>VXCM01000282.1:170775-521133 GCA_014773175.1 Lucifuga dentata
GGGGGGGGGGGGGGGCAAAGGAATGATGGGAGTTTATTTAAAGCATGGTGACCCCGTGGCCGAAGGCTGCCTCAGTGTAGGGATGAATAAAACTTTAATGGCTCATAAAACACAGCGACCCCTTCTCTGAGCATAGCTACACTGCATTTATTCCTGCCAGGCCAGCCAATCATGGAGAGAGAGAGAGAGAGAGAGAGAGAGAGAGAGAGAGAATTCTTTTAGGCTCAGATATTATGGGAATAGTTAACATAAAGGTGGAAGAGAAAGGTGACAAGTAAAAGAGCTGTAGTGGCAGGACAGAGATGGAGTGGAGAAAAAGAGAAGAGGGAGAAGGAACAAGTGATTTGTGTAAAGTAGCTGGAGAAAGCATAGATGAAAAATGACGGAGAGAGAGAGAGAGAGAGAGAGAGAGAGAGAGAGAGACCACAGATTCCATTATGTTTGTCCTTGTCGGGTTTCACAAATACATGTAAATCACACACACTTGCATGCAATTACACACACACACACACACACACACACACACACACACACAACCCCTCAACCTTTTTAGCATGACTCTGTGAAGGTACAAACTATCACCAGTTTAGTCAAACCTATGTGAAGTGAACTTATTGCCGAGCACCATTTGCGTCTCTGAAACCGTGTCTGTGACAGTCATCACATGCAGCCGTCACCCCGGGGTGCTGCCATCTGTAAACAAGCAGCTGTCGCCTTGTTTAACGCTCAGCCATTTTCTTGCCCTCCACTTCTCTGGATCTTTGATGATCTTTGAATGTTAAGGGCTGTAATTTATATTTTGAGCAGCCATGTTGCCTTAGCTTGTCATCTACCTCTGCTTTAATTAACAACATACTGCAGTTACTACAATGCTTTCTGAAAGATGCAAAGATGAAAAGTAACTTCAGCAACACTTTTGTCTTCACTTTACCTGTTTAGCCGATGATATTCAACAATAACAAACAAATTTTAAAAATACCATAGTATACCGTCTGATATTTAGTGTTACAGATTGCTGCTTTACATGTAACAAGATAAATTCCTCACAAAATGATGTGCACATATTCATTCCTTATGTTTTTATCGTGGTGTCCATGTTTGGGAAGTGAAAGAAAAAGCCTGGTAATTTTAGGTTTCACTTATAAATCAAAAAGAAATCTAAAAACAGGAAACTGACAACATAAAACTGAAGATGGTACAAAAATGACAAAAAAAAAAAAAAAAAAAAAAAAAGTTCAGCTCAAGATCATTAGCTTTGATGTTTTTGTATGGGTTCTTGCTGAATCCTTTTTTGTATTTGAACAGTTATCTTTGTTAATATTTCCAAAATGCATTCGTCTGCATTTGGCCTTTGTGGCTATATTGGTGTTTATATACATACACAAATCATTTTGTGTGCATGTGTGTGTGTGTGTGTGTGTGTGTGTGTGTTTGCGCGCTACACTCCATGACCCTCCTGGCCCTCTCTCCCCTCCGTGTTCAGCTCAGTGGGTGTCATTCTCAGGTCATGAGACTGTAAATATACACACTGAGACCTCCGAGTCGTAAATCAGAGCGAGCAGCAGAAACTCCTACACGGACAGAGAGGATGAGACAGACATGATAGGCCTGCTGGGATAAACAACAACAGCACATGTTCCAAGATGACTTTAGGATGCTAAGAAAGATGATACGACCACAGTGAACACTATAAAACAGCTATTACTACCATGCATCACCCGCGTTCATAAGGTGTTAACAGGTCAGATGTATTTATAGGAGTCAGGTCCTTTAAGCTTTAACAGTGATCACAGACATCTAAAAATCAATTCTTAAACACAGCAAAAGGATGCTAACATTTGTGTCCCCACGTTCGCTGATTTTGGATCAAGTGTGTCCGGCTACTGCATTTTGAAATAACTCAAGTCCACAGAGGTTACTGTTGGTTTATGGTGCGTTACAGTAACCAGGACGAGATGTGACAAATGCAGAACAGTTCGTAGGTTCTTCAATAACAGGAAAGATGTAATCTTAGATATGTGGCATAGTTTAGAAGAAACAGGATTGTAAAACTGCAGCAACATACTGTCAGGCCAGTTTGTTATTAACGAGAACATGTCAGCCACACAGAAAATTGTTTTATTATAACTGTAGTACACTGTAGTATATCCATCACAAGTACAGCATGTATTTGAATCCTGTCATACGTTCTTTTTACTCTGCCTTTTAAGCTGACAAAAAATAATATGGCAGTTTATTTGTTTGCTTTTTTAATTAAGTGCATTATTTTTCTTAAAACTTTGGTCAACATCTATTGTTTTAAAATGTGTTCCATAAATCAATCAAGTTGGCTTTTATTATTTTGACTACTACTAGTGTAATTACAACAATTTTTATTCAGTTTAGTTGAACTACCCATATTTTATTGCTTTATTTTTATTTATTGATTAATTTTTTGGGTTATTCAATGCTATTTGCTTGAGCTTTAGTGGCGTAAAAGTTAACAAACAATATTACCAAAACTTTAAAATACAATTGTATTTATAGATACTGACACATTATTATATTTTTACCTCTGTTATTACTATGAGAATTGCAGAAATACAATTACTAATTACTAATAATTTTACAACAAATACAAAAAATGTTTCTGCTTCCACCACCATGCCGTGCTATTACTACTAACCATTACTACCACTATTACTGGCTGTTTCTTTCATTCCATCTCTGTTTTTATTACAACAAATATGTAATAATTCCAATAGCACTAGTACAAATACTGTGACTACTTCTACCGCTATTGATACACGATGTTTGGAATTGTCACGAATGAGTAATAAATCATTAGCTTGTCTATGACCTCATTCCTGCTTGAATAAAAAACAACAGCACCGACACTCATGCTGGAGTTAATGTTGTCAGCATGATGAGTAAAAGTTTTCAGTGCAGGATGAATCCGTTTATGGAGATTCTGTCTTCATTGAGGAAAACAATTCCACAGCTGGATTGCAGCTGTATGATCACTTTTCATCGTTTGGTAATTATTACTTCAAGTGCTCTTATGTGTTTTGCATTATCTTGTCACACTGTATGTAAACTCTTTTCTTTGTGGAGTCGAGTTTCCTAAGACAAATTCTATTATAATAAAAACCATTAGCTTTTCTGTGAGCATCTTTTTTAATCTTAATCATTCAATTCATTTCATAAGGGTGATCAAAAACACAGATCATATGAATTGACTATACATTTTCACTTAAAATAATAAATTCACATGGTGAAGGAATATTGATGATTGTGTTTATGGAAAGCCCTAAAGCAAAGGAGGAGTCATTTCTGCCAGGTGTCGAGCAATATAAAGGAAACACTTTGAGTTTAAACATAGCTTTAAAATCAGGCATCTATCATTCTCACACTTTTCAAAGCTGTTTTACAACCCTGAAAGTATTTCTACTTTGCTTCAAGGCAACCTGCCTCTTTAAAAACACTTTTTTTTTTTTTTTTTTTTAATCCTTGTAAACTCAGAACTTTCAGCTTTTCTCCTGCATGTGTCTCAAAGACAAATTAATAAAATAAAAAACACAAACAGGTCAGAATCATCTACAATAAAATTTGATTGAATTGCTCAGAAAAGATGCTTGACAGTTGTTAAAAGAGAACAGTGTCAGCAGCATGCTAAGTTAATCACTAATATCTCATGTAGAACTTATGGTATGTATCAAAGAGTTTTTGTGATACTATGTAAAAAAAATTTTTTAAAAAGCCAAACAAACTTTAAATAATACCAATAATTTATGTCTTTTGCATTTTTTCTTAATGCTATTAACAGAAAAAAGAAAAATCTCTTTCTTTTTCTCTAACCTGGCAAAATTATTTTTATGACCAGATAAATAAACAATTTTTTCCTTTCATTTCTACTTTCTGGACAGTGAAACTGGGTAACCACTTTTATCAGATTATAAGGGTGAAGCAGTGAGTTCATCTCTTTCTTTAGCAACTGCCACCAAGATACCTTAAGCAAGGCACAGTAGCCAGCAGAAGAAATAACTGTAGGGAGCTGCTTCCTCTAACATATTTCTGCACATTTACTTCAGTTAGTTTTCTGATTAGACCTTTGTTGCATTAGATGAGGTTTATCTCTCAAGCTTGCTCTGATTCAGCTCGATTAATGATTAATTGATTAATGTGATTAATGAATTTGGTTTTAAAAGATTATGACTATCGATTTGGATTAAGTCAGAAGTGGAATTTGGAGATACTGGGATTTTTTTTCTGTTGGTAAATGATCTCCTGATTAATTCCAACATTTTCCTCAGCGAGAAACAGAATCTGCTTACCATGAGCAGCAGTAAAACGGTACTTTGCTGGTTGGCCTGTTCTTCACTTTGAGCAATTCCTCTCAAACTTTGTAGCGCTGTTACCATGAGTGACAAGCATATTCAGATTTCTGTTTTGTCATTGCAATCAAAATTAAACCAAATTCAACTTTGACCCTTCTGCCTTTCAAATGTGACCAATAAGACAATAGCAGGCGAAAAAAAAAAAGGAGTAGAAGCTCATTCAAAGAAGCTCAGCGACATTCAAATTGCTTACTGAGCTGAGCATAGATAAGAATGGTTCAAGAACCTGAAAATATTAACTGAAAATATCAACTGTACATTGCATGCACAGCAGTTTGATGTAGTTTTGTGCGGTTTTATCTGTAAGAATGCAGGAAGTAGCAAGGTAGTCTCCATAGTGGACAACAATGTGATTCACAGCGCTGCTGAAAAATAAGTGTGCTCCAAATATTTCCCTTCATAAATAAACGTTAAATAAATGAGTCTCCATGACTAATGCATGGCCAGTATAATCTGCTTTTACAATCACATTAATAACAAATTCTGTCCAGAAAAACAGCTAAAGACTCCAGTCATCCAGCATTTAACGATAATAAATGAATTCTATTTGATCTCACCAGTATTATTAGTCACTATAACTGTGGTGCTTATGACTAAATTACACAAAATCATATCAGCCATTGTGTCATTTATAATGGCGCCTCTCTGGATCAAACGTGTGAAAGTGCAATGTGATATGAATCTACAGTATTTCCTATTCAACACTCTGGCTACAGTTAAGACAAAATATCTTAAAACAAAACCTTAACTTTACATCATCTACCGATATCAGGGGCGATTAACATACACTGCGTTACATTTACTTCATTCCATCTGTGATCTCTGAGGCAGTAAATGTTTTTCCAGGCATTAACCCGTCATCAAAGTGTCCAAAATCTTAGAGGGTTTGATCCTCAGGATCTCTGGAGAGTCCACGGACACAAAGTCTACAATTATCTCTCTGTTATGTCAAGTGCGCTTGAGCCAAAAATTGCTTGCCCTGAATTGTTCAGAGCTATCAGGTTCCCATGTGAAAACACAAGGACTATGACATCACTGCGTCACTTAGCTAGCTAGCTACCTCACACACATATACACACACACACACACACACACACACACACACACACACTAATCCCTGGTCTTAGGGATGTGAGGCCTACACAGACCATTTGTTGGCCTGTCTCTCCACTGACTTCCATTTACTGAACTAAGGGAAAATCAGTATCCTTGAAATGCGGCATCATAGCCTTGCCAGTACACTGTAAGTGTGTTAAAAGAGAATATGTCAGTTTTCGCAAGATTTTGATTTTCTTTAAGCTGTTGTTAAGATGCACTTGACATAACACAGAGATAATTATGAGACAAGGGTTAGACATATTCAGCTTTTGAATGCTCAGTCCGAGTTTAGTAAATGTGAAGTGACTCAATGCAAGTAAAACTCAATGCAGGACATACACATTTCGCAGAAAGTTAAGTTACTAGTATGTGTGAAATTCACTGACACAAATAAGTTTTTACTGTAAGTCTAACATTCTGGTGCTTTGTGCTGTAGTTCACAATTGTTTAAAAAAAATTAAACGTGTTTAGTTTTTTCCCCTGAATTCTCTTTGGGGCAGAAATTCCCATAATCACAAAACAATAAAATATTCCAGTGCAACTACAACTAATGCAATGATTTTAGAGCAGCAGCTCTTTAAAGGTAGGCTGACTCATAGCACTGTAGTATAGTGTATAACTGACATAAATTAGTGATTGTTTTAGCTCAGATACCATGACTAGCTGAGGGGAGAAAAAAAAACAAAACTTAAAATCCTGCAGCAACAGTAACTAAATTTAGCAAAAATTATTTAACATTAAAATAATAAAATGCCGATAGTGCAGATAGTTGAGGAATCAAGATCATGTTAATTTTATGGTATCTTTAATTTGATACCATATCAGATTAAAGAAACTTGGCTTTTAATTCAAAGACATTGGTTTGTTTTTAATCACGAAACATCCCTTCTGTTTCAGTGTAGGTCTCACCTTTCACTCTGTTGTTACACATGTCAACCACATTCATGAGTTTCCATGATACCAATGCAATTAACAAGGTGCCACTTTTGTACCAAACACAGGTGAAAACAGGGAAGAGTAAAGAGAGGTGAGAATGAGAGTGAGAGAGACAGACTGAGCGAAACAAAGCCATCATTCCACAGAGAAAGAATGGTTCACAGTTCATTCAAACTTTCAGGTAACGTAGTCAAAGTTTAAATCATTAGTATGAAATAATGTGATTTACCATTTATAAATTATTAAAATGATTAAAAATGTTAAAATCATCATTTTTGATGTCTTCCAAAATCTGATATGACATTAACCACAGTGTGTGTGAGAGTTCAAGGTTTATACTTGATGTTAAGTTAGCATATGTTGTCCTTCAGATTTGCGGACTCTGGAGGATAAATACTATATTCACCAGGGAGCAACGTTGAGGCCGAAACACATTTCCGATTTCACTCAACGCTGAAAACAAAGAAGGCTATAATTGAGAAGATTTGCATTTTATATTTATGTTATGAAGGTGAAAGGAAGATAGTGAGGCCATTAAATTAATCCTGCTGTGCTTGATCAACTTCTGCTCAGAACTGTGATTTTTCTGAAAGTAACCATTGCTACACTGCTGACATACATAACCAATACTTCAAATAAATGAGGGTATATGGGGCAATCATCTTGGATATGCAGGGTTACAGTGAAGTATAACTCTGGTATTACAGTGGAAATCTGTGTAATCTATTGTGCTTTTAATGTATATCTGTAAAGACGTATGACAGACAAAGAAGAATGGAGTCTGCATATTTATTAAGATGCTCCCAGTGAATTTAGTTTTTCATTTTGTCAACATCTCTACTGCACTGCTGGGAGTGTGTTCCACATTTAAATAACACTAAGATGACCCTTTGTAAAGAAGAGGCTAAACTGATGTTAAATCAAACCATAATTCATGCTAATACAGAGGCTATTATTCACTCCCTATCCACACACACACTGACAGTTTCCTTACCTGTTAGCTGCCATCTCTGCAGTGTGTTAACACACATTCACACAAACATACACACACACACAGGTATGCAGATAGGTCACAACTTAATATGAAAATGCATAATAGAATATCAATGTCACAGTCTCATTGGGAATTTAATGATACATAGATATTGTAGGAAATTTCTTGCATTTAACTGAAAGTGCCATACGATAGATAGTCTCACACACCTAGTGTCTGTCCATCTGAATGCTGATGAAATGCTTTAAACAACAGAGCAACAACATTTAAAAAAAAAAAAAAAAAAAAAAAGTGTGTTTAGCAGAGTGTATCAGCTCCTGGAGTGGACTTACTGGGCTCAGAGATGCACTGGGCCATTACACATGACCTCTGACCCCAGCAAGCACCCTGAGGTGAAATGACACGGGCCTGGTCTCGCTCGACTGGCACTCGGGGGGGANCCCCAGCAAGCACCCTGAGGTGAAATGACACGGGCCTGGTCTCGCTCGACTGGCACTCGGGGGGGAGGGACAGGGTGACTGTGTGTTTTGTGGGTAGGTGTGTATATGTATTCATACATGCATTGATGTATGAGTATGTTCACACACCTAACCCCTCACAAACACACAGCACACACACTCCAGGCTGGGTGCTGCAGGTCTGTCCTGCAGCTGCAAATGTGATGTGAGCTGCAAATTGTGAATTTTAATCACAGTTGCTTCTCTTAATTACCAACCACTGCAGTTGGATTGAAGCCCAATGAATTACTGCACATGTACAGAACACATGACTGCTTGTACATCTACAAGCACACTAGGGATGTCACAAACTCCACTAGTTGACCACAAGTCACCACTGTGCACATTAATCCACTCGTTGTGGACAATTGATGTCAGCTACTTTGTCGTACACAACCATTGTGAAAAAGAGCAAATACACACACAATATATCTTTCTGCTGCTTGTAATATTGCAGTATTGTGACAGTTGGCAGTCTAAAAAAGAATTTACAACATTTTTGTAACTTCAAAAAATTCTGTATGTCACATGTGAAAGGAGAAGACATGTTAAATGCACTTCAAAATTTTTTGATGAGAAACAATCTTAAATGGTCAAATCTTACATTTGTGTGCACTGAGTGCCCCTAATGTGCATGGGAAAATAAAGGGACTTATTGGGCTGATGAGGAAAAGGGAGGATATCCCCAATTTCCCCACGTTCCACTACAGTGCCAAGAGACACTCCTGGCAAACCTCAAGAACATGGATCTTAAAACGATAAAGCAGCCGGTCATGCAGATTATCAACTTCATCTTGGCAGAGCCCTGAACCATCACCAACTGAGACAGAATACGGTGACTTGGTGATGTACAATGAGGTTCACTGGTTATCCACGGCAGAGTGCTGGAGAGGTTTTTGGTTCCTGCCTTAAATCCATGAGCTCCCATCAAGCAAGGGGGGGAGATGAGCTGGACTTGGTGAATCTTGACTAATGCACATCTGCTCAGTCGTGCTCAGATTGCCATGACTAAGTACAAGTATTGCATGACAAAGTCATTCAGCAGCAAAAATACTTTCAAACATCAAACTGTTCATCAACATCAAACTGGTCATCGAAATAAAATTAATGCAATGAAATGTAATTTGTTCAGTTGTCATTACTTTACACATCATGTAAGCTTATTGTAGCCCTCCTATTAATTGAGATCTGTCAGTATGGCTCACTTCTAATACAAACATTGATCTGGTTCAGTTCTGGTGAATGAAGAGGACTTTGTTCTTAGCTTGGTTAAAAAAAAAAAAAAAAAAAAAAAAAAAGTCCCCTGGGAATTGTTAAAAGGCACTGTAAACTAATATGTTTAAACTGCATGTATAGGTAATGATATGTAAGGAGCAAGTCAGGATGGATTCTTAAGTATGAAACTGCATGAAAACATGCCAGCAAGTCATTAGCTCACATTTAACTACAACCCATTAACAGACACACAACTCGACATACACAGTAGATACACAGAGACAGACAGAAACACACACACACACACACACACACACAANTACACAGTAGATACACAGAGACAGACAGAAACACACACACACACACACACACACACAAGACACACATATTCTTAATTTGTGAGGAGTGTCTCTGTCTTCTGGGTCCACATGCCAGTCACCCACGAGTCTGTCTGCATTAGCATGACCCTCCTCCATCCTCCTCACTGTCCACTCCACTGAGGCAACCACTCAGGCATGGACACCCTGCTAATTATGAACCTATGTGTGTCTGTGTGCATGCGCGCAATCAAAGCTACATGTCTTGATGTCTGACACTGATGATCTGTTAAGAAAAAAAAAAAAAAAAAAAAACTCTGCCATGTGCCAGTGTTCTCAATTCATTATCACTGCTGGTCTGTTTTTGGCAGCAATTACCGAAAGGGATTATAAACTTATCATTTGGGTCAGCTTTGCTTTATTTATTTATTTAGTCTTACTTCTGGTTTCTATATTTTTGTTTAATTATTTTGTTTAAGAAATCGTTTTGTTTGCTTTTTTTAAAAAATCATATATTTTTTAATCACATTAAATTACAATTGTTACTTATTTACAGCATTATTTATTTATTTACTTGTATTACTTTTGGTTTCCATATTTTTTGTTTAATTATTTATTCATTTTGTCTAAGAACTCATTTTGCTTGTTGGTTTAAAATTAATTTCTTGGATGTCTTGGATCTGAGCTTTAGTTTGTAAAATCCAGTTTACCCTGCTCATCGTGCACTTAAGATTCCAAAACTAAAACAAAAACAGTGTGTTATTTATAAAGCAATACCAACACTACTACTTACAATATAATTACCATTCACTACAAATGTGGAAAGTTTTGGAACATTTGTATTGCAAAGACCTTATAAACTTTTAACTATGTTTGCACTTCAGTAGTTATATGTTTTTAAAAGTATCATCAATTTCAGAAGACAGAATAAAATTGCATTCATTCGGAAAGAAAAATGTCAGCCTCTTTAGCACCAATAATTTCATTTTAATACAAATCTTCCAAAATCATATTCATCAACACAAGAAGCATTGGAATAAAGTTTTACAAATTTTCCCATTAATAAATTAAGCAAAAAAACCCTCCAAACCCTTCACCTAACTTCCACTTCTGCACATGCCCGTGCAGACACCCACATGCAAACAGCCTGCATCCATAAATCCACACACATGATGTCACTGGTAAAAACTGTATACAGGAGGCAATTTACAAAGTAGGTGTTGACATTCACATGTAAATATGAAAGACAGCGGGCCAGCGTCTGCAGGCGCCCACACGCTCCTTTGTTCCTGTCCAGTCAGATACACTCAATCCCAAACAATGAGGGGGGAAAAGGGAGATGGGGGTTTGGGGCGAGTCTGGGATATGTGACCATTGCCAACCCACTCTCCTGCCAAGGAGGTCACACCAGGGGGGTCGGAAAGACAGCAAAGAGGGTGAAAGGTCAGCAGCACAAGAGTATGTGATTCAAACTTGTTCCCTACCAGTGAGCTTGTGTGTGTGTGTGTCTGTGTGTGCACTCTTTTATTTCCTAGTCCTTGAATCATACAGTAAGACATCCCATTAATGCTGTGTTAAGCAAAATGCGAATAACATTACCAACAATCAAAATTAATGGTTATGCCCTTACTTAACTCTTTAATTTGGATATTGAGGGAATTATATGCTCAGTAAAATCTCTGGGGCTACAACGAGAGGATTACCATTTTTAAACCAAATGCAGCGTACAATAGCTTTTCTGTCTCGCTCAATCGATGTAAAAGCAGGTTTAAGTGAGCAGGAATTTTCTCACATGGTGTAAATGGCTACATTACCGCATGATTATGAAAGTCATTTGAAGAAGCTCTAAACATCTCTGAGGAATTTAGAAAATACTCAAGGACACATGAGGTAATCGCTTCAGGGTGCCAACTGGCTTCAACATGACAGTTACGATAAAAAGATTTTCAGAGTCCACACATACATTCACTCATACTGAAAACATACACAGCGTAGATTCTTTGCACATGCACGTACCCATATCTGCAGGCTCTGATTCATGCAAATAAACACATGTGGTGCACACACACACACACACACACACACACACACACACACACACACACACANACACACACACACACAGACAACCTCCTCCCACATCCACAGATCCAGGCTGACCTCCCTTCTCTGCACACACACACACACGGACACACACTCAAGCCAACTTCTCTCACACATCCACACAGCCATTATAACCAGGATAAACAAGAATGACAAGTTGAGATTAATGAAGGACCCAGCAGTGACAGACCAATTTAATTGTCAACCATGATGGCTGTTGAACTCCACCAGTGTATTTATACAAGGTTACCATAGTGGCTTAAAATGTTGCTAATTGATCATGACCAATAAGTAATTAGAAAAACTGATAGTGTGTCCTTCCTCCACACGTGTCAAAGGCACAGAGAGTCACAGGGGCCCGGCAGGCACTGAGGAGGGGTGAGCGAGCCTGAGAGTAACGAGCGAGTGGAGGGAGATTTGAGATAATGTGTGGAGTTAAATTGCTAGAGTCATTTCAGTAGAAAGCTTGTATACCATTAAAAAGACACATTAGTGAAAATTTTGCTCTTTTTGATAGAGTTTCTAATCATCTTAGACAATTGATTTAATTTTCTTCATATACGAGATGCTAAAACTTAAATTTTACATCAAGATCTGTATTAAATTTAGCAAAGGGTGTCTTGAACTTTTTACTTTCTATGGTATACATCTGTGTACGAAGATATATACTGTACATGGATTTAAAAAGATTCAAATGTAAGAAATGATTAATAATAGTAGCTGAACAATGTGTATGTTGTATATCTTTGCTGTCACTTCTGAATGCAAACAGTCCAACAAAGAAAAAACCCTTAAAAATTAAAATATTTTATATCATCCACATCTCAAAAACAAACTGACAAAGAATAAAATCAGTAACTGGCCATAACACCCACTGTCTGTTCATATTTGTAGAGCGTTTTACGTGGCAGTTGAGTCTGTGGGTGTGTGTGGAGATGCACTTAACTCAAGTCTAGATTGTAAGTGTCATTATTGTACACAGTGAACTGTGTGTAAAGTTGAAGTGTAATGTTAGCATTTTGTTTTGTCTCACAATTACCACAGACGCACAATAAAATTCAAAAAGGGCAATAAATGTAAATGTAACTATCACAATCATCATAAATTGTATTATGAGAAAAAAGACGTAATTTTGGAAATTATATTGATGTGAAGACAAAAGATAAAAAAGACCAAATACATCACAAACTCCAGAGCTCTGTGTGTGTGCATGTGTGTGTCTGTTAGTGTAAGGGTTAGTTATTGGATGCTTTTGATTTATGATTTGTTAAAAAGCAATAAGTGCCATAAGTAAAAATACAAGTTACCAAACTCTAGTATAAAACAAGCTACAACAGTAAAAAATATTCTGCTCCATATTTATATAAAGAAGTACAGAATGCAGGGAAGTATACAAAGAGAAGAAAAAATGTTGAATATGAATTTGTTAAATTATATTTATCCATCCAACCATTTTCTATACACACCTTTCCTGTGCAGGGTCTTGGGAAACTGAAGCCTGTCCCAGAATTCATACCACAAAATAAAAAAAAAAAAAAAAAAAAAAAATGCATTTACACTTTATGTTTCTTAAACATAATTTCTCCTTTAATTACTTTGGCAACATTTCTTACTAAAGCAAGAAGAAATGATGTTCTGCTACAGCTGAAAGACTTTGACACTGGATGGTCCAATACAGGAAGTGAAAATCCATTTTTTTTTTATTTAGCTGTGACCAATCTTTCCCAAAGCTTCACAAAGTGGTTGTGATTTTCCAACCTTAACTACGTAACCTTAATCATATTTAGGTTCTGTGAGGATAAAGTAGGAAAACTGCATTAAAATAATGTTGATGGTACATTTTGCAGATATGTTCACATATATTAATGTGAGTGTTTTCTCAGTACAGTGAGAAAAAATGGATTGCAAGCGGAATAACTTCAAAATAAACATTGAGGATTGTGTTTTATTTGTACGGTAAGCGTCGTTTGACTCATAAATACTGATCTAATACTGACATTTTTTCCAATCACAATGATTGACTAAAATATAAAAGATAAACATCATTCAGAACTTACAGCATAATACCACATGAAAACAATGAGTAGAAATCAAGTCCCCATATATCACTTGAATATGGGCTTTCCATTTTTTGTTGCATATTCAACCCAAATTTAACGACTCCCTCACCTTCATTTTCTGTCATTTTCCCTCATCCACAGTCTTACCTCTTCTTTGCTCTCCCTGCCAGCTCTGGTCTGTTCCCAGTCCAGTTCCCAGGAGGTTTTACCAGGTTATTCTAACCACTGAGAGCTGACAGTGGCCTTGACTCCCTGGCTTGGCTTCACATCCTCCTCTGGCAGCCCAAGGCCTGGCGGCATTGGCTCACTGGGAAGGAATGTGTGAGAGAAAGACAGTGTAAATAAATACTGTACGGACTAAGAGTGACACCACAGCCAGAGGAGACCCCAGTGTTAAAAAGCGCCTGGAGAGCTGATTTATTACAGACCATTTGTACCTGTTAGAACATTTGAAATATATTTTTTCTTATCTTTCTCAGTCTTTCTTTGTCTGTCTCTCTATTACACACACACACATTATAGCGCTACATCAATATACTTATACTAAGCTAAGTTAAATATAAGGGATAGTACAGAGGTAAAGTGTACTAGCATTGCAACTGCAGATATTTCCCAATCCCAAAACCATTTTTGTTATAGCTTGGGAGGTTTAAAACCAGACAATGCAGGATCTACTAAATATTTTTAGTTCCTTGTGAACTTATTAGTGCTGTAAACAAAAATAGGAGTAAGAGGCTTTGTTTAAATACACAGATCTCCCCTAAATTGCAATGGCAGTGCTTTATAGGCTTGATAGAAGCACTGCATGTCCTTTTGATATCACCAGGCAGCTGCAAAGTAAACTGCTGTCATTCAACTAACAAATAAAAAACCTTTGGTGCTCTCCTAGCTCTCCTATTCTCTGGCACATCCTCATCACCAAGTTTGACCTAGGATATTGATACAGACAGCCGACAGCCTCAGTTTGCCAGAAAGGCCCCCGATGCCCATATATAGTCATGAATGATGCAGCGGCCTGTACATGGACATCAAGGGGAACTCATTCAAAAAGAGCCCTAACCCTTCTCTCCCTTATTGTTTATGTCATATAGTCCAACTTTTAGAGTCAATAATACATAAGTCATAGACAGCACAGAGTGTGATTTCTGTAACACACTTTAAATGTCGCTATCAAAGCCAGTACTTTGTTTGGGTTTTACACACATTACTGCTCAGTTTGGTGTTGTATCTGGGATGTGTGTAAGAACATATAACATAAAAAGATGAAACATAAAAAGAAGAAAATCAAGGGTAGAAATTTTCCAATAAATGATGGTTTCTAAAGAACTTCACAGTAGAAAATAACACTAAAGGAAGATTATGGCTTAAAATGATGCAGCTTCTTTTGGACTAGTGCTCTATGAGGTAATATTCTGCAGCAGGCTGTTCAGATACATTATTATTGGATAATGTATGTATTAGTCACATTCAACAGCCACTTATCTGACAACAAAAAACATAAAATTAGATCACTTAAAAGAAGCTGTAGTGCTGTCATAAAGTCATAGTCTGTATAGGAAGGGTAGAGTAAGTTGGATTAACTATGTGGCAACATAAATATGTCAGTTGCTGATGAGACATAACTGCAACTCTGGATGCTCGGCCATAATTTCAAGAACTTAGCCACTGTACGACAATATATGGAAAGATGCACATTTCAGCTTTAAGTAAAGTTACAGTAACTGGAAAAGGAGTTATTTTGACTCCATCACCACAAAAATAATCCTTCGGAATACCACAATAGTATTCAGCAGCATATGCAACCATAATATCCTTGCCTATAGTCGTCATCTGATACGTCAGTGATATTTGTGATTTTGACGTCCAGCAGTAAGTGCACAACGCTTAGTGCAAGCATTGCTAAAAACATCCATTTAAGAGCTGTTCACAACCCTCCCCATTTTACCAAGTTGTCTTTCGTCCTGCTGTTAGCATACAGGCTAATGACATCTGGGGGGCTGGGTGTGTGTATTTGTGTTGCTACATGTCTGTGTGTGTGTGTGTGTGTGTGTGTGTGTATGTAGGGCTAAAAGGTGTTCACCCTATCACTTGCTGAGTTGATATGAACCTCTGCAGACACCTAGAGTGAGGAGGGAGGGTGTGACCTCACCCCTGACATAGGAGCTGACACCTGTCACACATTAACGAACAAACACACAAGCACACACACACAAAGATATGCATGCCTTGCACATAGACAGACAGCAGACTTCCATGTAGACACCTGCACAAACACCACACATACACACACAAACACAACCTCCTCAACCCTGTCTGCCACCTCCAGGTCTCCTGTTGGCAGCCGGCTGGCTAACGCAGTAGGCAGTGTCAGATAAGAGGATATGCACAGGCTATGTTTCAAGGTAAGGTGTGTAACAACAGAGGAAATCATAGAGCTAATTAAAGTCTCATCACGTAAATAAAACATGAGGACATACATTATGGGAGACCCAGGTAATTAGTGCATGACTTGGGTTTGTACAAGTAGAATGTACGGCAACAGTAACGTCAGAGCCAAATGCACACCAGACTAAAGTCTAAAGCAGTGGGATGCAAACTGACCACAATGACCATCAGTTGAACCTCTGCAACAGCCCAAACAAACACTATAGTCTTATAAAGCATTCATTAAGACCTAAATAGAATGGGTTTTTATTTGCACAATGCAACTAACCATAAAATGATCCTTTAGAGTATTTTGAGACACTAATACAGCAATCTTCTGTGCAACAGTACCCAAGATGTTGCCCTGCATTAGCGTATTAATGACACAGCAACATTATATTCCAAGGAAACATCTAAACGCATTTTTTTAATAAGCTGTTTCACTTTGTTGCCATGATTTAACTTTTGTCCTGCCAAAAGATACTTGTGTGTATCACCAGCCTCATCCAGAAAAAGTAAAACGAAAGGTGAAAAGTGAAAAAGAGAGATGAGCCAAGACCAATTCAGCCTCTGTAGTTCTTCTGATGGTCCAAAATAAGCGCTTGACCAAAGCTAACATCATAGACTGGAGCTATATTTATGGTGCAGATAAAATATTTATATAGTGAGTCATAAAGTGTGGTCCTGGAAAACAGCTGCAGGGCTATGAGACACTGCAACGTTTTGGCAATTAAAATACTGTATTTCTCTGCCAGGATATGCTATTCAACATAGACTACTATTTAAGGTGTACTGTATCTAGGAAAACAAAAAAATCATACAACTTCCCCAAATAAATAATGGTAATATGTGAAAATGAAAGGCAATATGTATGATGAATAAATTAGATATTTTTTAGCAAAACAAAGTAAGGGCTTTTTTAAAGACATTTGAATTAAAAAAAAAAAATAAATTAGCAAAACNAAAACAAAGTAAGGGCTTTTTTAAAGACATTTGAATTAAAAAAAAAAAATAAATTAGCAAAACAAGCAGGATAGACAAAAGACAGCAGTAGAAAGTAAATTCCAGGCAATGGATTGATTCCAATCAAGGTTAAGACATTATTTTTTTGGATTTCTACGTGTGGTTTGATGTCACTTGAGGGCTTGTTAGACGTTATCACTGTTGCCAAAGTTTGTAAAGATGGAAAAGCATCCCAGGAGACTGGATAAGTTTTAAGAGCTGTGCAAAGTTTAAGATAGCAGAACTTTGACAAGTGTGGAAGGAGAAGGAGTCCATAAAATCTTGGAACAAATGGAAATCTTAAACACATGAATGCCTTTAAAGACAACAGTGGAAAGTTTAAGGGCAGAGATCCAGACAGACACTGCAGGCAATGGCCAATCCCAAATCCTGATCGAAATGGATAAAGCCTTTTCTAAAGAGTCTGTGCAACCAGGTATTAATGTATTTTTAATGGGAAACCCCACTTAATATGGTTAAATTTCTTAAGGAAACCAGGATACATTACAGTGAGAGTGGAAAAGTTGATTCTGCAACGCAAAAAACTCTCAAACAGCATGCCAGATAAAGCAGGGAGCATGAAAAAAAGGTATCTTATCTCAAAATCTTTGGCTTCTACACTCACTAAAACTGCACAACAGCCCTGCTTTAAAACTTGATCTTTAGTAAATAATGGATTGTGGCACTATCAGGTACAGAGAGGTGGACTGACCTCAGCATCCCAGACTAAACATTGGCCTAGCTGCAGGGATGAGTTATGTCTATTCCGGTCTATAGTTTCATGATTTCAAATGAAAAGCAGCTAATTAGAGATGAATAAAACATGGTGGGGCTATCGGTGGCTGTAAAGCTGGTGTTTGATGTCAGATGGGGGATCCAAGTCACAGCAAGATCCAGATTAAAGTTAATAATGGATTGAAGTTAGAAAAGTATTCTTCCAAGAGGTCATGTAGTAGTACACACAACAGACACCCCGCTACAACATCCAGCAACATGTGCAATCTTTGCTAATGCATGACAATGTAAAATTCTGATTGCTTTGAAAGTCCATACTGGACATCCTCATACATCTAAGAGCTGGCATGGCTATGTCGTCATCATTCATCATCATCATCATCATCATCATCATCATCATCATCATCATCATCAACATCAACCCTGTAGTAATTACAGGGTTCACAAAAAACAGGTTTGCCAAGTGGTGCTGCCAATGGCAGATGCATTTTAAAGTTGCATGTTTTTCAAGCCTAAGTTAAAGGTGTCTCTGATCAAGACATATTTTTTGCATCTTTTCCCAAGACAGACCTCATTAAACAATCTCCTCTGCTTTCAAATTCAACAAATGGGACAAATGAGACAAAATACCACTGAGATCCAGAGGGGTGTCATGGAAATGGAGGAAGAATCAGGTCACGTTTAATATTATGCACATTATGTGCAAAGGAAAAGGAGACAAAAAAGAGAATTAATGCAACTAGTAAGAAATTCTCGCCCAAGTCTTATTCATTAAACATACAAAGTGCTCACACTTGCAGTGAATCGCCCCTTGAGATGAAATTCTAATGTGATATTAAGAGAACTGGGACAATGGCAGCTTATTACCATGAAGCTGAGGCAAGCAGACGGCCTTGTCCTCCCCACGTAAACATGAACACAGCAGCTGAAAAGACTCTGACTTTAACTGTCTCCAAACTAACACACAGAAAGTTCACAGGCACACTACTGTATATTCCACTTTTTGTCTGTAATGCGATTAAAGCAAAACTAAAGAACAAGATGTACCATATATACGTAGTGTGGTCCAAAAGTCTGAGACACCACTATGAAAATGCTTCTATTTTGCATTCTTTTCAAGATTTTTCATTACAAATGATAATATCATCTTAACAATTAGAGTGAAAACTTGAATCTTTGAAAANCAAGATTTTTCATTACAAATGATAATATCATCTTAACAATTAGAGTGAAAACTTGAATCTTTGAAAAATGTACATGAATGTCAGAATAGCTTAGTATTTGGTATGTTCCCCTTTTTGCTTTAATGACAGCATGCACTTGAGCTGGCATGGACTCCACAAGTTTGTGCAAAACCTGATGACCCAAGTTATCCCAGCATGACAATATTCCAAAGAGCTTCTTGTGATGTCAGACTTTCTGATTATTTCCAGATTTACATAGAAAACATCACAGATTTTCGATGTGGTCACACTTTTGGACCCCACCTGTATGTGAAATTAATAGGATTTCGTTGTTCGCTAAGTACACATAACTCTCTGGTTAACTGGCATATGAGAAGAAACATGTCAGGTGAGGAAACGCACACAGAGATTGGTTCTGCCGAATTGGTTTGCAGCCATGTGATCTGGGTCCAAATGTCAACATTGATTCATGTGGATTTTGACCTGATCATGGTGTTTACATGAAGGTTTGAAAAAACTGGTTAACTGCGTTAACTGGAGTAGAATCAAAGTTTTAACGTGGATATATTGCACTAATTTGTGTTTATATTAACACACCTTGTGAGTTGGTCTGTGTGAGCAGAGGCTGAAATCGTGGCTTTAGTCTTGAATAGAATCAGCTCTCAAGATGCACAATACACCCAGCTGCCGACACACTTTGGTACAATAGTCTGTAAATTAAATGTTCTATGGCATACAGCACTGTTTTTTTTTTTTTTAAATGTGTATGTGAGGTTTTTTTCAACCATACTGTGTCGAAGTTCTGTAAGCTACAGTTGCCAATGAAAAATCATGTAAGTTTATTATAAATTTATTATAAATTACTTTGTGCATGTGTTTGCCACATTTGTGGTTATGAATGTATACAATGCAGTGAATCACCCCAACAATTTTCCCAACATCTCCTCGCCTTCTGAGTGAAAAGTTTATCACCTTGGTTACACATCTGCAAGCAACACATCTCTTGCCCTCAGTGTCACCCAGTTCTACTAAAAACAGCCAATTAGATGTAAATAAACGCATGTTGTTTGTTACCTTAAGGCAGAATAGAAGTCTCACAAAATGTCACCATCGTCAAATCCCCTTAGGTGTCGTTTCAGCTTAATTTAACAACATCTGTTGTTTTGATGTAGCCCTACTTCAGTGATATGACAGGAACAATAGTACAAGGTGTTTGACAAAGTAAGCAGTATTTTTATTCGATTGTGACATAAGTTTTGCAGACTAAGATTTAAATATCTAAATATAAAATTTAAAGATATTTTTAATTTATCCATTAAGATGATATAGTGTAGCATACAAGTCTTAGAGGATGAAGAATGCAGAAACAATTGAATACATTATATATACAGTGGATACAAAATGACTACACCCCCATTTAACAAACTTTGACATTTTGTTAACCTAAAGCTTAAAATTAAAATTAAACAAATCCATATTTATTCCTATTAATCTGCACAGAATATAATGACAAAGATTCTGCGTTTATTAAAAATGAAGGAGAATCCTGTTTGATACAGGAATTAAAGTTTTATCACATCTGCTTTTGGACAAACTTCAGGATGACTGCAGGTAAATATTCATTAAGACTGCTGTCATAATGAAGCTTGTCTTTCTAGTTTGTGTCTGTTTTATCTCACAGGACAGAGTTCTGTGACATAAACAATCAGATGATCTGCTGTGTTTCTGTTTTGAGTGTGATGTTACCAGCAAATGATGGTTTGATTGGTCTAATGTGTTTACATGAGAAAAGTTAGAAAAATTTAACTTGATGAGAAAAAATAAATGCTGAAATTTTGTCAAGCAAAACTCCGTCATTGATGTGAAAGGCTCCATTAATGGGGCAGGTGTTCGAACAATATTATTAACATGCAAAATATTTGGAGAATTATTAACCTCTGGTGTGTAATGGCCTTTAGTTCTAAACTATTACTGTGATTTAGATGGAAATGATTAGCAATATACAGAATAAACAGAAAGTAAACTAGTGTTCTCCTGCTTGTGTTGTGTATGAACAAGACATCACATGATCCATGATGTCATGAAAACCCTCTACTGGCTGAGGCTGAGCTCAAGCAGGGATTTATTTCTGTCTCTAAGAAATATTAGTACAAGGTTCTTCTGTAATTTGGTCTCATGTGAGCTCTCTAAAGTTTTAAATTTGAAGGAACCCACTAAAAGAATTGGACCTCTGCCAATTGCTCTGCCATGCGTGCTCTTTCATGCTGAATGTCTTCCTGCAAGTCAACCTTCTTTCTGTAAACTCCTGTGATAGGTGGCTATTTCTTGAACAGTGACAGAGCCATATTTAGTAGCCCTTAAGAAGTCATTGTCAAAATGTTGATGTGCTCTTCACAGTTCTCCTTTTGTCTACCTCTGTTTCTAACTTCCCTGCCACAGGCTTCAGGCGACAGTTTCCCTGAGCAGCTTTGTGGTTAGACCATGTGAGAGTAACACTGTAAACCTAACTTCACATTAACATAAATATGTTTAGTGGTGCACTAGCACCTCCAGGTAGAATAGCCCAACCTCAACTCTCCAAGCATAGACCAAAGATCGACCCAAATACAGAAACGAGGACGGACTTTCATCATGGAGGCATCACCTTCTCTCATAGTCCTCTGTCTACCATTCTGGGTCTTGGAGGGTGGTAGTGGAATAAATGACCATCTCTAAGTGTGACACTGACAGCCAAATGTGAGCCTGCTGTACTGCAAACCTTTCTTCCACTGCGTAATTTATTACATTTAGATTAAATCCAGTGAAATTCAATATTTTAATTGAATGTTTAGCGCCTGAGTGTTCAGTGATAAATTTCCATTGGCACCCTGCGCTCCACTATCATGTTTCTTGGCCTAATTACATTTGCATAAATGATGTTCGTCATTATTATCACTGGTTGGGTAGGCAATAGAGGGGTGAAAGAGGGAGCTGTGCGATATGGTGTAGCAAGGGCATGCTGAAAGGACACTGGCATCAATGACCAATGATCTTTTTTTTTTTTTTTTTTTNTTTTTTTTTTTTTTTTTGTGATGACCCACAAAAGTGCTGAGGATACATGTGCAGTCCAGAGAGAGTGAGAGTGGTAGGTTTCCATTCAAATGAGTTTTCCAAGCAGCAAGCTTTGGCAATATCAAGTCTCTGTCCCCAGACAACCATTGACTTGATTGACTAAACGGCAACAGTTCACCTCAGAGAGGATAGAACCTGTTGAGGCAAACTATCAGTGTGACCTATTGTCTGAGATCAATGAAAAATAAATTTATATCGTCTTGATAATGTCAGGCAAACCTAATGTAAAGACAGTGCAGTTTATTTTGTGTTGACCTTTATCCGTTGTTCATTTATCATAGTTACAGAAAGATGAGTTTAAGGGATGCTACACATTATTAATTGAAGGGTTAGATACAACAATACAGAAATGTATTAAAAAAAAAAACTGACAAAGTATGGTATAACATGAAATTATGAAATAATATGAGATGAGAAAACATCTCATATAATACAACAATATTATTCAATATAATCTATGAATTTAGTGTCATTTTATTGTTCAGCTATGTTCATAGCACTTTCAGAAAATCAAAATTAGCATGCAACAAGTGCAAAAATTGTTTCATATACAAACACTAATACAAATTAGTTATTAATTAGTACTAATTATAGTAAACTATTGTATTTAGGATAGCCTATGTGCTTCTCCGACAACCACAGCATTTGTCAATTCTTTCAACACTGCTGCAGAAATCTAATATCAATATAAGGCACGCCATGGTAAGAATGATGGATATACTACACAGCACCCCCGCATTAACCCAAAGTGGGTCTCTGTCTGACTTATAACTGATCTCAGTGGGTAAGGTGATCCCTGGTAACAGTAATACCACTTGTGGTCATATGTACACAGTGCTTCAGACCTCTCAAGAGGGTGTCAGCCATTGATGCAGGCAGGGTGTGGAACAATACGCTCTCAAGGAGGAGAGTGGGATGAGAAGAGATGAGAGGAACAGAGAGAAGGTGAGAGAAATGAATGATGGGCTGTGTGGAAGTCATTCAAATTTTCACACAGAGACTGAGGTCAACTGAGGTCTGACATAATGTATGTATGGACAACTTTCAAAAAGAAACTTGTTGTAGCACCTCCGCTGACTATTGCCTGATATTATTTAATTATCATCTCTACTTTGCTCTATTCTACTGTACCCTTTCCATCTCTAATCAACTGTAGCTGAACTCAGACCTCATTTAGAATTTGGATGTACGTATACAAGTGGGGCTGAAGAGATATGCATGTTGCTTCCTTCAGAAAAGTTGGGATTTAAAAAAAAAACAAATTTGATGGGAGACTGTTCAATAAAGTATAATAAATGAAGCAGGAAGTTACTCTCACATCACACGTGTCCAGTTAGGGGGGATAAAACATTGTATAGCACATGCAGAGATTCAGGTATAAGGTAATTTGATGTGAGCAACAATTCATCTAATCCACTACCGTACGAACAAATCTTAATATAAACAACTGAGTAAAGCTCTAAAGTCTTAAAGGGACAGATTTTTCAGGATGACATCAGCACAGGCTCTTGTTTGTATAATGTCTGCTGCCTCTTGATTAAGAGCCTGCTCAGGTTTTCACCCAGAGGACCTTTCAAGAGGAGTAGCCTGGCTTCAGTTTTACCAAGAGACCAGATCCTAGAACTTGCCTTGTAAGAGGTTTGCTCGTCTTCACTGCAGAAATGTCTACTGTAATGTCTCCCCTTCTTCACCACTTTGGAATTCTCCCCCATCCCTCTTACTTTCTCCGTCTTTCTCTTCCTTCTCTCTCTCGTCTCATGCTGAGAAAAGTAAGTGAGAAAAATGATTAAATCATATTTTGGGCTGGTGGGGGCTGAGTAAAAGAGATGGGGGCTCTTAAAGCAATACTGGGTACATCATCAAAAAGGCAATTTTGGCACTTGGGTTTCAGCCACTGATGGGTTGTTACAGAGCACCCCATGGTGCAGGGCTGGTGGTTAAAATATGAGAGGGGCTAAGAGGACCTCCTTATAATGACTGAGGAGGATTCCCTACCGTTCAAGGCAAGCTGGAGGCTAGAGCCTCCGGACTCACAGCACACTGCTGGGACATGGTAACTCTGCCTTCCAGATTCATCTGAAAACAATGCCTGTGATATTCTGGCTTAAAATTAGAAATGAATATCTTCCCTTCAACGTCATGGATTAAATTTAAAAACTTAAATTATGGTCAACTCTGATTTGGTTAACTTCAAATGCATTGCCAGACAGTGACCCTTTCTTTTACTTTAGGGAAGCCAGCCATTCTCATGCTCCAACAAGAGAAGGGAAATTGATAGCATAATTTGCCCTACAGTAGAAGCTCCTGTCACCACCAAACCTTTGTTTGGAATTGAAGCACATAGAGGGTGGGGATGCCCAGGAGACCCTGGTGTTGTCTGAAAAGTTGGGAGTAGGGTTACTAGAAAATCCCCTCCCTGGGGTCTGACCCCCACTATCACCCCTTTTCCACCCTGAGGATGGTCCAAAGAAGGCCCATACAGGTAACGAATAAACACAGTGCTTCATGACAGCAAGGCGGTAAGTGGTGCCATTGTTAAAAGGGACATCAAGCAGGTTATCATGGGGTTAAGTGTCCCGCAAAAAAGGTCCTATTCTTCCAATTCTATCCAGCCACTTAACAGATCTCAGCCTTCCTCCACACACACACACACACACACACACAGACAAGTCAAAGTCTCCAAAACACTGGTTTAATATGACCCTTTGATTTGATTGGATTATGTTTTTTCTTCCTTTTTGTTTTCTGTTTCATTGCTGCCCACTTCAAAGTGGGCGCTTGTGACAGGCAGTTACAGTGAGACGCCGTCAGTGGCCGACTTCAAACACTGCCATATAATGCCACACTGTCATAACTGCCTACCTGGGCCTCTCGTTATGATGTGAAGATGATATGCCCCCAATGACCTCCAAAGAACTCTACTCTAACAAGCATTCTTTTCCTTTTCCAAGCCTGCCAGTACAGTGGATGCTAATGTGAATTAGCTGCACAACATAGAATTAGCTGTATAGTAGTTGCATTCTGTGATACCTCTATATGTAATAGCTATGGTGGGAAACCATACTCTCAAGCAGGATCTTTTCTATAATACTTAACCAGTTTCCAACATTTTATCCTAAGTCTCAGTTAACAGAAAATGGTAAGTTCTGATTATATGTTTAAGTACACACACTTTGGATAGTGATATAACTAATTTTGAGTTTTGAGTCTGTTTTTTTCCTTAGTTTATTTTTTTTAGCACAGAATGTGTTGGTGGTCATGTTATATGTCTTGGCAAATTTTCTACAGTGTACTAATTCACATGGTATATGACACATACTGTTATGAATGCTGGTAATTTTCCTAAAGAAAGAAAAACAAATGAATAGCTGTATTGTGGTGTGCTGTGCTCCAGAAATGTATTAAATTGAGAATGAAGACATATTCAGCATCCCTGGTGTTACTAAAACAAAGACAACAACTTTACAAATAAGCAGATTCAGTCAATCCACCTTTTCTGTTCACGAGATCCAAGAATGGAACTATATTATTTAAGGAATTAACTAACAGTTCATCAGTAATTTAGACTTGTGGGGGCTGAATTATACATCAAATGGAGTGTGGGAAATAATTTGGTTGATTTATGTCTTTTAAAATTTGTTGTGACTTGGCCTATTTTGCTAAATGAAGTCACACTGTGTGGATATTCAGGTATATTGTTTTCAAAATTTTTATTTAATATGTTGTTCTGTTGAAAGTGACATTTTGTCATTTGTCATTTTATGTAATTTTAATTTATTTTTATAAGGACAATTTAATATCTAGCCAGAGACAACAGACAAAAGCCTCCTAGGCTAACTCTGGCTTATTTAAGCTTTTTCAGTTGATTTAATGAGAAATGTCATTTGTAAAAGGCAAAACTAATAAACTGTAACTGCCTCATTATGGTATAATGAGGATCATTCAGATTTATCCTGGAAGTCATGTCCACTCATGGTCAAAGGAAGATGCACATTTGGACATTTCTCATCTCTCCCGTCCATATTTGTCACCATCCTTGTCTTCCCCTCCGCTTTTCTCTTCTTCCGCCTCAACACAACTTTCTCCCGTCACAGCATATTAAAAGTGGTTTACATGTGCATGTCCAATGCTATGAATATGGATGTGACCTCTTTCTTTGGCGCCTGGCTGCCCGCCTAACCTCTCGTCGCCACCCCCCTCCCCCAGGCACAAGACACTCCTTCTCAATGAGCACAGCATGCACAGGAGACAGAGCTTCACCCCTGCTGGAAACGAGCACATGGTTGCACACACACAGCAAGGAATTAGAAACAAGGAAGCGCACATGCACGCATACATATACTCACACTCACACTCACACTCACACACACACACACACACACACACACACACACACACACACACGTACACTTACATAGAAACATACAGCCAACTCTCTCATGCTCTCAGTCTTTCTCTGCTGCCTCTCTTCACTGACCTTTCACAATGTGTTTTACATAAAAATAAAAGAAGAAGGGGGTAGTAAAAGCCTGAAGACTGTGGGGAAGGAGGATGCTGATTTATAATTCATGTTTGTGACACCTCTAATGAAACAGTGGCCCCTGGTCTCCATGTCTTTATATGTGGGAGTTCAGGGCTTACAGGCATGTACATACATGCTTTCATGCACATGTTATCATGTATATGTGTGTGCTGGTCTGGGAATCTGTGAATATTTGTGGTTATATTAATGTGTGTAATGTTGCCACCAGGTCATACCTCTTCCTCTTATGCATTAAATATCTACTACAGCTTCACACAGCAGTATGTTTGATATGGAAAGTAGAAATGATTTATATATATATATAGGTAAGGTAAAGTTTATTTATATAGCACCTATCAAGAGCAAAACTCACAAAGTGCTTCACAATAAAAGAAATTAAAACAAACAGCCAAAACAGACAAACAAAATACAAACCAAATCAATTAAATGCCTCTCTGTTTAAAAACTATAAAAACTTTGTAAGAAGCTGCTTAAAAGAGTCCACAGTTTCTGCCAGTCTTATATCCTTGGGGAGACTATTCCAGAGCCTGGGAGCCACTACAGCAAAAGCGCAATCACCCTTCGTCTTTAACTTTAACTATGACCGAGGGACAGCAAGAAGCCCCTGATCAGAGGATCTAAGCGTCCTTCCAGTGGAATATGGCATCAAATGTTCACATAAGCTGGAGTTTGATTGTGAAAAGCCTTATATGTAAATAATAAAATTTTGAAATCAATTCTGTATTTCACAGGTAGCCAGTGTAAAGGGGCTACAACAGGAGAGATGGAAGTTCTGTGGCTGGTCCGGCATAACAGTTTTGCAGTAGCATTTTGGACAAGCTGCTGTTTCCCCAAAAGAGATTTGTTAAGACTTGTGAACAGAGAGTTACAATAGTCCAACCTGGATGAACTGAACACGTATGATGGTCTCAAAAACATTGTGCGAAACAACAGATTGTAACTTAGAGATGTTACAAAGCTGGTAAAAACAGTTTAATGACAAAAGACTTAATGTGTTGTTCAAAGTTTAGGTGCTGATGAAATTTATATAATTTCTTTGTACAGGTATTTCTTATCCCTTTCCTTAACATGTTCAAGAAAACAAATAAATTAAAACATATACCACATTCTTCTCATTCTAGGACACAGGAAAAAAATATTAATATAAATGTGTTTAATAACACTTTAAAAAAAACCAAAAAAACAATACCTTTTTGCAGCACAAACAGAAAACAAAGAAAAATCTTTGCACGCTTATTTAACAAAGCCCTGATGTGGTCACTTTAATTGGTGTTCTGTTATCTTGTTAAGACTAATTAGACAACAGTGAAGGTGATGGTGAGTTTGGCAATTAGCACAGAGGAGAGAAGCTCAAGCTAATCAGCTCAGGCTCCTTGGTGACACATAAGATGTGAGCCTGGCACATAGCAGCATACCCACCACCCTGACTAAAGAGGTAAACAACATTTGTGTCACGACATACATAGATTATGTTTTAAACTAAGTATAGAAGGTGTATATATGTAGAAGTGAAAGTGTGTTACTGTGTGTCTTGTTTCTCCTTTCTGGCTCGCTGCATGATGGGAACCTATTATCTCTAACCTTTCCCACTTTCACACAAATCAAAAGCATGCAGCTGCACAATCACACACATACACAGATACCTGGGCAGAGCAGGGAAGCTTGTTTTTGGAAATGAATAACTACCATCTGTTTCTCCTCGGCACAGAAAGAGAAGAGGACATGACAGTCCCCCACAAACTCCCTTAAATGTGGAGGCTGAAGTGTTCTCTAAGTGATTAAAATATAGAACAAGGCAGGGAAAAATAAAATAAACATGTTTATATAAGCTTAATTTTGAGCATGCCAGTCTGGATATCTCGTGGGTTAGACTGTCCACTTTGCTGTAATCTCTTCCTTGCAGCAACATAGTCATCATTATGAGTGTTTTTTTGTTGTTGATTATTTTTGTCCTATTCAGTTTTACATTTTCGCTACTGATTTGCCAATGGTGAACATGAAGGAATATAAACTTTGCCAATTTAATTATTTTGTAGTCAATAGTTGCTTTAAAAAAAAAAAAAAAAAAAAATCAGTCCATTCATGTTTTTTCATTGGTACTTTCCCAGATGAATTACCCATTCCCAAACTAAAATTTCCTAAAAACTGAATGAGTAGGATGAGAAGCCAGCAGGAGGAGGAGGAGGAAAATTACACATTGTAGCCATTAATGTCCTTGAACTCTGGTCTTTCCCAAGCCTGATGAACAATACGGCCTCTATGTGGGTTCGTGACATGCTGAGGACAGAGGGAGGACGCTACGAGTGCTATGGCACCACTAGACCAACACAGTGGCATTGGCAGGCGTCTGTCAGTGGTCTGGGGTTGAGTCATGAGTCAAACATGTCTCACCAATCCATGAATGTGTGTATACATGGGGGGGGGGGNATGGGGGGGGGGGTGAGCTACTGTACAATTATATGTGAGGAGGGCAGGATGTGGCAGGGTTCAAATGGGCAAGGGCCAATGGGGCCCTCTCTCTCAGCATTTCTCTCTCTCTCTCTCTCTGTCAGCATGCATGCATATACATAGAAATGTGTGCACCACACACTAATTTCTGTATTAATTAGGCTTGCAAAAAAATTTACAACTAAACACACACACATTGTTGCATGCACACACTAACAAAGATATACTGTACACTTACATATGCATGGATGCACACACACACACACACACACACACACGCACGNTACACTTACATATGCATGGATGCACACACACACACACACACGCACGCACGCACGCACACACACACACATCTGTATGTATCCACTATCATCTATCTAAAGCAGGCTTCCCTCCCTGGCACAGTATGTGGATTATGACCTAAGTGGAGAACATTCAAAACCCAAATTCCTTTGGCCACGATTTGTTTTCTTTCTCATTGATCACCAAGCAGTTGCTGACTGATTCTCAACATAGCCACAGTGTTTTCTTAGCGTTTCAGACATGCAGGCAGACAGGGTGAGAAAAGAGAAGAGGTGAGAAGTGGAAAGGAGAAAGCAAAATTGGAGGGAAAGAGTGTGTGGGAGAAGGAGAATTACTTTCAGTAGTTTGTCAACCAGAAACACCAGGTCAGCTGGAGCTTCAAAGTTTGTGGGGCAGATATTTGGCCAGAAGGTCATGACCCCATGAACCCAATAGTACAATCTGAGCAGTGAAAATTAATGAGGAAAGCTCATTATTTTTAGGTTTTATGCATATTTTTACCTAAAGTATCTGGGTTATTTTTTTCAAAGAAACAGATGGATACTGAGATACCAAAGTACACGAGAATATCGAGCCCCTGGGACAACTCAAACTATGATTCCAGTAGAAATCTGAGGAAAAAAATGGAAAATAACCCAGATTTCTTCAAAGTAAAAGATATATATCGACCAGTATATTAACCAATATATTAACAGCTGCACAAATCAGGTACATTTATAACACAGTGACTGATAGCTAGAAGCTAGCAAGCTAAGATTAGCTAAAATCAGAATCAATAAGATATATCGAGGGGAATGAACTGTTCACCACAAAACAACAGCAGAGAACTCGACCACAACTTTTCAGTTGCCTTGGATGGCCAAGAAGATTTAGATAGACAACGAAGCACAGAGGTCTAAATTTGGTGTTGGGTGGTGTGTTATCATGCACTTCTTGACTTGCTTGGTGTTGAAAAAGCTAAGAAATAAATATAATTAAGAAAATAGTTAATCAAAATTTCCTGTATTTTTTCCTCCTGCCTCTGTATCCTCTGTTCCTTCCATACTGGAGCCATCGTCTTCCTCCTCCATCCCTCCATCCCCTCTTTAATAAACGAGCGTTGCTGGTAATTGCCCAGTCTGAGACGACGTCATTACTCATTCAGATGTCCAATAATGCAGCAGCACCCCAACACACTTAGACATACACACACACACAGAATAGAGGCTGAGTCGGTACATGGTGATCCATATCATTGATCTCTCTCCAGCCCTCCCTCTCCCTCCCATACTCCATTTTTCATATTCAATGAGTGACTTGTAGATTTGGCCGCTCGATACAGATACGTCTCAATTAAGAGCAGTTCAGGAGGAGGCCAGGGTCTGTATTGACATTTTGGTGGACTTGCTTTGGAGCACAGTGGCACTGAGGGAAACGGTCAAAAATTACAACCTGACAGAAAGCAGTGCGAGAATGAATTTGTGGCGTAAGAAGGCAGGATTTTATAAACTGTATTAACTTGCAAATGATGTCTAAATCTTCAAAGGATGGGTCTGGGTATGTAAAGGTTTGATTCCAGTGTTTAAATCCACCTCTAGTATAAAAATTTGAAACCCCTCACTTTGGGGAAAAAACATTGTATATATTTTAGTACCTCTTGAATGTAAATTCCTGGACTGCCAACATGAGAAGCAACTAGGGGTGAGAAGCTAAATGGCCACTATGCCTAGACAAAAACTGACTTGTAAAACCTGAATCTGAACAGAGACTAGGTCATAGCATCCAGACAGTTGGTAAGTTGTGCTTTTTTCAGTATCTGCTGTCAAACTCCCAACAAAAAAGTAGGAAAACCAGACAGCCCAGGAGAAGAGAAAGTTACCCAGAGACTCAAGGTGTGTGTGTGTGTGTGTGTGTGTGTGTGTGTATGTGTGTGTGTGTTTGTGTTTTTTTTAAAACCAGTTTCGCCTGTGTTTCAGTAGTTTTACTACACTTTGTGACTTAAAAACAGTGGGTCCTCAAACTTGGTCCTCAAATACCACAGAGCTACATATTTCCATCTCTCCCTCCACAGCTGATTAGCTAATTGAAGTGTGTTTGGCCAATCAAGATCTGGGAGGCACCAACTCTTGATCAAGTGAATGCACCTGCTTTTGGCCAGTCAGGTGTGGAGGTATCATCAGAAGTTGTGATCATATCATCTGTGTTGATGATCACTGCAAGAACATTTCTCTATTTCTGAAGGATAACACCAGTTTAAGTTCATGTCTGCATTTCTTTATCATTAACATAGTTATTAACATGATTAAAAAATCTAAGCCACAGTCAGAAGCTGCTGTTTGTTCTGCTGCAGGTTTCTTAAAAATCCACTGAAAACAGCTCACCGAGCTGCGCTGCTATTCCATTTACCATAATAACATAATTTAAGCAGCATGTGATTTGTTCAGTACTCACATTTTCAGCTGTAGATGAAAGTAAGACATTGATCTGTTTTTATATTCAACAGTTTTGTATTTCATAATACTTCCACAAATCAGCTGATACTCATTTAAGGATTTTTAAGCATAAAATTTGATGTGTTACAAAAAAGAATATTGTGTGAGCTTATTATTTCCCTATAGTAATGAATATGGAGTTGGTAAAGCGCTAATGTTTTGAGTTTTCTCAAACTTTTGAAAGCATACAGTTCATGTGAGTGTCATGTCAAAAATGTCAAATTTGTTTTTATAGCTTTCGTAAAAACATGATTAAATAGTTGTTTCTTTTGCATCTACCTGGTAATATGTGAGTTTTTAACCGCAGACATACAGTAGAATAGAGAGGAGCAAAGAATATTGGAAAAGATCAGAGCTGGTTTTCACCTAAACCCTGGAGCCAAACATAAAGACCACAGCCTAAGTAAAATGTAGGAATGTGAATCTTTTATGGGAGGAATGAGGAGAGTAAAGCACTCTGCTACATACAGTGCATGTGTATTTCTATTGAATTACGGTGCGTCTTACTGCTGTAACCCATAAATCTCTGAGACGAGACAGTAAAACGGATGAAAGACCTGATTTGGTTATTTTGACTGCTCTTCAGTGGAAAAATTATTTTTGCCTTTGGACAAGTACTGCTGGCAGACACTCTGTGAAGTTGGGGAATTCACTGTCAGCCGAGTGTTAATATTACTTATCCATAAAAAAAGTGTGTATGTCTGAGGAGAAAGCTGGTGTAGTTTGACACTGTGCAGACACCTGTATGATATCACACCTAAAGCAGTGTTCATTGTGTATGACTATGGGTGTAGCTTACAGAGTAAAATATGTGTTATGTCTTTCACTTTGACTTTATAGACTTGTGCAAGATTTTTTAGTTCATTTACACTCATGAATGGTCTGGCTTGTTTTTTCATCATTAAATTGCTTAAAATTAAACACCATCTGAGATCTTTACAAAATTGAAATAGAAGTAATAATTTCTACTTCGTTACTTTGGGAAATATTTAAACCTCAAAGGTCCAGAGTTGTGTGTTTATTAGTAGCTTTTTGTATCCATTATTTTTTAGAAGAAAACAGGCATTTCCACTTTACTTATCTCTACAAGTTTAATAGATGACATATGCAGACATTTGCTTGCCTTTCCGTTATAAGTTTTTTGATCAAAAGGTTGTATAATGGCAAAGCTTGAGGTGAACTAAAAATAAAAAAAAAACATGCTATTGCAAAATGCATAGAAACTTGATAAATGATTTTATATGAATAGAATAGCTTTATTGTCATTATACGTAACATATAATGAAATTACAGACCAATCATGCAGTCTTAATGTGTTTTCTTTCCCACCCTCTCCACCCACACTGGTAGGATATCTGTTGCTAAGATGCTTTCTTGTAATAAATTAAAAGTGACAGATTTAATCTCATCAACAGCCATAACAATGTGCATGACTCTTGCCAAAGTGTTATGAAAAAAGACTCTGAACACCTTTGTTTCCACTCTGCAAGTCTGATATGCATTCACTTTGGAGAAAAGTTGGGCAGAGAACTTGCAGGCTATGCTTCGATCTCTGACATTAGCACAAGCCATATGCTAACTGAGATCATGGAGAATAGAGATTCTTGGTATGTACAGGCAACACAATAAGTAATCCTCTGATTGTGCTTAATTTGCAATCAATGGAGTCAGTTTTTGAACCTTTACAAAAGTGTTTAATAGCATCATAGGTCAATATGAGACCTCCTGACCAAACAGTCATCTCCACTTTAATCTCCCCTTTCCTGTTCTTCCTCCCCAAGCTTCCACTCTTCTCTCTCTCTTTTTTACAGGCTTCAGGAATGTGAGGTCTCCTTAGTGATTTATAAACATACACATAATAAATGGGCGGCTGTAGTTTAAGCGGTGATGAAGCATTCTCTCTCTGGGACATAGCGCTGGCCTGTGTGTGATTTAAAGGGCTGACATTTATGGCTTGCAGGCCTATTATTCAGAGTGACTGTCTGTGTACAGAGCGACGTTTTACAGCAGCTATGCAGAGGTGAGCCCAAAGCTAAGCTAGTACCTGACACAGGCTAAATATTCAGTCAGAGTAACATAACATGTGCTGCTAAAGCTGTGGCCACTTGCCAAGAACGTGTGGTCATAGCTTCAATTCATCTTTCAGCAACCTAATCTCATGGTATTAGACAGAGATTTTCAGATGTCAAATGATGAATGCATGATTCTGCATTCTGTTTTCTCCCTCCACAAAGACAAGATTAACCCAGCAACAATGAACTATGTGACTATGTTTGCCATCAGCTAAAATATGGTTATATACTGTATGCTTACAGAACTACATGTGCTGCTGTTATAGTGTCTTGCATTACCCTGCATTAATTATGAATGTTGTGTATTTGATTGCAGTGCAAAGTACACCCATATTATCCCTTTAAACAGTAAACTGTGCTACTTTGTTTTCACATAACCCATAACCTGTCTGACTGCCACCAATAAGCAGTGGATTGCAATCGAAGACTCAGCGGCCAACATCACTATCTGTCCAAGATAATAGATGACAATAATGGGAAACTGTCCCTAAGCACTCATTTGGAGTCTTCCTGCCCATTTACTGATACCCTTCATATTTAATTCGCCTCCAATAGCCAGGAAAACAGACACTTTGAGTCCATCTAGAGGGAGCACATTTACAATAAAAGGCCAGCTGAATCCTCGGCTCACGTTTCCTCCTAACTGTGGCAGGACATAAACCTTCGAGCCAGACCTCATTTTACCGGCGCCATCTCCCGAACACTGCTACAAAAAAATCAATAAGGCTGCGCACAATCTGCTTAACTTTGGAAGCTGCTGTGAAAATGTCTTTGTCAAAAGAATATGAGGAATATTTTCATTTCTTTGTCTTGGTTTTGTTTGTCACTCAGATTTCCAGAACAGGTATTGCTGGCCCTCACTTCTTGCTAAATTAGCATTTCGCTAACATTTCGCTAGTATTTTCTTGACGCAAGTCTGTGACACAAGCAGTCTGTTGTTGTGCATTATAGCCACTGTAACTCAATTCCCCCAGCTGAGCAAGGACAAATAATTCAATCGTATTGCAAGGATAAAGAACCCTGGAGCAGGGTGAGGAGATCTCTTCAGCCTGTATCAACTCATTCTCTGGAGATTAGCACATAGCATGTAGCATTTAGCTGGTAGCTACACTGAATAAAGGCTGACTGTGATTCACACAGTCAATAAAGCAGGATGGGTTATTGCATCATGTTCACATAGGTTTAACTGTCACAATATAACACAAGTGCTTTCATAAAGAGTGCCTCCAAGGCTCGGATGGCTTAGTGTGTCTGTCTGATAAAGTCTGACACAAACACAGGCTTTGTGTGCTTCTTTGGGGATGGTCAGAAAATGGCTGCTTCACTTTGGTCTTTGCTTAATGTTCAAACAGCCATGAGACAAAGGATATGGTACTAAAATAATAATAATCAATCACATAATTCTAGTTCTGTTTTGTTACTTGGTGTCACAGTTAGCATTTGAAGCTATATCCACCATTGCTGAAGGGGGAAAAAAAGAGTATAGTCTTAGAGGTTATGCTCTCTCTCTCTCTCTCTCTCTCTCTCTCTCTCTCTCGCTAGGTATGCAAATGAGCATTCATGGTAGTGTAAACCTGCGCATTTTCCTTTTGAGGGTGCACATGCCCATGTGCGTACCACTTATGTGCAGCCCTGTGGATATGTAATTTTGATAGTGGGGCAAAGCTTTTGTTTACATTTGTATCATTAATTGTGCATTTGTAAGATTCAAGTAATAAAAAGTAACCAAAACCAAACTGAATTTTTCACTTTAACTGATTCTTCTGGTGGTTTATAAAAGATGTAACTTTTAAGCAACCAATGGAATACAGAAAAAATCACATTCTGAACCTTGTGTGACATTTATAAGACATTGAAAGGAAAGCAGGGGCTGTATGTTCTTGTGAGCATGTGTGTTTTCATATGTGTGCGCATGCACAATTTTTCCCACATGATTCTCTTCAATCTCTTGCACTTCCAGCATCTATTGCAGTCTGCTGTACATCACTCTGACAGAGGGCTCAAGCAGAGGCTCTGGGTGGAAAAGGTCTTTTAGGTTGCCTTATATGATGGACAGAAATAGTCTGGAATCCCCAAGCGGAAGTAACCTCTCACTGACCTCACTGTGTCACGACTTTCATGACCCCTCAACTTATAACCCCTGACCTGCGATGCCTAATTCTGCTACACATAAATACAAGTAGGTCCAAACTCTCATGAAACAGTTGCATTTGTCTTCATATTTCAGATATGTATTTCAATCTGATTTTAGGAGTCTATTTTCAGCATGTCACCTCCATTAAGAAATTATTTACAAAATTTTTCTGCAACTTATCAGTTTCCGTAAGTCTTAGATATAAAATACGCCCACCTTTGAAGACTAAATTATGCACCTCCATTCTTCTTTTAATTTTTCCTCTCTAATCATATTGTAAAAATACATACTTTTATGGAATATTTTGTAATATACTCAATTTTTCACATTGGATTTGACATTTATGAATAAGCCTGTGCATAGTTTCAACTGTATGTCTACCGAATATATGGCTTCACCTTTCAGATAACAGGAGCCACTTTTCCCCAGAGCTGTGCAACGATAATATTCTTCCCCAAAAAATAAAGCACAATGGAGCCAGAAGTGGCACATAAATTAAAGTAGCAGTGTGACTGATGATCCAGAACACCAGAAAGGGTTCTTGCACCATTTTTGGTGGAACTCTGTAGGGAATATGCACACACAAGTACACGAGTACACAAAAACACAAAGACAAAAACTCAGCAATAGCACATACACACATGTACACTATTCGCCATGTGTAACCAAATCAATCCATACTCTCTGCAACATCCTAAACTATACCCTAGAGAATGTGTGAGAGGGGAAATTACGATGGAGAAAGTGCATGTGTTCATGCCTGTAAGTGCGTACATGTCCACACACTTAACTGAGCTCCATGAAATATTAAAAGATGCAAAATTAGTCTGCAGGACACACCTAGAACACCACTGTAACTGACCTACCAATGGCACCATGGGAAATAAGACGACTGGGCATGCAATTGCACAGCAGACCAGTGGATATTGTTTCCTATGCTAGATCTATCCATCACACTTTCCCAACATGTTAATTCTCCTGAAGAAAATGAACTATCCACAGGGGATACCTAAAATATCCAGGGGGGTTGGTGGACTTATTGAACTTACTGACATGGCAGCCATTTAGAACCTACGTCACTCTGGATGTGATTTTAAGAAGCCTACACAGTTATTTTGGATTTTAGATAGTAATTGGTTTTACTGACTGAATAAACACTTAGACACTGATGAGTCCATGATGTGCACAGTCCCAAAGTATCACATGAAACTTCTGCGGAATAATTTGCAGGATCTTTTTGTTTTGTATTTTTGTCATTATTGTGGCCTGAAATGACTAAATGTACAGCTGATTTTCTGAACTGTGATGCACTTCACTGCATTTTTGTGTTATGTGTGAAAAACTGCGGTAAACTAGAAAAACTGCTGCAGGAACAAAACTATAATTATGTGGTGGAGCTTGTTTAGTAGAATACCCGCTTTGCCTGACAAGACAACTTTAGGGCAAATGAAGTCCCACAGGGAAAAAAAAATCTGTAAAAATGTTGGATTGTTGAAGTTGAGGATTGTTTTTGTCTGACCTGATTGGCTCAGATAAATATAAACCACGCATGTCTTGGTACAAAAGGAGCATACTGTAACTAAACTATAATAGTATTTCAGACTGTTTCCCACCTCAAGTGTGTGATACACATTCAAATGGGCACCATGAACCAGGGACTGCAGATGAAAATTAGCCTTCTTTTGGCTAAATTTGATACATTTACGCCATGGTTATGCGTGATGTTAATTAATGTAGATGATCCCCGCAAAACTAAATAAACAAATGAAATGAAAGAAAAAAATAAATGGGTGCAACAGTACAAAGGTGAAAACATCTGTAACTGCATGAATTTGAAGTAAAGCAGCTGCTGATGAGAGAATACAGGTGTGGTCAAGTTTACCTGGATAAATAAATACTACATCAACATTAAGTGATAGCATTTTATATAATATGCCCCACCCTCCAACCCCACCCCAGCTGACTCTCCCACAGCCTCTGTTCTGCTGCTGCCACTTCAAACTTCAATATTAATATTATTATTATCTTTATCTATATTACTATCTTTATTTTTATTGTTAATTTATTTTTTTACTATAATTGAGGTGAATATGCTGTTGGACACTGGACTGGGGGGTGGGGCTATTACAGGCTGAGGTCCGAGTAATACTTAACACTGCAGAAGAATTTTGTAGGTTGGGGGGCGGTGTTACTGTTAACGAAAGGGGTAAACAGTACAAGATCAGCCCTCACCTTGGAACATTAGATAGATAGATAGATAGATAGATAGACAGAGAGAGAGAGAGAGAGAGAGAGAGAGAGAGAGAGAGAGAGANGAGAGAGACAGGTTGGGAGAGGTTGAGCTTTGAGAAAGAGTGAAGAGGAGAGGTTGAGCTTTGAGAAAGAGTGAAGAAGATGAAGAAGAGGAGGAAAAAGAGGAGGAGGGCAAATGTAGAGTCCGGTGCTGTCTTTTATAGCCCCATTCCAGCAGATGAGCAGCATCAATCTTTACCTTGCCACTGGGATAAGGCCTGGCTGCTGCTATCAGAGGGCTGGGGGGGAGGGAATGGATATAAAACACACATGTGCACACAGACACACACACACACACACACACACACACACACACACACACACACAAAGATACGCACTACATGCATGGCAGACAGACAGGAAAACACTCAAACATGCAAAAATCAGAGTCTGTGCATCTAGTCTCTCTCTCTCTCTCTCTCTCTCTCTCTCTCTCTCATATACACACAAACATGCACACACACACACACTTATGTACAAGCATGCCGCTAATTTACATTTATGCTCACACATGGTCATATAAAGAAGCAACACTGGTGCATGTATGACCTTCCAACAGCATGCAGTAGGCATACTGTATATACTCTGTTTTTGGGGAGAATTCAGTTACATATCAATGTCCAGCATCTTTAGTCAAAGACAGAAAGTCACAATGTCCTTTATGCCATATTTGCCCTTAAGACAGTTTTTGTGTACATGCAGCAAATTAAAGCAAGAGGGGTGTTGGTGTGTGCAAGTGCATGTGCATGTGCATAGTTCATGTGTGTGTGTGTGTGTGTGTGTGTGTGTTAGAATGCAGGGGGNGCATGTGCATGTGCATAGTTCATGTGTGTGTGTGTGTGTGTGTGTGTGTGTTAGAATGCAGGGGGAAGGAGGGGCACTAACACACAGCAAAATAGAAAATGTTTTGAATTATACATTCCTGCCATCAGTGACAAATTGAGAGCGGGATTCGTCATAAATCATAAGCGAGCGGCGCTGCCTAGTGAGAGAATTGCTTGGTGGGCAGCAGCCTGAGATTTAGGAGTGTGTTGTTGCCTCATCTGGAGCCCCAGCCTGCAGCCACACCTATATGAGTTACTCCACTATGAGGGATTTGTTATTTGTAGCACACTATCAGCTGACAGCAGAAGAGGAAAAAGTTTTTATTCTCTCTCTCTCTTTTTTTTTTTTTTGNTTTGCCACCAGAGCACTTTATGTGTAGATTTCTTCTGGTTTTACATCAGAGATGTCAGTGTCACTACATACCTGCCATATTGTCAGCTTTTATCTAGCAATACTGTATGTGGTTGCAAAGTTTGCAGCTAATGTCTATGGCAAGCAGTTACACACTGTAGACTTTTGCACCAAAAGTAATTTATGCATCTTGAAATAATATATGTTTAAGATTGCAGCTTTTAAACATTATTGACAGCCTGTGAACTGCAGTAAGGAGTTCTCTGCTGATGTAGAATTGAGGGCTACATGAAAGCAAAAAGGCGGTTGTTTGAGGCTGAAATAGTGAACTGCAAGGACAACACATTCCAAATCTGTGCGTTTTTAGTGAAAGTGTGAGTTTTGATCCAAATTAGCAAAGGAGTTTAAAGTACTTTAAATAGCAAAAATAGCAAATTTTTGCTATTAAAATTACTTTACCAATGATTTTGCATGTTTGAGCCCAACAAATGCTAGCCGCATACACATTATATGTTACTGCCAACCATTTTCAAAAACATAAAACCGTATTTTATTTTTCATGCAAAACCACCAGTAAGGTCCTTTAACTGTGACAAAAACACTAAACTTTACGAAAGTTTTAGTGTCCCAACATTCACTCTAATCTTACAATTTTTAATTCTTATTTTAACTTTAATTAACCTCTTTATTTGTTGTAAATGATCATATTTTGACCGAGGAGCATAAACTTCACACTATTCCATGTCCACAGTGTATTGAACAGCTCATAACCTTCATGAAAATATGTAAGACAGCGCTGGTGTGTATATGTATTTAAAATGCATTCATTGAATGTCCAACAAGCCTCCAAAAGTGGGTTCTACTGTTTTAAAGCTATGTAAACTGAGTTCAGATGAGTTCACCCACAGCTATATCCACACTGAGTTTACTGTGACAGTCTCAGGCACTCATGATGACATACACATACCAGAGTTCTAGATAGCTGAACGTTTTTGGAGAGACTGAGGATACCCGGTTCCCAGCACCCAGGAGCCCAGACTCAATGCCTGATGTCAATAAAGGAATCACCAATTACCTCAGACTCCTGTATTTACACAGTGATTAAAATTCACAAGCCGAGCTGCTTAAATGGGCCTAAACAAAACAAATGAGTGCAATGAGTTCCCACACTTGTATTTGCAAGGCGCAGTGCACACATGCATGTATGCACAATCACAGAAAATGCACATGTGCAGGCATGTACACAGGTGAGGCACACACAAACATTCACACGCATCACGATATCTCAATACTAACAGCAGTGCTTTACTTTAGCAAAGGTAAAGAATGCTGTGATTGTGTTTAACGCCATTTTTCTTATTCCAGGTAAGGAAACAACTGTCCTTTACTGAAAGATTATACCACGTATCACTGATATGGAACATGGAGTTAGGCAGACATTGGGGCCATATTTCTGCAATAATTCCATTTCAAGTATTAAAACTCTATTTTTCTTACACATTGTCCATCACTGTCATCAAACAGCAGGGGGATGATACAAATTTAATCAAAATGGCATAACAGATTTAGGTCAGGTTTATGTTGTTTGTGCTGGCCCAGAACTTTGCTTTAACCCTTTGGTGTCTCTGGCTCTGGTGGTCTAAGGGCCTCTCCTGGAGCACCAGGTCCCGGTGTCCCCACAACCCACTGACCAAACAAAACATCAGCAATGCACAATTCTCCAAAATCTGGATTCTTTTCAATGCCAATGTGTTTGAACATTCAAAGCTTGAGTTTTAAAATATAAAGTTTCAAATTTAATATAATATAAAATTTTAAAAATAATTTCAAATATATTTTCCCACTTTTATTCACACACTAAATGTATTGAGTTCGGTTTAGGGAAAGATCATTGTCATCATTAAATATTAAAGAAAACCACTAAACACTGGTCAGATTCCAGACATTAATCCTCGTCTCAGATATTAAAGTCAAAGGCTTTGTACACCTGCCATTCTCCATCTTTACTGGCCTACAAGAACATCACACTACTTCCTGCTTTGGCACTGAATGTTGAAACTGAATATAAATCACAACCTGCAATAATATAATACTGATGTTTTTATTAAGGAGACTTAATAAAACCAGAGAGCTTGGTGCTCTCTGGCGTATGGATGTCTGATTCATGCTTTATTCCATGGTACCATGTCCATTGCCAAAATATGATATGAGATGAAACTGGACAATGCTGCCTGTGTCAGCCATACCTCTTGAGGTTTGGACTTATGATACGGACATATTTTCAATTTAAAGTGTTGTTAAGTGCAGCTTAAGGAATGTAAAGATGGTCTCTATCCAAAACATTATGGGTTTCAATACCCAATGTGACCCTGAAAAGTGGCACTGCAGTAGTTTTAGTGGGCCTAGTGTTATCCTAGACCTTTATCTAAAAACGTTCCACCTGCCAGGCACTTCCTGTGACAGATCCTGATGAGAAACACACACAACTTTGAATAAATGTTGTGGCGACTGTATTCAAACAAACAAAGGTCGCTTGAGGATGAGCATGGGAATTGTTTGCTGATTGTCCGACGCGCTATACGAACAAACTAAAACCTGAGATCAAAATCACTTTTCCACTTTTATTAATGCAAAATTCCATACAATCTAAAAGAGTTAAAAAATGATCACAGTTTAAATGTAAGCGTAAGTGTAAGCGGTCAACAAAAAAATACAGCGATCCACTCACCCTCTCTCATCAGCTTTCATGCAGGTGACCAGGTGCTTATATTAACTATAGCTATCACCGCCCATACCCACGTGAACCAAATCATCATCCAATCACACAGATCACACAATTTCCAAATACACTATTATCACAAAAATTCAACTCATCCAAAATTCGTTCTAAATCCCTTCATGGCTCCTACAAATGTCCCTGCAGAAAAAATTGACAGCACACACACCACATCAACACCATCTCCAAAACCAGCTACTGCGAATTCCCCCGACACAATTTCTGCCCACAGCCTCTTAAAGGAGTCCCGTTTTGCTAACTATCTGAAGGAAAATCAAATATTTTGTTTTGAGCTTTACTAATATCAGCAATTTTTACTCCACCCCTAATGGCATTTTTATTGATTGATTGCTTAATGGCAGCCCATATATTTGATGCTGCTCATTTAAAGTACAAATGAGTAATAGTTGTCTGAGGGAAGGCCGTAAAGCTGCATGATTTTTTTCTTTTTTAATCTTACTTCGTCATTGGGTGCATGGAAGCAAAGGAAGGGAGGAGAAGAAGGAGGAGAGACTGAGAAAGGAGGAGGCGAAACAATGGAGTTTTTAATCTACTGAGCTCAAGAGAAGAAGGTAGAAAAGGAGAGGAAGTATGAGGAAAGCAGTAGTAAGAAAAGGGAGAACCCAGTACAGGAGGGAGACTTCAGGAAAGGGGGGTGGAGGATAAGCAGTAAAAAAAAACACATTTTCCATACCTAACAAAATTTGTACTAAAGCAATTCTGCAAACGTAACCCATTTCACCTCCACACACTCATACATCACCTTTCACAAACAAACCTCACAACCCCCTTTCTGTCCCCTCCTTCATCTCTCTNCCCCCCCCATCCTTCCATCCCTCTCAGGTCATCAGCGAGCAAAACCACAACAAAGGGGGGCCGTTGCTGCGGTGACCTTGGCTGTGACATCATGTGGCGGCAGAAAGAAATGAAGCCATTAGGCCGAGGCAGCGCTTGCCCATAAATCAGACTGTTTCCAATAAGCTGCCTTAATGGTCATCCATCACCCCCGCCAGCCAGCGCCCTCCGCACCCAACCGCCTGGGGAACGGCCACGGGACGCAGGAGAGGGAGGTGAGGAGTGGGTGGGGGGAGTAATAATGAGGGAGAGAGAGGAGTAACAGCCGAGCTAAAATCTGTGGGATGCAAGAAGAGAAAAGAGGGCAAGAAACTGAGATGGAGGATAAGTGAGAGAATGAAGTGGGAGAGAGATAAGTGGATGAAGGACAGAGTTAAAGGGACAGAGGAGCTGAAGGAAGAGTGGAGGAGAAAGTAGGGAAGGCGGTTAAGAAAGATGGAGAGCAAAAAGGGTGAGGAAGGAAGGAGGAGGAGGAAAGGAGAAGTAGAGAAGGGAAGGGGAAATGATTTGAGTAGGAGAAGAGTGGTGAAAAGAAGAGATGGAAAAGGGTTACAAGAGGCCAAAGAAGGGGGGAAAGAGAGAGGGAACCCTGGGGTGAGGGGAACGGGAAGAGGAGGAGAAAGGAGACAGGGAAGGGAGAGGAGGTGGTGGTGATGGGGTCAGGAGAGAGACAAGGGGAGAGAGGGCGAGAAAGACAAATAGTAAAAAGAACAGATGGACACAGACAGCTGAGAGGGGTCAGGGAGAGATGGAGAGAACAGGAGAATAAAAAGATGCAAGGGTAAACGAGAAAATTAGAGTAGCCAAGAAGAAAGAGACAGAGAAGGGGAGAGAGGGAGAGAGAGAGAGAGAGAGAGAGAGAGAGAGAGAGAGAGGAGAGAGGAGAGAGAGAGATTAGCTGTAAGTGTTTTATACAAAATTTGACATATCGAATTAGAAGCCGTCCAGATGCTGCACATTCCCACAGCGCTAAGCTCCATGTAGAACTTTAATTTTTGCTGTGCACCTAATCAGGATAACCACATCATTTACTCAGTGGACTGTCAGGAATAACAGATCAGCTCCAGAATATGCCTTTCTTAAGATTAAACCTGTATTATGGCAAAAACTAGGGTGCTTGCATTAAGAAATAAAGCTGAAATTGGTTATGTTTAGGTTAACAGTGTTAAGTGGAGTTCAGTAAAAGTTTATGGTTTAGGAGAAGATACAGCAATGGACTTCCTTCTCTGCCCACATCAATCCCACACCTGCTATGTAAAATCACAAAACTACTTGTCTAGTTTTGTCCAGTTATAATAAACACTTAAACATTTGATGAATTTGTCCTAAATTCATCATTCAAACATCATTTTGGTTTTTACGCATGTAAAATACCCAGAGTTTTACCTCCAATAAGGTGGATATGACTTTACCCATCTTTGTTTGCTTCTTTATTAACGGGATTACTCAATAATTTTTCAATGATATATATATTTTTTTTTTTTTACANTTAAAAAAAAAAAAACAATTTTAAGAAAAATCAGGCAGGTGTGTACTATATGCTACAATGGGCTATTAACTGGTGCATTTTAGCCCAGATCCACATGAAATGAAAAATTCTCAGATTATAAAAAGTAAAAACAGAGACTACTGAGCTCAACAAAAGCATCGTACATGTTACCTCTCCAGGTGAAAGGCTTGGTATTACTGTTTTAATTAAAAATAAAAATTAAAAAAATAAATAACAACTTGGAGAGTAATAATAGATGGTTACAGTAAATGAGCCTTTCCATTTTTGTTGTCATTCTGTTTTTCTATTTTATGTTTTTTTCTGGCATCATATTTGTTGCTTCTGATTACATATTTCTCTTGAGTACATTTTTACTTTTATTCCATTTATTGTCTTCATTGCTTGTATTCACCTGGCAATTAGAGTAATAAAGTAGCTGGACAGGGAAAAATACACAGATGGAGACCCGGAGACTGAACAGAAGAAACATCTCTGTGCTGTGGAAACATCCACCATGTGCCAAACCCCAAACCCCTGGTAGCTAACTGTGCCTGCAAGAATTACCACACACACTTCCAGTGGTCATGTCATCAGGAATCTGGTCTAACACGCCCTGTCTCTCGGCCACACCACACCAGGCTCCTGCTGAAAGGTTAAATCCATGTTACAATGCCTGCAGTCTGCAATTGTGGTTCAGATATCCTTACTTTCTCCCACTTTTCGATGGTCTAATTTCCTTTCTTTCATTTGCTATTTTTACTCATTGCTTCATTACCGATCTTGACGAAGCATAAGCCGAAAATGTAGTCTTGGCTATTATCTTACTCTTTTTCTCCCTCCTCTTGTTCTCTCTTCACTTCCTATCTTCTTATAAATTTCCCTTTTCCACCACTCTCCTTCCTTCTCTCCCCTCACTCCACTGTGTGTGTGTGCGTGTGTGTGTGTGTGTGAAGGGGGAAACGAGAGCCCATTTTGGCCAAAATCAACTCACCCAGAAGTCACTTTACAATCCGTACTCTTATGAGCCTGTAAATGTAAGCTGAAAAATGATGTGTGTGGTGTGGTACTCCTCTTAGGTTTCCCCTAGAACAGCGGCCAAATTGTTTTCGCTAGGCGGCATGAGAAGCATTATCCATCATTTTGAATGAGCTCTGTAATTGGGATTATAGGAGCAAAAGTGCAAAAATTGACTTTGAGACTGATAGCATTACAAGTGGGCCTTTCACATGAAATAAGAGTGAGCGTGTATTGTATGCTAGTGTGTTGGAGTATGTTTGGTTAACAGTGTGTAGCTCTGTGTTTGTGTATGTGTGTGTGTGTGTATACACCTTGAACACTTTTTGTTTGTATATACTTGTATAAGTGTATATTGTGTGCACTTTTATGTCTGTGTGTTTTTCTATTGTGCCTGTATACACAGACCCTCTAGGTGTTTGTCATTTGTGTGCATATACAGTATACGCCTGTATATTTTTATGTCTAGCATTTGTGTAAGTGTGAACATGTTTGCCTGTGTGTGCCTTTGTCAGTGCATATGTCTGTGTCAGAACGGTGTTTTCCTTTGCATGTGTATGTGTTTCATGGTAAGTACTATGTTGTTCTGTGTGTACACAGCATCCCAGCAGGTTTTATTTTATTTTATTTTATTTTTTTACATAATGATTAATCTCTGGTCTTCCTTAATCTGCAGCCAGGAAGTGTTCCTCTGAGTTTAATACAACTCCACCTCCTCTTTGCTACTCATAGTTGCGTTTCACTTTGTCTCTCAGCCTACATTAAAACTAAAGCTGAATGTTTTCTAGTTCATGTCGCCCTCAATATGATAGTGTGATATCAGTGTACATAGAACAAATAGATATGGTCAGTCAATCATGGTTCAAATCCAGTTTGGGCCTTTATGTGTGGAGTTTGCATGTTGTCTCCATGTCTATATGGGCTTTCTCCCACATGCCAAACACATGCAGGTTAGGTTACTGCACCTCACATGTATTTCACTTTGGATAAAAGCCTCTGCATAATCAATAAATGCAGAAGGCAGTTTTTTCAGTCACTATATGGTGAAAAATCAGTTCTAGAGGACTAAGATCTCCTGCACATAAGACTTGTGTATACATTCAAATCAGAATGTCACCTCTGCTGTAATAATGAGTAAATCTGTCTCTCAGCTTATATTATGATCAACCAACAGTATTGTCCTGCCCCACTTTATTACTGTTGCTGGGTCAGACAAACGTTTTGTGCACAGCATTGCAGCTGTTCAGATTCATTCATGTATGGCAGCAGGTTACAGATCATTGGTGGATGACTGAGGTACAGTATATTCATCAAGGAACGAACAAAAAGGCCGTCAGGATGCCATGGAGGTCTATGGAGAAAGACACTTAGTTTTTACCTTTTGATCCACCTAAAAAGGTTGTGGAGTCATTAGTCCTGTCGCATATAAACTATTGTCCTGCAATCTGGTCTAGTACCACAAAAACAGATCTGAACAAAATTCAAATTATTCAGAATTGAGCAGCACGGCTTGTACTTAACAGTTCAAGGAGACAAAAGGCTGATAAAATGCACAATAGCTTGTCCTGGTTGAAGGTGGAAAAAACGTTAACTTGGAGTATTTTAGCTTTTTTTGGGAAATATGTACTTACAAACAACCCGAATGTATTTATTTGAAAATGATTTATATTGAAGCTAAACATTGTTATAGAACTAAACAAGCTGTAACTGGAAAGATTGACCTTCCTCAACCAAGAACAAATGCCTTAAAGAAGACTGTCCTGTATAGGGCAGTTACTCTTTGGAATCACTTACCATCTAACATTAAAAGTGTTAAAAATAAATTCACTTTTAAAAGGCAATTGAAAGCTTATTTGAGGTAGGTTTGTTTTCTTTTCCACTGTCCAGTGTGTGGTGCTGTGCTTGCTGTGGCCTAGTTGTCTGTTCTTAGTTGGCAGAGGAGGGATCGCTGGGGTTGGAGGTCAGATGCTGTTGGCATTGTTTGTCGTGTCTGTGATATGTTTGGATGTTTTATCATGTAGTTTTGGGTAATTGGAATTTTTTTGTAATTTTTACTTAGTTTTACTTTTCTTTTTAACATAAATGTGTGATTTTATGCATGATTGAATGGACCCCAGGAAGAATAGCTGTTGCTGAGGCATCAGGCTAATGGGGATCCAATGAAATAAACAAATAAGCAGTTAGTTGTCTGCGTACTGCCATTCAGTAGAGGAATAATGAAAAGAAAGGATGAAAAAGAAAGTCAGATAGCTTGATGCATCAGTCAATTCAGTCAAAACTAGACAGCTCAAGCCTTTACTATTCAAAAAAGCAAGAGAGCAGCAGAAACAAAACCCGATGTGATGTCTTTTGTTACAGTTAATCAGCATTACAGCATGTGTTTTCAGCATTGCTGTCAGTACATGTTGGACATGGCCTCCATGCTAACACACATATGAGTAGTTACCCAGAGTGATCAGATTTGGACAGTTGGAATTGAATATTAAGCCCTACAAAGTCCATTTTCCTATTTTAGTTTCTCCAGGCACCAGTCTCCAATTACCCCCCCCCCCNCACACACACACACACTGGGACCTTGGTGGCCCCTCTCAGCTGGTACAGAGCCCCATACTCTAACTCCTGTTGTTATTGTTGTTGTTTGGCTCTCCAGCTCATTTGACGTATGTACCCATGACAGTGTCCAGGACCCCTTCCAGACCCAGACCCTCGTGGTACAGAGAGAGAGAGAGAGAGAGAGAGAGAGAGAGNGGGAGTTTATCATCATGTGTCATCAGAGTGTGGGTTTCTGAGAAGTTGGCTCCTGCCAAAAGTATTCACACAGCCCACTATGGTACAAACTCACATGCGTACAAACAGACACAAACACAACACACAAAGAATCTGAATTTTCACTATCATTTCATGGCCCAATTCATAATTTTTATATTCACATTAATATTGAGATGTTTTACATATGTGGCTGTCTGTAGTGTGCACAGACACTGAGGGGTGAAAATTTTTTTTAAAAAGTGGCACATATTCCACACTCACTAACTAGGGGCCCCACTTTGATTGAGGGGGTGTGCATTCACACTGAAATCCAGACAAGCACATTAAACAGAAGACATGTGCAGACACACACAGACATGCATGGGAGCACACACAAATGCACTATAAGCAAGAGTCAGTCTTGCATGTTGCCTGGCCAAAATGCAGAACAATAAGGTACACAGGAAAGTAATTAGGGAGCAACTATGTCAAAAAAAAAATAAATAAATAAAATAAAATAAAAAAAAGAATTTCTTGGGACATTAGGACACAAAGAATGTGAATATGCCTTTCAGTAAAAAGAAAAAAAAAGCGAGTATCATGCACCACATTGGTACTCCCATGGCACAAATCCCCATTTTTTTTTCCCCTCTTGTAAAATCCAGCATAGCATCACTTGAGCAAAGCAGAGTGGTCCATTCTGGTGTATGTAAATGTCTCAGTAGGGCACAGACATATCCTAGTTATATGAAGGTCTGAAAAGAGAATCACAAGAAGGAGCAAAAGGGAGCTTTACGTGTTATTCCATGCGATTTTTGGCCTTATGTCCACTAAGCACACCGCTCACATTGCCTTTCCACATTCAGATGAGCTACGAGGACACATTATCTCCACTTAGCCCTTCACCACCTGGCAACTGCAAGAACCATAACAACCAGTCTTTATGAAAACTCACTTTATAGGCCACAGCTCTTATTGCCTCTACACACTCAAGACTTTCCAAACCTTCCTCTCCTTCTGGTTGTGCCGAGCTGCAACCTTTCCAAGACCTCCTCCTCTTCTAAAAGACTTTGGTTTTCATCACTGTAGAAATGTATGCAGGGAGACATTTATCAGCAAGCTGCCTGCCACTGGAGACCACATCGGTGGTCATTTTAAAGGCCTGGTCAGGGAAAACTTCACTGTATGAGAATGACATTTACATGTACATTTACATTTATTCACAGCTGTTGCCAAATGGAACCAACCCCAAGCGACTGAGTGAGAAGACCAGAAAGGTCACAGCCACATCATGCATTAAGGTTTGATTAGCTTAGCTTTGGTGTTAGCATCATCTAGTCATGCATGTTTAAGTTCATGATTTTACCTTTGGTTCTGGAATGCAAAAATGCCTCTGATACCTTCTTTGCAGGTTGTTGTTCTCAAGCTATCAACTAATTTTACATCGCTGACATTTCAATATTAAATACGTTAAATACGTTTTCAATGTTAAATATTTCTTTGCAAATCTATTTGACTGCTGTTGTTAGTGAGGAGCTCAGTAAAAATTGAGTCAGAATTCAAAAGGAGAAATAGGAAATTGAATGCTTTAGCTTTTAAATTATCAAAAATTTTGTTATCTCAGTTCATGTTCAGTTTTCTGAATTCCAGTTGGATTATCAGAAAATTCCCAGGGTCACAAAGCTAACAAGCAATAAATGACTAAAACAATACTTTTCACTAGAAACTGTGGCTAAGACTGGCTTGTGACACATTCTTGACTGACTTGAATGTGACTTCCGACACACCCTTTCTGGTCTTGTGGAGAAAATTTTCAAAACCAACTGAAAAGAAAATAAGATGAGGGAAAAATATTTGATTTGAAAATTACTAATACTATTAAGGAGAACCTCTGAAGCAGTTTTGCTTATTGTTTACATGCTTTTAAATATTTCATATAAATATCAATAAAATTCCAAGATATTTTTTTTATTTTGGTGCTATGAGTTATTCTGTGTGGTTGTAGGTATAAAATTCCTCATTTTGCAACTTCTCCCCTCATATGTAACAACATCTTAGTGAAATATGGAAACACACAGCTGGAACATAAAAAGATATTACACGATCTGAAGCTACATTCTGTAGTCTTTTCTCAATATACAAGAGATAAAAATTGACCGTTAGCAAATGAATGCAAAACGCCTGCTGTGTTTAAGCCTGAGATTTGATGCTCATTTAATGTGTTAGATTACATAATTACTTTTTCCCTACAAAGAACTGCAGCTGTGATAATTCCCTGTTAATTACATTAGCTCACACATTTTTTCAAAATTTAAATAATTCTCCTAAATAACATATCTTATCTCCAGAGATGCAGATGGCAATGATTCAATTACAGAGTAGAGGGTAAAGCAGTATTAGATAACATAGTTGGGTAGCTCTTGCTTCTCCACCTTTTATGTATGAAACATCTGCACTCATGTTTTATGTTTTTTTTTTCTTATTGAATACTATTGTTTCACAGGAAGTCACCGGAGGCTGAAGCTTTATTAGCTCTAAGGCTTTTAATGTCAATACTACAAAACACCACTTCCAACAACAGACGCTGTCAATATCTGTACAGAAAACCTCATGACAGAATGATAAATGACACCTTCCTATTCATACACACATAAATATCCATGCACATACATACTGTGCACACATACTGGCTTTTATACTTGCACATACACACATGCACCCCTTCACACACACACACACACACACACAAACACATGCATATTAAACATAACTCCACCAGTTTCCCATCAAAATTCTGTATGGCCAAGTGTAGGCACTGGCCTTGGAAACCACAACCTCCACCTAACCACCCCCAAACTCCCCTTCATGTCCCTCTCAGGAGCCAAAATGGCGTCCATAAATCAAGGAGATAGATGTAATCTGCAGTGTCCAGAATGCAAGGGGCGAGGCTGTGGAGCATAATGCGACTGGTTCTCCATTGTCATTCAGACGCAGGCAGCAGCAGAGAGAGCCTTGCCTGCACCTGATAAGAGTCCGCTCAGAGTGAGCCATAAATCAAAGACAGTGCCAACGGTTACTCCACTGATTTCACACACAGAAGGACAGAGAGAGTGTGTGGACGGAATGGTTTAGAATGTGTGTGCTACAACAAAAAGAATGAGGAAGAAGAAGAAAAGTATGCAGAAAGAAGAGAAAGAAGGTTGAAGATGTTTAGAGAGGTATAGGAGAAAAGAATGACAAGAATGAAAGAGATGACTGTGTAGAATGGAGGGAATATGGAGGGAGAGAGAAAGGGGGAAGGGAGGGAGGGGATAATAGATCTGCAATTTACTCCCCTATCTCATCTGGCAAGAAGTTTCTCTACACAAAGGCCTGACCTTCAGGAAATAAACACCTTGCTCTCTCAGAGGGCTGTGCTGATGTCTGAGCTGCATGTCAATTCCATCACTGCAAAACAGAACTAAAGGGAATTTTTACTAAATAAACTTCATCCAAAAAATCCAGGAAAAACGCAAGAATTCTGTAAGTTTTGTAAGTTATATGCAGTAGTTGTAGGCTGTTGTGATCAGGTTTAGACCTGATCATGTTTTGATTTAGTGATATATTAAGTTATTTATTTTTTAGTTATTTATTATTATTATTATTATTATTATTATTATTATTATTATTATCATTTAATATTAGCTGGTGAATTTTGTCTACTGCCAATATGATTGAGGTGTCTTGCTGACTGTAAATAATATGTAATTGCTTTAATGATCCTGTACGTACTTTATATGTTAGTTAATGTTTCTCTGCAAAGTAACTGTAAATTCATTAACTATAATTTGTGTAAAAGTTTAGAGCTCTTGTTTTTAATAGAATGTGTTAAGAGAGTTTGTCTAGTCGTAATCTAGTCTAATCTAATTAATTCAAAGGCATTTCTATGCAGACAGAAATAAAATCAAGGAGACAACTAATGCCAGCATGTTTAGCCATGAAAAACTAAAGTCAGAAGATATTGATTATTTGCACAAATAATCCGGTACAGTTTTGGTGACTGAAGTCTAAACATGTTAGCGTTCAAGCCATTTCAGCCGAACCATAATTTGAACTAAGAAATCATACACTTAAATTCTGCTTAACTTATTACTTAATCAAAAACATTGATCTGCAACCTACAATTGACATTGTTACTTGAAATCAAAACCTTGTGTGAAAAATCCACCTTCTAGATCAAAATCCTGGAACCCAGTTAGGGAAAACTGTTGAGCTGAAAGTGATCTCTCTCCTCCAGCTCTTTTATCTCAACTACAGATTTAGTTCTTTGTGCTTCATCCTAATCACTCTACCCCCATGGCTCCACCTCGAGTGGCAGCTCTCACTCTCACCATAGGCTTTATTCAATCATCCCCTTATTCCTTATTCATATGCTAAAGCCCTGTAGCAGAGGCCCTTTGGCCAAGCGCACTGTGAGATAGATGTTAACATGTGTAATCCCCCATTAACGCTTACTAGACAACGTATCCTCCACGGACGCCCACTCTTCCCCTGGGATTAGCCCTCTGAGAGTAAAAGGGCTGATGGGTAATGGTTCAGAGAAGCTGCCTCGGTTTCAAAAGGCACCCCCTTTCCTCCACCACTGGAGTGTGAGTGGAGATCATGAGGGTAAGTGTGTTTGCTTGTGGGATTTAACCGATTGTGAATAATGATGGCATTTGTAAGATATTCATTCATTTCTATCCATATACATACAGGAACTGATTTATTTTACACTATAATATCAAAAACATTAAAGTAAGTGCTCCAGGTTAAATTAAATCGTCTATGTAGCTTTGTATCAGTCACAACTATGACTGCCATCCTGGTAAAGCTAAGTGTCAGTGCCACCGTCACACCGATCATCAACAAATCAGGTAAGTGAGCAACAGCAACATATACAGTTCTCCATAATACTGACATGACTGCTGACGTCACGGTTGATATCATGGTTAGTTTATGGGAAAGCCATAAATCAGAGTTATTGTGTCTTCCACAAGTATTCAGAACATGCATAAGCATGCATCTGAGAAATGCAAAAATTCAAATACTGGATTTGTAAAATTTTTAAAAAATATGGGAACTATTAGTTATCTGCTAACCTATTTTTACAGGTTTGGTGGCACTAAAGGGACCTTTCCGTGTATCAATGTATGTAGACGATTAGCGCAGACTACAGTGATTATTGCAGTAAGCTCAACAGACAAACCAACCTGCCTGCTAGCAGGTAATCAAACATTAATCCTGCCACACAGTGATACGGCTACATTACACACCTGCACCGGGGTCACTGACAACACAGTATTCCTACTCCAGTTTGGATGCTGTTACACGGTATCAACAAGTTTGTGGTGTCCAACAAACGTGTTAATTGCAGATGTCCTTTTAGTGCCAGCCAAGTTCTTCACACATGAAAGGCTGCACATCATCTACATGGAGGAAGAGCTCAGTTTAAATAGCTGTTACATCACGTCTGAGGAGAGAGCCGCTGTTTTAAGCCAGCCTGTCTACGCATGAGACCTGTAAGCATGCCTCATTGGGTTTCACATTATGTACCCTAATCCAGCCAGAGACTATCAAAGGAAACTTAAGACAGAAGACCTTGAAGGTTTTGCAACATTGTAGTGCACTGCTTCTTCCTGGACCAATTTCAAAGCCTGAGCCTTTCTCTGAGAGGAGGTGATGATTTTCTGCCCATGGTGCCATTTTTTTTTTGTGCTGGGAGGAATACACTTGTTAGGAAAGTTTCTCTGGCTAAAAGAAATTTCCGTGTGTGTCTAAGTAAATTCCTCTGAAAGTTTTGAATATCTTGTCAAACGAAATGCTACCTAATTAAAACGGAAAGGCCACTGTGAATTGTTATGCAGTCCTTTGTGCAGGTTTTACACAAAGCATATCTGGGGTTTTGTTAACTTAAGTTTTCAAAATTGTCCCTTAAAATTCTACAATAATAGCAAGTTTTTTAATTAACTTTTATTGATCAACTGCTAGAAAAGTAGGTAAAAGCCCCTGAAATATTGTGGTGGAACTCCCTCTTACTCTTAAAGGAACATACTGGCAATTTTGCGTGTTTGAGCCTAAAATATTAAATTTTCATACACGTAACATTACTGACAATCATTTCCCAAAGCATACTACTGGAACGGTGAGTTTAAAAAAAAAATTCCTACCTTCCAGACCACCACTGGTTTCACTTCATTCTGGTCCACTATTAAAATCAACTTGTTGATACTTGAAATGTTTTTGGGATAGGTAATCCATCATCGGGAACAACACAGGTTTTTTCAGAGTTTCTTAATTTTAGCGTTTAAGCACAATAAAAAGTGCTGAGTGAATGTATGTTTCTACCGGGGAATACAGTCCCAAAAGACAACCTGCATTTTATCGAAAAATTTAAATGACAGTGACTTCATAAGGCTGCATAACACTATTAGCAGGCGAAACATCAATTTTTAAGGTGGGTATACTGCTTTAATATTTGATTTTGAAAGATTAAGAGTTTTTGCAAAATATCAGGAAAAGCTGAAATACAGTTTTATCCTTTGGGAAATGATTGTCAGTAACTAACCTTACGTGTATGAAAAAAAAATTGAATATATTAGGCTCAAACATGCAAAATGGATGGTATGGTCCTTTAATGCTTCCAAAGCAATTCAAAATGATATTAACAAAAATACAAAATATTTAAGGGTGTTTACTCTGTTAACTGTTAATTTCTAAATTCTTTCCCTTCCATATTCTAGCTGGAAATGTGAAATTAGCTGAAACATGACGACAGTTACAAGAAGGCCTACCATAAAGACTGGGAGACTGGGAAAATAAACTGATCACAGACACCTGAACAAATCTGGTTTACTTTACAAAGCCTCTCTGAACTCCTGCCAATGTTTCCCCCGTCTAGATAATTCCTCCCTGACCAGTTTCATGTTTACACCTTGAAAATCACTGAATGATCAAGAGGGAAGAGACTCCAACACATTCCCTTCCTTTGTTCTGCTGGAGGACGCTCAACTGAACATCACACCTCAAAAGTAACACTAGAAATATGTAATTGAGTAAAAATATGCAGGTCATCTATTTGAAGTTTTTTTTTTCCCCCCTCAATGTGGCTTTTACCATCCCTCCCATTTACAGTAAAGCTATTGGGGGGAAAAATGCACCCAATGAGCAGTCTTCTTCCATGTTTTTCATTTGAGGTAGGGTCAGCATTTTTCTTTTTTCAACACACAGAGCATTGAGGCATTTTATAGCTTTTCTCATTACTGCATTTTCCAAACAGTGTGCAAGGAGCAGCGGTGCATGGTTGAATTATTCAGGGGTAGTGGGGATAAGGGTGCAGGGCTGCCGCATTATACTGCACTGCTGTAAGGGGTCCTGTGAGGGATATCAGAAGACTGCCAAGCCAGAATGTAAAGCTGCTTTTATAACGCACTGAGAGAATGGCGTGAAAAAAGTTCCAGATGAAAGCTTTATTTAGTAAAACAGAAGCTAGAGAAAGCAACACAAGCCTCTTAATCTGTTCAATCCAGTCATCAGCTATTGCAATATGGCCCCCTGTTGAAACATTGATGTCCTGCTACAGACTCTGTGGTTTAATTGATTCAATATATTGTGAGATTTTGAGTGAGACTGAGACTGTAAGGGTTTCTATCAGATCAATGAATAATTGGAGGCTTATACTATTGTTGCTATTTTTACCCCACTACTGTTAAGTCTGTCTTTCCATTTGTTCAACATTTCAACATTTAGGGTGCAGACCAGTATATTTCAACAGCTACTGGCCAGTTTTCCAAGAAATTTGGTCTGGATATTCATAGTCCACAGAGAATGAATCTTCATGTTTTTGATGGCCCCTGACATTTCTCAGAAACCTGATACTTCTATTTTTGCACAAAAAAATATAAAAATCTATAAAGCAGGCTGAAAAAAATGTACTAAGAAAACTGATGCTCCACAGAGAATGAATCTTTTCTATTTCTGATGCCCATTATCTTTCCTGTAGGAGCACCATCAAGCCAAAATATCAACTTTGCACACAGGATACCTAATATGATGTGAAAGGCAGTTTACCATTAAATTTGTTGTGCACATTCATGCTCTCAGTGCAACTCTATCTACTATAGATTACAACACATTCATAACCAACTATTTTGCATTCCAGTAGCAAGATGTAGTGACAGTGCAAGAAGTAATGCGATGGTCAAACAGAAAAGTGAAAAGGGTGCAAATGTTTAGGTGGTAGTGATGGAAAGGCGGATAAGCATTTGCCTTTAAAAAAAAAAAGGGTGACATGGAGTTGTCTAATATAAGGAGTTATGGTTGATGTTTTTATTATTTAAAGGATAAGACTAGAGATATTTTGTCTTATTGTCATCCAATGCTGTTATTTGCTGTTAGTTGGACAATTCCATGAAAAAATTATCAAGACTCAGTACTTCCTTTGTGTCTTTGTTCATATCGGTTGGAAAAGCCAAAGCTAATAATTATTACACCATTACTGCACACTAAAACTAAAAGTAGTAGTGATTAAACTGTTTGATTTGTTATTGGTTCCTCTAGGCAGGATGAGGTGAGTTTCATTCCAGGTTTTACAGGCTGCTGAGTAAAAATTTTATCATGTCCTTCATCATATTGGTAGAGAGTAAAACTGATTGGCTGATAGCCAATTTTTATCAAAAGACAAAATATCTGAGTAGTGTTACCCTTCTGCTTTATAGGCATTTTTAAATCTTGGAGTAATAAAATAATGAGTCCAAAGGTCCAATATTTTTTATCTGACAAAATCTGTACAGTCATAATGTACAGTCGTTAATTCAATAATATGGAAGACAATCCCTCCTCATTCATGGTGAATGTTCCCCTGGGTTTAACATAAAATATCCCAAAATACATCACAGGACTGAAATAATTTAATTGGTACATTTCAGGCTAGAAATTGTCATTTACTGTCATAATTTTTAGCAAACCTGTGAGGTCAAATTGTTATTTTTGGCTTATTCCACAAGTCTGGTAATTTAACATGAATGGCCTGCAGACACACTGTGCTTTGAGTTGTGTGAGATGGGGTGGCAGCATATGGCTTCAGTGGATGGTAGTCATGCAAAGAAACTACAGTGAAGGCCATATGTGTGTGTTTTTTTTAATAATCTGAGTATACAGCCTCAAAGCTTAATGGGTACGACAATTATACATACCTCCTCTGATCTTATATGACAGAAGACTTGGTTTCCCTCCAGCGTGATTCAGTCTGCCTCCCCTGAAAACACAAATTATACCATTACCATCCTGAACTAAAACACTGCACGTTAGGAAAAAGCTACATTTAAAGAAAATCTCACTGATTAGCCCGTTGTTGTTTGGCATAATATTGTTAAGTCATTCATCATCAGAAAGAGGGCATTGGCAGATGAAGAAAATTATGAATAGGAACATTTTTGCCTCATAGACCATTTACCTCAAAAATTTTGGATTCTCTTTCATTCCTTTTACTCAGGTTTTATGCTATAATGAGATGCGCACCTTATGAAAAAGCTATTCTGACAAAATCATCACCATCAAAAAAAAAAAAAAAAAANAAAAAAAAAAAAAAAAAATCAAATCCATCATTTATTATTGTTGCAGTACTGACTACCTTAATTCATAATTCCTTTCACCATGGCAACATTTTAAAGGCAGCAGTCCGATCCCGCCAGTTATTAATTTAAAAATATTATTTTGTTTTTTCTTTTTTCTTTTTTTAAAGAATGGCGTTTTGGAATGAAAATCCTCACCTATTTTTCTTGTGCAGCAAGGTTGAAATTACTTTGCATTAAATCCTATATTGCAACATAACATTTTACTTCCCCTCAGTGGTTATGGAAATCTCCTCTGACAAGCTGTGTTTTTTCACACCCTTACTCATTTCATTTTGATGCTAGCGTGTGATGGTGGCACAGCATGACAGCGCTCACATTTCCAATAAGGTTGGCACAATGTGGCTCTGGACTATTAATATCCCACAATGCCATAGCCACAGTAGTGGCATCTGTGTTGTTCGGCAATACTCTCCCTTCCTCCTTTCGTCCACCGTCCCACCCCCCCCNCCCCCCCGTTCTCCTCACCTCTTCTCATCTCCCACTCCTCTCCTCTCTTCTCCATGTTGCTCAGATGGAGTTTTGCAGTATGACACAGCTTGGTGGAAGCAGCCACATGCTTCTCTTTCTACATCTATGAAGAGGTAAGAAATAGAAATTGCAGAATGTGCATTAACTTCCATCAAGGTCAGACGTAAGTCTGTAAAAACAGAAGGAACCTGTTTTCACAGGATATATTTTATTTTTCTAACAACGTGCTGCTTCCAAACGACCCACCCCAAATGTCTTTTATGTCTCATCTAGCACTTCATACTAATCTTAATCAAGCACTGAACTCAGTTTGCATTTATTATGAGAAACATTTTTGACAACTGTCCGGCTGCTCATGGCGCTCGCATTTCATTAGTTTCACTTGCGCTTTAATTGATCTTTATTTCCCTTGATTATGATCATAATTAAACACCAGAAAGCTGTTCAAGCTACCAGCCATCTGCCAGGTTGGATGATGGGCACCATCAGTGTGAGTATATGGGTACAAGGCCACATAGCACACTGCCAAAAACTACGCCTCAAAATGCTCCTTTGCATATATTAGCATGAGGTCAGATGGATTGTAATTTTTTATATGAACAGAAATACACTGGTTTTCCTTTATGAATGTCTTATTTCAAAATATTCAAAAATGCTTGTGTGATATTTCAGTTTTAAAGGAGCATACTAGCCCAATAAACACATCCCATATATATACAGTACATTATAGTACTGGTAAATTTTAGATTTGTTTTTCCTACCTTCCAGGCAGCCATTGGTTTCAGTTCATTCCATTACATTATTAAAATCAGCTTCTGGAGACTTGAAATGTGCTTGACAAAGGAAATCTATTGCAGCAAATTGAAAGTTTTTCTTATTTTTTGTTGAAGTTACTTAATTTAATTGATCCAACACAGAGCTGCATGGAAGAAAATGTATGCCTCCACCAGGGAATATAGTCCTAAGAGAAGATGCTTTTACCAAGAAATTAAAAAGGACTGTGCCCTCTACATTTGGACATATGTGTTAGCAGGCGAAAGACTGAATTTTAAGGTGGGTGTATGACCTGAACATTTGAGTTAGAAAGATTAGGGTATTTGGAAAAATAACACAAGAACTAAAATACAGTTTTATGTTTAAAATGGTTGGCAGACATGCAAAATCACCAGTATGTTCCTTTATTATGCATACACTATATGCACAAAAAGACAAAATGATAAAAGGAGATAGAAGGGAAGACAGTGACATGAGACAAAACTTAAAACCAAGTACATTATGTGCCTTTTCCACCATGTGTAACATGCTTTTTGTAATCACTACTACTGGGTCATACCACAAAATTTGTGAATAAAACACCAAAAGTGATTGACAGGCCCTTTATACTGCTTAATATTTCCCTTTACTGTGGATTAGCTGTGTTTCATGGAATATCTGACTTTAATAAAATGACAGTTTTATATTCTCATAACATCAGAAACCTCATTCTTTGTGTTTTTCCTGCCTGCTTGTCTAAACCCTCATTATGATTAAAGGCCTTGTAACATGGACTTAAGTATATTTATCTAAAATCTCCAAAGAAGACTTCATTACTGGGGAGAATTAGCACCATCAACGTTTGACCCCCTTAACTGAATAAGTTGAGATAGTCAGAGCCCAAGGTTAGGTGAGCCTACTTTAGAGTCCATGAGTATGGGTCTGCACTGCTAACATATGGCTTGGATAGACTTGATTTGGTCGGTTTTACCCCCCTGAAAGCATAAACAACCTATCGTAGCTGATCCATTTTCAATGGAGCGCGGTGGCAATGAATATAGAAAGGATCTGAAAAGAGCATGTGATAAGATGAGGTCATGCGACTTGGACTAACAGGATGTAGACCCTGTACCACGACCTGAAACTCCTGTGTTCACCCACGTAGCACAACTGATGAAAAGGGTTTGCTTGTGGAAAAGCTATCGATAGGCATCCAGTCAAAAGGCCACATTCCCATGATGAAAAAAGATGCCATTAAAAACATCTACTTTACATTTTGATTTTCTTTGGATTATGTCCACACATTAGATTTATACTCATTCTGATTTTTATTGTCCTGGCTCCACACAGATCAAATCGAGTTATGAACTTAATCAATTCATGCTCTCCTGCACTGACCGTTTTATGATTGGTTAAGGTCGCCAGGTTTTATTGACCCGATAACCTTAGATAAAAATGGCTGCGTGTTTGACTGGGAGTGGGAAATAGGGGAAGGGTGGAAATATGGAGATGCGGTATTCCGTCTCCTTTCAGTAGCACCTACTAGTTAAATGCATCATAAATGAGAGCTGACATGAACTAATTTCTTCCGGTGCGTTCTCTGATCCCTTCCCATCGTTGGGTGATGGAGAAGAGCAGTCCATAAAGACGGTTGTATAGGATAGCTGGTGTGTAAATCTGGCTGGGGTGAAGAGGCAGACCCTGCAGGAAGAGTGATGGATGAGGTGGGAATCCTGCCCTCGTTCTCTCTGCCTTACGCTCAATCTCTGCGGTCTATTCCATCTCCTACCACTGGGATGGGGAGAGACGTGAGCGCATTCCTGACCTTTATAAGGAAACAAGGCGCTGTTGCTACAGCTGCATGCTGAGCAGGCCCTCACCCTAAGGGAGCAGGAATGGCTCTTGAGCAGGTTTAGGGAGTTGCTGTCTGGGCCAACAGATCACTGAGCTGCTTTCAGGAAGAAGGATTTTCACTGCCTGGATGATGTAAATGACTACATGGCAGTGGTGGAAGAATTACTCTGATCCTTTGCTTAAGTAGCAGTAGTAATACCTCGACTGAAAAATGCTCAATTACAAGTAAAATGCTACATCCAAAGTTCTACTGTAGTAAAAATAAACTATTAGTCCTGCAGAATTCATTAGTATCAAAAGTAAAAATGCTATTTTTCAAGAGTAGATCCTGTCAGTTTTCCTGTGAGATTTTGGAATGAAGTTCCTCTGCACTACAAGAAATTCTGAAATTCTGCCTTCCATTTCCAAAAACGCTTAGATAATGCCAAAAATGCATTGTGTGATCAAGCTAAAACAAGGAGACACAAGATTTTTACCCAGTGATGGTAACACCTTATAAGATTACACCATTTCATGATGAATCTAATGTCCCAATCCTCAATGTAATTAGTAACTACAGCTGTCAAATAAATTTGGTTAAGTACAAGGTAAAATATTTCCCTCTGAAAACTAATTAGAAAATAGCATATAATGAAAAACGTAACTAAAGAACTACAAAATTTACTTAAGTACAATACATCAGTAGATGTACTTAGTTACTTTCTACTCCTGAAGAAAGCAAAGATTAAATGATTGAAGAATACAGTGAAGTAGAGACTGGAATAATTTTAAAATTCTAAGTGACTTACTGAGTTTAATGTGCAATGTGCAACAGCTCAAACTGCAGGATCAGATTCCTGGTATAAAAATCAAACATGTCTGACATAATTATGGTGGCTCTGAATGATATGATGCTCAGATTTTTAATGATTGAATCCTAAATCCTCCCACATTATATAATAACTTGTGAAAATATCCATGTGACCTGTTTTATTTTGTGAAGTCCAGCACCAATTCCCTATACGATCATGAAAATCTGACATTATGATGAAAATTATGGTCATAATTGGATTGTCTTTGCTGCTTAATCACAGGAGAACTGATGAACTGAGGACAGAAATCAAGGAGGTTATTTCATTTTATTTGCTTAATTTGCTTCATGACTTTTCTTCAATACCAGCTCACGCTTACAGAAAACAATTTGTTCCTATGTGGATATAAGACAAATAATTGACGTTGGCAGGACCACACAGATGTGGCAGTGTTATTAGCCGCCATGCTGTAGGTGGACAGTAAACGCACCATACAGTGTGTGGCCGCTCTGCTCCACCATGGCCCTTCAGCATTAACACATATGGCTTTTCTTAGATCATTACTTCCATTAAGTCATTAGGACTCAGCCTAAGCGAGGCCTGTTAGTTAGTCACATTAAAGAGTTAACACTTTCCGTCTCCCCAACCCGGTTCGCTGACACATCTGCTGCGGCAACTGACACATCGNTAACACTTTCCGTCTCCCCAACCCGGTTCGCTGACACATCTGCTGCGGCAACTGACACATCGTTCCATCCCCATAATTAGGAAAATTGCTCTTAACGGGTCCACCGTTCAGTAATGGTCTCATTTCTTCCATCTCACTCTGACGAGAGCAAACTGCAAGAAGATGTCCCCATTAGCCCTTTGCATCAAGGCTAGACCTCTCCTGCACCCATTCAACATGGTCTGATCCATACCCCCGCTTTTAATGGTCTTAATGAGCCAACCCATGGCCTGTTCCCCTTACAGATCTTTAACATATTTTTGGAGACCTTTGATCGAACAGCTATCATTTTAGACTTTTTGGGGAGTTAATGCTATGAGGAGGGGGGGCAATTTGGGAAGAATGAAGGATGGTGAGATGATTTGTCTGAGAATAACACGCCAAGCTTTCATCTTTGCTCCCCNCCCCATTTCTGACCAAATTAAATTGAAACCAGATGGAGCAGGGCCTGGTCTGTGCGTTGTGTCAGATTGTCATGGCGCATTAACCATGATTTCACATTGAGACGGTCTGCCTGGCCAGAAAAAAGCAATGAGAGACAGGGGGAGAGAGAGCAAGAGAGAGAGAGACACAGAGAGAAAGAGAGGACAGGCATGTATGGTCCTGCTGCCAACAGATCAATCCCACTGATCGCACAGCTGGCACAGGCTGGTGATATGAACAGCATATGACATGGAGACAGGTCTGCATCAGGAGGGAAGCTCAGGATGGTGCCATACCTTCACAGACAGGATTTAACACTCTACATAAATGTGAATCCAAATCCAATCATCATTTCACTAGCATCTGCAAATCACCCCAGTCATTCTGATATTTATTTATTTCTACCTGCTCACCTTTGGCTGAGGTTGTCTTCAAAGATTATGTCATATCTGTCAGGATTCATGGTCTTTTTTGTCTGCAGCAAACAGACGCAGCAAGAGAAAAAGTAAATATATAACAATGAATATGAATGGATGGATGGAAGGACAATGTGAACTTAAATGTCTCTCATTCATGTCCACCCTATGTACTCAAATGCAACTATATATAAAAGTACAATCTGTAATCGCCAAAAAAAGCAAAATACAGAATTAGAATTTCTTCTCACCTCCAAAATCAATTACCTGTCATTTAATACCCAAACCAACACTAGCATCAACTAAATCTACAGTATATTTCTTAATTTCTGATGCTGTTAAAGATTTGTTTATATCAGTAATGTTTATAAAGATGGGGGAAACAATTTTATATTTTTCAGTTATGATTATTTGTTAAACACACAAAATGCTGATTTTTCTTAATTATGAGAATTTCTTCAGTTTTGTCCGTAAATTTAGCCAAAAAATTAAGGCTTATAACTGAAAACATGATAAAAATGTTAACTTTAGCAATTTATTAACATTACTTGACTTATGTATGACTTATAGATAGATAGATAGATAGATAGATAGATAGATAGATAGATAGATAGATAGATATAGTGCATAACAAATAAATATTTTCAGTCACTGACCAAAATGTGAACCACAAAAACTATAAGGAAACGTGTACAGTAGCTTATGTACGGACCTTCAATGTACCATTTGTGTCTTTATCATGGTTTCAAAATAATTTCTCCAGATATTACACACACAGACTCTTTGGTGAAAATGGTTCTCACTATTATGTGAAACTTCTCACTATATAACTTTCCCTGTGCAATCAATGAGTGTAACACTCTGATCTGAACTATAGTGAAACATTCATCTTCCAGTCGCCACCCAAGGATCAACGCTCCACTTAACCTTTGGGGGGATGGAATTACAAGTTTGACTTCAACCAGCGATATCATCTCATTGCAGGTGTCATTACCCCAGCTTATAATTGACAGAAGCATTAACATGTCATTAACACATAAGATTAGACTTATATTTGAACCTTTTAATAAGGCTATCATTCAACATTAATAGATTAGTTATCATGGGTAATGACGGTGTCTTTGCTTGTCCCCACAGGTCGGTATAAAGAAAACTCAGCGTAATGTTTTTGGTGGGGGGGNTCCCTCAGGAAATGAGAAAGAAGGTCGTCTGGGGCGATCATAGGGAGACCAGAGTGGGTACTGTCTTCCATACAGAGGTCTTAGGTGAGGGAGATAATGAATGAGAAGGATCATGTCTGTGCGCAGTAGGCCAAGAAATGTTTCATCAAAATAAGCCAGACAGTAACTCAAAGTTCTGTCCTTGTGCTGCTCACAATACCAAGAGAAACACATTATTTAAAAAAGTGTCTTTCCAAAAATATATAAGTTAATGTGGCACCACTCTAACAAAATTATTGCTGGTATTATAGTATGACCAGCTGTTAATTAATCTAAGATATCTTGAGTCCTTTAATTTCTGCATAGTGCTTTGGATTTGATTCTCACAGCAGCCATTTTGAATTTATGTAACACTCAGGGCAGGAGGCTCGAGCCAGAAGAGCAAGCTGGCTAACCACCCAGTTACTCTCAGTACGTTCACGTGCACATTTACGTTCACATATTTTTGTCTGTACCGCAATTAAGGCAAAAATGTGACTAAGCCATATACACAGAGTGAATGTTGTCCAACAAATATACAATTCACTGGTTAGTGTGATTATGAGGAAAGTATGGCAAGTGAGGAAATGCATGCATTGTTTAAGTCAATAATGTCGATATGCAATTTTATAATCTACTGTAGGTCTGTTACTTAAAGTACAATATCGATTTATGCCAATTCCAGTGTGATTATAGTGTTTACATGTTTTGTTTTGTTTTTTGCCTTAATCGGCATACAAGATTTAACGAAACATACTTATTGTTGTGTACCAAGGTGCACATCATGTTAATGTCTGAAATCTGCACTCCAAAATGTAGAGCCTAGATGCTGAGATGTAGGTTGACATTTTTAAAAACCCACTCCACCCAAAATGACTTTTTCTTCCAGCATCTTACCATTTTCGCTGTACAGATTGGTGTATGTGCAGAGTTTGTCACTAGAAGGCTGTTTTCTCATTCTTCTGCTGAAGGAGGAAGACTTTTCTGCTCTTCCCTGAGATCTAAGTTGTTTATGGGCACGAATGAGCACGATTTGTGACAACAAATTAATAGAAGCCAATAATCAATCAATCAATAATGGTCATAATTAATAAATGTGCAGATATGAAATACGGTTAGAATCAGCTCTTCTTTTAAATGATGTGAGTGACTTGAGTGGCTGTGTTAGCTAGTTCTGCCTTCAGAATAATGTGTAAACAGAGCAGCAGCACTGGTGGATGTTATTTTTGCATATTCATAAAACCTGGAATTCTCAATGAGGGAGAGAAATTAGATGTGTTTAAAACCTTTTCAGCAGTTTTTATTTATTTATTGACAAAAATCAAAGTAGAGTATTTTAAATGTCTCACTGTGTATCTGTAGGGGATCTCTAAGATTGTCCCAATATATTCAAGATGTTGCAGTTTTCTTACATTTGCTGGCTAATTTGAGAAGCGTTTGGCCTGCTGAAAGTCCTTGTGTGCTTGATAAAGAAACGTGAGTTTAAACATTTTTCTCGGTCAAGTAACGCCTAGTAGGCTGTAATATGAATTTCAACATGCCCCCCATGGGAATCAAGATCTTTCTGAATGACCCTGAATGTGTATTTGTATGTGCATTTATCTCCTCTCCAAGTGTTTTCAAATGAACCCTCAAACCACAGACACACAAACCAGTGCCACATACTAATCACACTGAGCTAGAATCCCTCCATGTTTACATCAGGCCTTGAATTAAAGAGTACAATTAATCTCCTGGAATGTCTCCTCTCACCTCAGCCACAGGTGAAGATTGATTAAAACTGGCTCTGGCATGGCTCAACCTGGTTAGAGTTTCACCTCCATAAGAAGCACTGTGAAGTGATTTTCAGTGTTGCCNAAAAAAAAAAAAAAAAAAAAAAAAAAAAAAAAAACCCTCCAATTTCTCTGATGTGAAAACCAGGTAGCCTCACATCCACCCCAGCACACTCTCTCTGGCCTCCTGTCTTTCCTCCTTCCCTCCCATTTCTCTGCCCTAACGGACTTAGTGATGGATTGTATTTTGCTCCTCAGAAACACATTGTTTTCTTTAGCACAGCAGGGTATTCTATTTGCAAAGGTCTGGTCGGTGAAGTATTGTGGATATCTATCACAGGCGAGGTGCCTCTGGTAAGCATGTTCCTTCCTTCAGGAGGAGGAGCAGTTGTGAGCGATTGATGGCTGGAGCTGTCTGATCCCAGCAGTGGTTCATATTGAGACAAGGCTCACAAAATGAACACGAATATGATGACAGTACCTCCAAGAAAGCTGTCTATATATAAAAATAAATAATATTTGAATATAAGTCTCAGTGTTTGTTCTAACCTGCTACAAGACTGATGGGATTTACCACATTTAAATAGTGAAGATAAATTGTGATTAAATAACCTAAAATAATCCATCAAAAGTGCTAGAAAATGCTGTTTGAAACTAAGGACTTGGTACAATGAACAGAAAAGCTACAACGGTGTTGAAAAGGGATTTTTATCCAAAGCAGTTGAACTGTGGACACAGAAACCTCATATTCATATTAACTAAAGACATTTCCTTCAATTTACAGAAGAATCACTCCAGTGTATTTTGGCTAGCATGCTTTTCACACGCTTGTCTCTAGAACATGCAGACAAGTTGGAGTCAATCATTATCAGTTAATCAAGACGCAACAGTGAGAAACTCATTTGGTGTTTTAGCATCAGCCGTATTCTCTGTAATGCAAGCCCCTTTGTGTTTCTCTCAAGTTACAATATCACAATTACCAAAATGGATGCTTTCCAAAGAGGGGATTACCCCCCTCTAAATCTCCTTTTAGCACCTCCATGTGAAAGTCAAACAGCAGCAGCGTTTTGGAGATTGTGGCAGATGACAACCTTGAACCCATAAGCACTCAGCGGGCAGTCCAATGAAAGAGTTTGAAAAGGACTTGCCTCATGGCATTTCCACCACTCCGTTCACCTCAGGAGAGACTGAATACATATACAGAGGTCCTGATATGTTTTACATGCTGTCCTCTGAGGGGAACCGGGGGGTATTTGTAACGCAGCTATTTCAACAGTGCGATGATGTACACACCCCAGCTATGTTGAAATAGATTGGAGATGATGTGAAACGCAAACAAGACCTGCAAACTCTGACATCAGAGACGAGCATTTTGAACTAGGAAAGTAAAAACTAAAAGAATGTGGAGCAGAGACATGCATTATTTTTCACATGTAAGAAGTGTGGTAATCTAGTTGTTGGTATTTAACTTGGCTGAATTATTGCTTTTATGCAGCAAACAAACTGTTTCTTTCTTACTGACACTAACACACACACACACACACGTGCGTGCAGAGGAGGCCCGGTGTTCCAGTGTGACCAACAGACGAGGGAGCTGAACTTGTGACCTCTCCCTGGGGCGTGAGGCCCCGGGGGTTTCAGTATCACAGAGCTGATCCACTCCAGCCTGCCTGCCTGGCCTGGAACTCAGCCTGCCCACCCACTCCCGCAGCTGGCACATAACACACAGCACTCAGTGTGCAGCTACAGGAGGCCTGCATGATGCAGCATCAAAATTATTTTGTTCCTCATATGTTGAAATTATCTATCATACTGTGTTTCTAAATGCCTCACACAAGCTCAATGACACAATCACACAACTGAGATCACCATAATACAGTAAATAACGTGAATACAAATTAACATGCAGGCCACCTTCATCTAACAAGCCTTTCAATGAGGCCACATAAGCCAAATTGACTAATTAATGTATTATCGCTATGATAGATCAATAAATAGAAATAAGTGATCACACATACAGATCGTTATCACTGATCTCACTAATATAACAATTTTATTTTTAAATTAAAATGTTTCGAATACTGAAGTAATTCAGATTGTAATATATTCTGTGAGGTATACTTACAGAAATTGCCATTTGCCATTTGCATCTATCACCAAAAAAGATGTCAATAATATAAATAAGCAATAGAATGTATCAACACGAGTTCATTGGATGGACGACATAAAAACAGAAATAAGGCTGTCGATTACTGCAAGACATATTTATATTGTTTTAGTAAGAGCATTATTAAAGAAACTTTTAAATAAAATATAATAAGTGATTTTGATAAATCTATTTATGGGGGAGGACAGAAGGGAGGATTACCAAATTTAACGCAGAATGTACTTTTGATAATTTTGTTCTAAGTTTCCCTTTTTTTAAAACCTATTAATTTAAAAAAAACTCTATCACAGTGATTTAAACTTGGTTTAACCTAATTTAACTGTACTGTATGTCTATAACTGTTTTGTTTATAAAATTTTGTTCAGTCCATTTATGATATATTTGAATAATGAGCACAATTAATCTAAAGTTATCTTATTAAATCTCATAAAGAATGATTAGCATTTCATGCCTTATCTTTATAATGATTCAAATAAAAACATTATTGGTGCAGTAACAATGCTATTTTATTTATTTAATGATTAGAGCATAGGAGTATTTTGGGATTAATTTATTTTGTCATTATGAATGAATCATTAAAGTGGTAAATGTGACCTGATATTTCACCTTATTACCACATTCGCAAAGGGAACGTCCTTCATCACTGTGTTATAATTTCTGACAATTATCACTTTTTCTTCAGAACAAAGAACGGTGTGATACATGAAATTAAACAAATTACACATATGAACATAAACTCACATCTTTAAAGTAAAAAAGTGAGACTTAATGAAATGAGAATTACCAAAACATATTCCGTGCATGTTCTATTTGCTGATTAGAATTTTTCAGAAAAACAACTTATTAGTAGTTAGTAAAAAAGAAATGTGAAAACTCTCTGCATGTCAGTTTACACTCAGAATATCCAACAAGCTTCAGTATCCACATATTCCCAGAGCCAGAAGACAAACTGCAGACCACAACCCACATCAAGAGAGGAAGAGGAGGAGGAAGGAGGGTTAACACATGGTTATCAGGGTGTCAGCACCCCCTGCTGGTTTTGGTTGCTTGGCTGGGACATCTGCCCTCTGGTCGACCCCCCGACCTACTCCTCTGTTCTCTCCCCTCCTGCCTTGCAGCTTTCAAACTCCCTCATGCAGAGTTAACAGATAAAACACAGCAGCAACACTAGAAATGCAGAAGATGATGATCTGATACTTTCTACTTAGTTTTTCTTTCGTTAAATATACTCACACCAGGACTCGTTATCTTGCAAACTCCTGCGTTAAAGCTAAATCAGTAGACCTAAGTTGCCGTCTTTCATTTTTGGTATCACCATTTTGTGTATTTGCTAATTGATCATAATTAAAAATTAGTTTTCCCGCTACAAACATGACTGATGTAAACAAGCAACAGAAAACAAGAACTGAGATTTAGTGGCTGTCAAGCATTAGTTTGCATGTTTAAAGCAGTTTCAAGTCTTTATTTGAATTACATATGGTAGCTTTAAACCACTGGCCAGTCCATAAACTAATAAAAGATATATATCTATATATATTTTTTGTCAGTGTAAACCTTACATTTCCAGATGTACACTTGACTGATTTTAGCTTCAATTTTTCAGAACGGATTTACTCAAAAATGTGTGAAGCTACAAGGTTTTCACCCTTTTCAGCAAAGAAACCCAAGTCATTATTTTACAACGAAATATGGATTTAGACTGTCCAGTGAACACTGCAAGCACTGATATACTTGAGGAGGCTGATTTTATAAACACAATGAGGTTTTTCTGCTCATGAGTTAACATGACTGAGTGCCTTCTCTTTCCCACTCTGAATCTTTTGGTCATTAATTTCAGTCCACATTTTCGCTGTTTGATGAGCAGAAGCTCACTGATGTGATTACTAAGGAGTGTTTGTGTATCTGTGCATCCACATCAATTCAGTATCCGAATACGGCAGAATAGCAGTGTAATAATTTATCTGTAAATGCAGTATGAAATGACATGTTTACTCTCATATATCAAATTACATTTCACAATGAGGGTGTTTGTATGCACTGAGTAACCTAGATAGTGTCTCTTACCCGGGCTAAGGTCACTCTCAAGATAAGCTGTTCATTAATGCATTTTTATGTACCATTCACAAAGATCCATTTCAACACTAGCAAATACTGTGAATATAATCAAACGGCAGTATAAGATAACGGAGCATTAATATGATCATTTAAAGTGAAAATTTCTGCCAAGTCTATAAACAGTATTTTGAGTTGTTATTTGTTGTTAGAGTGCGAGTGTGAGGAACTCAGTCAAAATTGGATCAGCTCAGAGCCAATTGTACAAAAAAAAAGTATAATGGTAAGCGAGATTTTTCATTGATGTAACTTTTCCTGTTGTCTGTTTTCAAGCTGCTGACAGTCATTTCTCAAAAATTCTGAAAACAAGATGAATACTGTTCTGGATAAACAGGGAGAATTAATCTTATTTCATTATTTCACTTATGAGTGTTTTCATATTAGCATGCACATCCTTATGATCCGCCTGCCGTTAATCGCCTGACAACAACAGTAAGAAATGGAAGTCACCAGCAGGTGATCATCCCTCACACATATCCACAACTTAATTACATATCTTACATCTTTTATTTAGATTGTTTTCATTGGCCACGCCAGAGAGTAGGTAGGACTTTTTTTCCCCTCTAAATCTAATTACATATGGGACATATTGCAAAATGATTGGGGGAAATGGTATCCAGACACAGAGAGAATTAAATGAGCTATAGCTCAAAATGACACCATTGTTCTTGTTTAATTTGCATATAAACACTCACACTTTCTAACTGTCCACTGACTCATCTGCCTCACTGGGAAGATCTACCAACACAGGAATATCAAGGTCTCAAATCAAAGCCAGAAATGTGAAATGGCGACAGAAACAGCGCATTACGGCGACACCGCCATCTCCCATGTGGACGTACGGGAGAAGGGTGACACTACAGGGGGCTCTGGGTCTTGTCGTTAGCCAAGAACGGGCTGCTCTCGCTGGGTTATCAGCCTTCTCTCGTGACCCCCCGGTGGANTGTCGTTAGCCAAGAACGGGCTGCTCTCGCTGGGTTATCAGCCTTCTCTCGTGACCCCCCGGTGGAGCAGCAGGGCTGTTCTGTTGTTTCATTATCACAGAGGTTCACGCAGCATGGAGAGGCGCCATCATTATCCATCAGGCTTAATGAGACTATCTTGCTGCCGTAAAGGTCAGGCAATTACTGCTGGTGCAGTTTTCAGCCTGGAGATGCGAAGAGGGTGGAGAAGGATGGAGGCGATACAGACACCACACACACACATTTGCAGATTGCTTGCTTTTTCATTCATTCATGTATCATTCATTCAAAACTTTTATCTTCAAAATGTCATCTTTATAGGGACTAGACAATCAGCATTCTTTGTAGCCTGATTTCTTGCTGAGTTTATCTGAAGCTCAAGTAGATGCAATATTTTCAGCCCATGGAGGATCGCATAATCCTTTTTATGAAATTAAAGCATGAAAATCACCAAAAAATAAGTGTTTGAACAAAAATGGGTATGGGTGTCTCAGCTGATCAGCAGTCTAGAATTCATAACATTAACGTATACTCCAACATCCTGTTTGATTCCAACCGGAGACCATTCTCTCACTCCCAAATTTTCCTGAGTCTATATTTCTCTCTACAACCAAAACCAAAAATACCATATAAAAAAAGATTTAAAAAAAGAAAAATCAGTCTTGTCAATTTGTGCTTTCAAGTGCTTTTCACTTTGTAATTTGCAAGATAGAAAAAGCCTGATTTTAGTTTTCCGGGGATGATTTGTGGATGAGTCTCAGAGGAAAAGCAGGTTTGGTAAAATACCAAGTGACTCTCCAGTCATCTGGATCATGTGCAGTATATGACAAGCCTGTAATTGGATCAGGCATTGGACCTTTGACCTATGGCATATGACATCACCTAGAGACTGTGTGTGTGTGTGTGTGTGTGTGTGTGTGTGTGTGTACCTACATGTGAAAACTCTCACAAGCCAAACAATATGTAGCTTCAGACAACAGGATTACAGCACTCTACCAGCGGACACCTTCATCTATTTACAACCCAGAAACTTTAGCAACACAATTTCAGCACAGCCTGTTAATATTTTGACACTTTCAGAGAGAAAATAGAAATGAAATTTATTAAACAATTTCTGATTAGTCCATGAAGGTATTGTCATATTTCTGATTTAAACGACTGTTTCACATCTAATTACATCGCTCTGCTGTCAGCAGATGTGGTCAACTTTGTTGATTCCTAATCAGATTAATTAGGGACTTTCTGCCAAAACAACATCACTCATTTGTTACTGCAGACAAACACAGCTAACCAAGCTTCAAAACATGGAAGATTATTGCAAACTGACTTATTTGGGGGAAAAAAAAAAATTTGATTGCTGCTTTGAGGATGGATGGTGATCTTACTAGATTGGTTTCCTCATTTACATTTCATCAGATGCTGTTCTGCTCGTCCTTTTGGGATATATTTTGTGATAATGAGCCTCCACTCAATATAGAATGTGCATGACTAACTTTGTTGCCAACTCTTCATTAGCAATTATAGTTACCTAGTTAACTACTTAAGAATGTATATATTGTCTATATTGTGTTACATTAAGAAGACAGCATAGCTAAGGATAATTTAACACCAACAGATGGCTCCAGCAGTGATGTCTTCATAAAAATGTTTAAGAAACTCGGTACCCCTCCTTCCTTTATCTTCTTCCCGAGGAGTACCACAGTTTCTTCCATCCATGCCACAGGCAATGCTGGAAAAAGGTTTATGCTCCTCTCACAGAGAGTTTAAGCCACTGGTTACAGTGTTTTAATGGCTGGATTAATGGGGTGGCAAGAGGAGCCATAAATTGATAATATAACCGCTGAACATACTTGCCAGGACAATTAAGATAATACAACTGGCCCCATGAATCGCCATGGTAAAGAGAGATGGCTGCCTTACAATGACGCGCGCCCTTGAGGCCTTGGCTAGAAATTGTCGTCTGTGTTTCCCCAGATATGAGCTACGATAAACTCGTAAAATCCCACATAACTGGTGGAAAGTAAAAAATATGGACATGTTGAGAATATGAAGGATGATGTTGGTTAGCGTTGTTTAAGCGATTTATTGCCAAGCTGACAGACTTGTATTTAAGGCTGCATGTCACACTTTTTTTCCCCATGGCAGGCTGAAATATCAGTGATAACATCATTGCAGGTATAATGGGGCTTTGCACAAAAATGTGTTTTTTATTTCCCTGGAGTAATTTGTCCTATCAAAACACCATCTACAGGCATATCCATAGTTTATTTCATGGTGGCATTTCAAATACAATTCCAGTGAGCAGAGTGTCCAAAGGTCAATAGTCTTGTCTGTCATTAAGTGCGTGGTAAAAGCTGAGTATACACCTGACAAAGCATGCTTTCAGCAGCTAACGTACTCACCTCAAATCTGAAACAAGAGTGCACCTTAATCATGGGAAAGTGACACTGCTCATGAAAATTAGAGGTGGAACGCAAATAATTTTTACTGAGCATCTTTAAAGATGGTGGCGCTTTCCTGCCACAACTGTTGCTGATGGCTGCCATCCTGTTGTATAACGAGCACAACCAGCTAGCAAAAACAAAGGCTTAATAAGAGAGTGAAAAATGATGCAGAAGGGTTGTAATAAAGATGAAAAGACTTGCTCTGATGCCTAATGAAGATGCATGCCAGTATTTCTCTGACACAATACTAATTACGAGCTGGGTTTCCATTAATAGCTCATGAAATATTAAGTTCCATTAGCTAATAAAAGCAGTCTGCAAAAACTAACTCTGGCTCAATGGAGCATTCAGAGGCAGGTGAAGAGGTATACGGTCTTTGTTTTATCACTAGGAGCAGAAATGAAAACAAGGCGGAATTGTTTTTTTCACATGTAATTACAAAAACGCAAATTAGTCAAATGTTTGTATGTGGTGATATTAATGACTTATTGTAAGGATTCCATAGTTGCATACTGGAGCAAGATCATTTGTGTTTTTACATTGATCCTGATTAAGCACCTAGTCTCATCTATAAGAAGTGGAACACGTTATAACAAAATATCACATCTGGCTTCCAAATATTGCGATGCACCTATTTCTGAACATCCTGTGCCATTTATTTCATGGCTTCAAATCCTTCTTTACTCTCCACCTTAATAGCTGAGCCCACTAAGAAAGCATGCCGTGCTTCCCACTTTCCCATCTACATCTTTATTAATTCAGGTTATTTAACCAGTGATAATACAGATTCCACCCCCCCACCCCACTCTCCCACTCCTCTGAACCAGAATCCAAGAATTATTACAGCCGGAATTAGAGAATTAATCATTAATGGTTGGCCAGTAATGATCCTGGGACTTGGCGATATTGGTAAATTATAATGAATGATCACGCCATAAAGCGTGGCCCTGCTCGGGCTTCTTCAGCTTCAAGGCCCCTACAAATGAGAGCAGAAAGACCCACAGTCAGTGAGTACAGCCATGCCTGCCAAGCACCCGATTGATTTTCTTATTTTCATCCCAGCAGCCTGGCTCTGAAGAATGAGTTTTAATTCTGGCAGTGCATGATTAAGTCTGCCTATGCTTAATGCCGACCTATTCAATTGGAAAAGAGGATGGATAGGAAAAGGAAGAAAAAAAGAGTGTGGATTGTGATAAAGTGAGGAATGTGTGTCTGCGTGTGTGTGTGTGTGTGTGTGTGTGAGTGAGTGTGTGAAGTGGTATATATTTAGGTCTAGTAGGGTGTTTGTGTCTTTATCCATTTGTTTGCATTTTGTGTGTGTGTGTGTGTGTGTGTGTGTGTGTGTGTGTGTGCGTGCGCGTGCATATGTGTGTGGGTGGTGGGAGCTGCAGTTGCTCAGAGGGCCTGAATGGCACCTGTCAGGCTCTTGATTAACGAGGCCCTCTGCCCTTCAATTCCCCAGCCTGTCAGTCAGAGAGGACGCATTAATCTTCATCGCCCGCTTGTCAGGTCAGGGTCTCTCCAAGACACCCACTAGTGTGTACGTGTGTGTGTTGGGCGCAAGTGTGTGTGTCTGTATATATATATATATATATGTGTGTGTGTGTGTGTGTGTGCTTAATGGTGTCTATGCATGTTTGGATGCAGGTTGCCTGTGTTTCCATGTAAGTGCATGTATGTGTCCTTGCATGTGTGAGATTAAACGCATGTGTGTTTGATGGCCTGTGTGAGATCATGTGGGTGGAAGAAGAGAAGGAGGGGGAGGTGTTTGGATTAAGATAGCTGGGTTGAGATGCAAACGGCTAGGCAAAAGTACAGTGGGAAACATTCTTAAAATGTCAATAAATAAGTGGAAGATGGAAAATTGGAAACTGGAAAGCTTTTTCCTCCTGAAAATGACCCCTGACCCCGTCAAGTTAAAGAATCTCCATGAATGTAAAATGTGAATCTGCAAAGTAATCCGTGACTGCAGCCATCAGATCATTTATCTAAATTTAATGGTGTAAAAACTACAAGATTTTAAAGTATAAGTATCTCAAAACTGTATATATAAATACACAATATTTAGTTACTTTCCACCTCTGTCCACAATATACACACACAAAGACACACAGACATTGTTCCCTTGTGTAAGAGTTTTGTGTGAGTGTGTGAGTGTGTGTGTGAGGAAACAGATGGAGAGTAGGGCCACCACTGCTGCCAGCAGCCACTCAGTCATCCAACCCCACCCCACCACTGAATTCTCAATGTGATCCAACCAACCAATCAGAGGACCCCAGCTGTATGGGTACCGGCCAATCAAAGAGCTGCCAGTTCAATTAGAGCATAATAAAGGGACATTCATCATTCAATTAGGCATCTGTCACCAAGCCACAAAAGGAGGAAAAGACTTGGAGATGCAAAAATGAGAAAGAAAGTGGGAGAGAAAAAGAAAGGAGAAGAGAGAGAGAGATAATCTGAGCCAGGGAGATGAAAGGAAGTAGGAAAAAGAGACAGAGGAAAGACAAAAGGAAGGACAAAGACTCAGAGTCATGGTAGCAAAAGAAAGGGACACAGAAAGAAAGAGGAAGCGACAAATGGAAATGGGGGAGAGGGGGGGAGAGAGAGAGAGAGAGAGAGAGAGCAAGACAAGGATTCAAAATATTTCTCAAGTTAATTACAGCGTCTTCACGGTGACACTGTTATGACTAACAGCCAGGCCTGCCGTGATGAGGGGCAGAGAGCGACAGCAGAGAGATGAGGGTAGTTCATGACTGTTGACGTATCAGGAAGATTCTCTTTACAACTTTTCATAAATACTTCTGTAATCAACTATCTGAGAAAAGTTCTTCTGTAATCAACCTCCCAAGAGTCCCAACCTCAATTCTGATAAATCTCAGTAAATCCACAAGGAAAAATTAACTATACATACAGTATAAGTATAGTTTCTGACAACTTCAAAGCATGAGCTGGTTACTGTTGGCACATTTTAGTGTTGTATGCATTCTAATATCTTGGTAAAACAACAAATAAATGAGACCATGACTGAGACGACTGGAAGCCTTCATCTCACTACCATCATATTCCTAAAAGTTTCTCAAAATTAAAACCATATTTTCTATAAACTGTGTTTTTCCTTTTGCAAAGAGGATATCTCGGCTCCCTGCAGTCCCTCTGGTTGTGTTTATTTTATCTTTCGCTTTACAGAAGAGGATAAACAAGTTGAAAGAAACATTTAGCTCTGATTGCTGTGGAAGTACTGTACCGTCTTCCTGATTTGTGTTGTGATGCAGTCCTCTAGATTTGATTCCAAATTTAGCCCAGTGCCTCACAGATCAATTGAAACTGTTCATCTTTTTTTTTAATCTTAAAATTAGTCTGGTAATGACTTAAGTAAAAAAAAAAAAAAAAAAANAAAAAAAAAAAAAAAAAAGATCTGTTTCATTTACATATATATTATATAGTATATGTCTGGCATGATACTCTGTAAGGTAATGCATATGGAAAGCCATAAGGGTTATTACATCAACTATATACTATTAAACGTTTGGTAATGATCAATTAAATCATTTTAAGTGGTTAATCATGATCTTTTCTATACATCTCGTCAGAAATTCCATATGTCATATTTTCCATATTGTATATTAAGAACTATGTGTATGACAAGAAATGAAATATACAAAGAGAAACACATGGTTATTGTCTACAATTTCATACTAATCAATAGACTTTTAATTGATTTCACCCTGGCCTATCCACTGATTGGTTAGAAGTTCTAATCAGCAGTTTTGGATCATATCATAAACATTAAATCTTCATTATACATATGTGATTTGGTATAGTTCTTAATGTGGAGCACTTATGAGAAAAGTTGTGTAAAAAAAACAATGTGATTAGCGAGATCTGTTCAAATCAATCATATGTGATTTATCAAACACGTCCAGCACATCAAAAGATATTTTTTCCTTTATGCGTTACCACAGAAACTGCTCACATTTACTAATCTTCCACATATGATACTAAAGAGATAACAGTAGGAAATATATAACACCGCAGAGTGCAATTTCCTCTGGCTGGAGTACTGGGTAGCTGTTGTTTCAGAGGCATTTTTTAAATATTTCAAGATATTTTTAGCTAAAAATGATACCTGGTGTCATTTTGAGTAGATACTTGTTATAAAAGTCCCCATCACGTCAAGTGTGCTCATCACATTGTCTCTTTTTTATCTTCCCTCTCTCCTCCGTCTTTCTCTCTCTCACTGCTTCTCTCATGCCAGCTGTCTTCAAACCCCTGTGGTCCTTCCTCCCTCCCCCCCCATTACATTCCTCCTTTCCTCCATCTCTCACCCCAGTCCCCAACCAAGTAGGAAAATGANCCCCCCCCATTACATTCCTCCTTTCCTCCATCTCTCACCCCAGTCCCCAACCAAGTAGGAAAATGATCCCTAGTAAATAATATATCAAGATAAATGATAATTGCTCCAATTTTTTTGTGTGTTCCGCATTGCTTAATGAGTGCCATAAATTAGCAATGAATACGGCTGACAGCGTTTGTCAGAACACGCTCGATGCAAATGCGGCTTGGCATCCTGATGGTTAAAACGTGGCTGATTGAAACATGTTCCGGTTCTCAACTTCCAACCATCTTCTGTGTGTTTCTCAAGCTGTGAGGCACGTTATTATTTATTTTATAAAAGAGTTCAAAGTTCACATTAGATTTAATTACAGAGTTCACTTAGAGAAATTAGTTTGCTTTGTTGGACCCTGACGATAAAATGAAAGAAGCAGTAGACTTGTATTTTACTTTATAGGCAACAATCACCTGTGGTTTTGAAACACTGGCTGATAAATTGCCAGGAAAAAACATTTTTACTAAATATTTATCACTCAATATCCCTCATTAAATTTATAAATGACTACAATAGTCTATCATTATGTACTTCAAATAAAATATTGGGAACACACCCTGCACAGTACCTGTACACTAACTGTGAGTGAGCACCCGCCTCATATCTCTATTCCTGTCAAACATCAAACGGGGGGCCTTGGCCGCAGATCGCACACACGGGCATCCCCTGAGAGTCGTCTGATTGAAACCTGGCAACAGGACCTAACAGCTGCTTCAAACAAAAGACATCTGCATATTTCAGATTTGTTTTTCATAAATTAACACTGCAACCTGCCAAAAATCTGGGAGAGGGAGTCTATCGACGTGTGTGTAATTAGATAAAGTTTACATGCTTTGAAAGTTGGAAATTAGCATGAGGTAAAGGGGTGCTCAGCGGAGAGAAGGCTGACTCCGCTCACTCACAGGCACATTTCTGTTTTTCTGGACTAAATTTATAGTGACGTGAGGGGGGCAAATGTTCATGTTAAGGGAAAACACACAAACACAACCCCTCTGTTATGTGTTGAAGCCACAACAGTGGTTTAGTGTTGTGGTTCTCTTTGGAGAGGTTACAGCGGGACGTTTTAGCTTGTTAGCAGTGTGTTAACATTAGATGCTGCTTCTAGATGTAAGAAACTATGGCTTACTGCTTTTAGGCAAAGCCTTTGACCTAATGACACAAGGTAACCTTAGTGTGTGTGTGTGTGTGTGTGTGTGTCTGAGAGAGATAAAATGTTGAGGTATGTGTGTCTGTTTGCCTGTGTTCCCATGTACACCTTGTGTGTACATGAGCAAGAGTTAGCTTTGTAACCCTGCAGTGTGTGTGTGTGTGTGTGTGTGCGCGCGCGCGTGCGTGCGTGCGTGCATGTTCGTATCTCTGTTTAGCTCTGATAGGACCCTGTGTGCTGCCTTTATGGGGTCAGAGAGCGAGCTGTTTCACTTGTAAAAACCCCTTCAATTATTCAGTGAAGTCAAGTCTCCCCCTTTATCTCCTGCTTGTCTCCTGGTATGTTTGAGGACAGCTGAGAGACGGAGAGAGAGAGAGTGAGAGAGAGGCAGGGAGGAAGGGAGAGATGGAGAATAACGGAGGAACAGAGGGAGAGATGGATGGCTGGATGAGAGGGAGCGGATGTCTCCTCAAAAGCATTGCTGCCTAATTACTAGCTCATTTAGATCAGCAACCACAGTTATAAATAACCCAACAGCTGGCGCGATGGAAACACACAACACCAAACACAGAAATGCAGCACAATATCACAGTCCGCTGAAATGAGCGCTGGAATGATAATGGTGTCCGTGGTGCAGAGAAAGTCTCTGACATGGCTGTACTGTTTATAATCCAAAGAGTGTCGAGCCAGGATGACGGAAGAGGACAGGATGTAAAGACATCTTTAAATAACTGGTCACACTATGGTCCCATTTACACCTTGCATCAGATCTTGGAAAACCTAGTGAGCTGTAAATGTGATCTATACAGCTAAGACACATTTATGAGTCAAATCTGCCCCCAAAGTTGAAGCCGTCTCCTCACATCGTCTTTCTATTCACTCTCCTTGATAATGTTATTTTGAATTGGAATTTGTGGCTTTCTATAAATGAGTCACTGAACATGTAAAGCTACATTACATCCCACTCTAAACAGTTATTATTTACCGTAATTTAATGGCTGATGCTCGTTCATAGAGCAAAAAGTAAACACAGGCTAAGATAACGATTACCTACTGAGATCCAATCACAATGCAAGCTACACCACATAACGTGAATGTTTTTAATGGAAGGTGTAAAGGCAAGTTTTGACAAGTATTGACATCAGATGTCAATATGTAGATAGTATATAGCCTCATGTATAGCTTCACTTTAATGCATATTAATGCAAAGTGTAAATGGGGCTCATGAGTCACACATGACAACATTAAAAAATACATTTTGTTGTATGAAAACTCAGTCAGGAAACATTTCACCATCCATCCAAATGGCTTCGTCAGTCAGAAAATTTATGATGCAAAATAATCTTTTCTGACTGACGAAGCCATTTGGATGGATGGTGAAACGTTTCAGAATTAAATCTTGAATCCAGTTGACCTGACTGAGTTTTCACACAACATATCTACCGCCTGGATGACTGAGAATCTTCATCAAAANAGTTGACCTGACTGAGTTTTCACACAACATATCTACCGCCTGGATGACTGAGAATCTTCATCAAAAAATTAAAAAATACAATTTCTATTATTTTGACATTAAGTTGGATGCAGGAATAGGAAACCAATTATAAGTTTCAAAATGTCTGAAAAATGAGCTTGAAATACGAAACGCAAATTAGATGCTGCTTGACTTGGATACCATATTTTCTCATGTCGTTGTTCGTATTTTCTTATGTTGCCCATTAAATATTTGCATATGTTACAACTAAACAATTAATTAGACTTTTGTCACAACAGAAAACTTAATTTGCATGTTATCATGTATGTATCCCTTTTATTTTGTAAAGTGTATTTTTCTTACTGTTATATGGGGTAATTTCTTAAGACCAGGCTGAGCAAAGGGATCAAAACAATCATACCCACAGAATAAATTAAACAAATACTCTTTTGTTTTTAGAATATTTCCCTCTGCATATATCCCAGAGGCCAAAGGGAAGATGTTACATGTTTCTATGTTTGCGTCAAAGCTCCCACGAATGCAGAGCTGCTTCACTGTTAAGCGATTACACAGACAACTTGGGAGTGATATAATTACCTCAAACATGGCAGCCCTAGTGGTGGAGCTTGTGGTAGTGATAATCTATGGTAATTACCAGTTTGGAGGGTTGAACATTCTTGGAAGAATGTATATAAGATAAAAACATGAAAACAACCCCAGCAGCAGTTTTACATGTACGTCATGTAAAGGAAGACAAAAGCAGCAAACATTTAAGAAATGGTAATGAGGTAAATGCTGTACAGATGTATTTTTGTTCATATATGTGCAGTGAAACAGCTCCCATGAGGAAAGGATTTAACTATAAAATCATTATACACAGAAAACAAGGGAGTTAAATTTTTTTTCTTTTTTTTTGGGGGGGGGATTGTAATTTAACAAGATTTTTCTGCTATTTGTTTCAGAAGAATTTAAAATCAGACATGTTTATTTCAGCACAAAGACACTAACACGTACAACGTACATACAGCAGTTTTAAGTCTTACCAAGGAACCAACAGAGAAATATTAATTGTAATAGCTTCAATTAAAGTGAATCCCCAAATACTTATGATTTTCTATCACATTAATTACAACTCAATGAAAGGTTTTTCCTGCAATCAGGCTGAGAGACTCTATTAACTGCTTTGTGGCAATCGGTGGCTTTGTCACATCTTTGTCCCATTTACAAGTCTTCACAGAGGTAATACAACGCTCAAAATGAACTCTGTGTGAACATCAGGGGAACACTGGTTTTCAAAAGGTATTCATTCAGTCGGAGGTCTTTGACAACAAACCTGTGATACGGTGGATCTGCTCTGGTTGTTGTCTGGTGACGGACATTTTGGCAGCAGATGATGGCTCCTCAGTTTGAGACGAGAAGACCAAAAGACAGTGGCTCTCTGTTTCTGAACAATGGACAGGTTCCTGTTTCAGGAAAGTGAAAGAGCAGAGTTAGAAAGCTGATCTTCATGTCCCAGAACACATTCAGAGAAATAACAAATCTCATGGCTGAATGCAGTTTTCCATCCTAATATTAAATACGTTTAGAGGATATATATTGCAGCTACAATGTCTGTAACTGTGATGTTTCAAATGCTGTTCGCCTGGAAACCACACACACATATATACATATACATACATACAGACACACACACATACATACTGTACATACATCCATATGTCAGAGGAAAGGAGGGCAGGTGGAGCAAAATCGAGTTATCAAATGGGCAGCATTTCCAAATATTCAGTTTAGCGTATTTATCTTTGTGTTGCTCATTTTTCAGGATCATTGCCACTTAGGTATTTAATGGCCTCTTAAGTCTATCAAAATAAACTTTGTGTTGTAACCAATGCTGTCACAGTCACACCAGTGTAACTCATTTCTAACACATCCAAACCCAGAGTGACAGAAGGACTCGGGGAATACAAGATGTTATGAGTGGGCGGTCCCTCCTGTTGTAGGAAACTCCGGCAAGGGCTGTTTGCCATATGCTCGCCGGGCTCTGAGGGAAAAGGGATCGGAGGATAAAAGTGAGCACAGCAGCGATGGGCCCTCCATCAGTGTGTTCAAAGCCTCCATATGAAAATGACTGTGTACAAGACTTTCACTGAGGCCAAATTTACATCAAAGCCAACCCCGGGCAGGAGGGGAGAAGAGGGAGTGGGACACGTTGGTTCTGGGCAGACTGGGAGCTCTGTATATGAAATGGAAGTTTGTGGAATGAGATGAACAAATCTGTGTCTACATGGGAATGTTAATAATAACTGGGCAAATTTGTTTTTCCTGTTTACTCTGAGGATGTTGATATCAAACTGTAGCTGTTAACTTGTGCCGTGAGTTCCAGCTGGATGAAATGAAGTTGTGTGTTTTCCAAGTCACCGAATACTAAGAGACTTCCAGTTTAGGAGGTGTATCTGTATATTATTTTGAACTTAAAACATCAGACATTTAAAGAGGGACTCAATCAGTTTTACAAATCAAATTCACCTTTATGATGTCATTGAGGTCCATTAACGTGACTTTGCACAGCACCCTCAACAGCCACAAAAGTCTTTGTACAGTTGTTTTCACATACTGAATAGTGCTCCTGAAGACCAGTAATATGAATTTGACTTGTAAAATTAGAGTTCCCTTTAACATGAAATCAATGACATCTTTATTCTTGCACTTTCTGTTAATAAAGTTTTGTTCAGTTTGTTTGTTTTGTTAAAGTTTTGTTGTTTTATGATAACACTGAGTTCCACACAAACATTGTTACAGAAGCTGGTATTGTAAACTGTATTAATTTTCCTGTAAAAATTAGAATGTTTGGAACATATAATGTAAAAATGTTCATGAATGGGCTATAGGACGAATCATTGTGTTTATATTGTTTGTCAACTGAAAGCTGCAAAGTGGAAAAGTATATCAAAATAGTAATTTTATGTAAAAGTGTATTATATTCCAACAACTTCTGATATTTAGAATAAACATGAATTCAAATATAAATGTGAGAGACTCAGCCTGCTCCACTCTTTCTTCCACCAATTCACCTCCTTTCCTTCACTTCCCCCATTCCCCTCCCTCCCCTCATCCTCTCCTCCTTGCTTCCTGCTCTCCAGAGAGGAGGTCACATGCTGCAGACCTGCTCTGTGCCATCTGGCTGACTTCCTGTCATCCTTACCCCAGGAGAGAGTGGCTCTGCAGGGTATATGGCTGGAGAAATCCCATCTCCTCCTCCTCCTCCTTCTCCTCCGGGCACCCGCACACCTGAGCAGAAAGGCTAAGAAACACACACAGTGAGGAAAAAAGGAGAAGAAAGGAGTGGAAGAGAGAAAGACAAAGGACATGGTGGAAAAGAAAGTGATAAGGACACAAGAAATGGAAGAAGAAAGGGAAGAAATTTAGGAGGTAAACAAGGCAAGAAATATTTACCACTAGCACTATTTCAATACATGTTGAAAAACAGTCTGATTTTATGATAACACAAAAAAGTGCCTAGAGGCAATTTTTTATGGTATTATAGACACTGTATGATAAAAGGTTTGAAAAAATGTAAATGAAGGGAAAAGCAATTCCCCTATTTGCCTTCAATCACTGAGGGTCTAGCAAATAAAGTTATGAAGTGTTGTAGCTTGACATATCACATAAAAATTCAGAAACATCATTAGAGAAATTTTCCATTGAGGCTTACATGAAAGCATATCCCATTTTTGCTCACATTCTCACCTTCCTCTCACACATCTCTGTCTAACACGAGAACATTAGAATTGGATAAAAGCGCATACATGCCAGATTAATTTTAATGTCCCACCCATGGTCTTGCATATTCATATAAATATAACATGACTGCCGCTCACGTCTGAATTTATTGGTTTTCCTCCTTCGCAAATTAGGGGCCTCCAATTGATGAATATTTTAGCACATGTGCACTCTGCGGGACATTTATCATCGGCTTTGCTATTATAAACAGAATAAATGAGCAGTCAAAGTAGGCTGCTGTACGCCGACACACCGCCCCTCTGCACTCTCACTTTAGCCTTCCTCCATGGCTGCCGCTGTTTTTTGATTCTGCAAAATGGCTTCTACTTTGGCATCTCTTTTGCATGTTATATCCCCTCTCCATGCGTATATACCATACTGCTGTTTTAGCCAAAAATGGTCACAATGGACAACATGACAGAATGGCCTCACACCTAAACTATAACACCTAAAGCAGGGCTGCAGTTAAGACAACCTTAGTCGAATCTATGTTAAGTGAAGCCCTAAGGGGCCGAGACAGAGGTTAATTGGATATACTAAAATTATGTTATTTCATTACAGACACTCAGTTTTGGAGGTTAGCCTAATAAAAAGGATGGAAATTTTAAAATGAAGGTATTCCTCATTTTTAAAGTGGTACTCCCTGGTTTTTTCCCCCCAAAATCTTTGTTACTACGTAAGCTCCTCATTGCTGTGGATAGTTTAGATGGCCTCTAGAGCAGGAGAAGTCATTCCTTATTAACTGCTGCCAGTATATTTCCAACTTTTATATTTTTTGTAAATGGTTAATGAAAATTTGTCAGCTTTTAATTATTTCATCTTCATGTAAAAGTTCCATTAAATACTGCACCATTCAGCAACCTGTAGTCTCGATGGGTTACTGAAGGTGCATTCACAGCAACTGGGAAACTGGAAAATTGGAAACACTAACTGGGAAACTGGAAACACAAAGTAGAATAAATGTTTGACTTGTTCATAATCCTGAAATCTTACCAGTGTTGGCTGGCAAAAAATGGAACGGAAAAGCCAGATCTATATTCAAGCTGAGTCTTGAGACCATGACCTCCTTGCTTTGATGTTCTTTTCTATTCTCTCTTTTCTTTTCTCATCTAAACCAGTGTTGGTTAAGAGTGCAGTTGGATGCCCTTTAGCATTTCCTGCCCCCATGTGACCAAAAAGGCTGTTGGGATTCTTTCAGATAGACGCCAAACCACCTTAGGCTGCATCTAGCCGTTGCTGAAGCCCACTGATCTGACACTGTAGAAGTAGGCATTGTTTCAAATGCTTTCATTCACAGTCCCAGCCATTGGCAGACACTGTGAAATGGGTGAAATCCCAGCTTGGCAAAGCTGGCACAGAAACCCAGCATCCTGGATCCCTTCCACTTCAGAGAGCTCTGCCACATGCTAACTGTCATCTGTGAAGGCACTGCTAGCCCAAGGGGGGGGGGGNAGGTGGGAAGGTGGGTGGGGGTAGGTATAAACATTGGGATATACCCTTCACATACAAACATGGAAGACATGGCAGACTCCTTGGAGATACAGCACCAGAGGCCATCAGAGGTGATTATTATTTATGCAGACACTATTCTGAGTTTAGCTTCATATTCTCCCACTTGTCTCGCTCACCTGGCATCTGCCCAGTATGAAGCATCACTGGGATCCACAGCAATGATGAGCCCCCCCACATCACACACACACAAACACATGCCTCCTCCTCATCACTGCCTAGGCCTGGTAGCTCCCCTGGCATCTTTGCTCCTCCTTCATAAACACTAGCAGCTGCTTGGGCAATTAGCCATTAGCTCTTTACGTTTTACTATAATACCCAGTCCTTAGAAATCTCCACAATTAGCCCCTTAATTGCTTCTAAACAACCCAGGCGTAACCAATAAATAGAGAAAGGCGGTAGGTAGTTTCGGTGAAGAGACAGGCTTCTGGGAAAGAATGAACTAGCTTGGAGAATCCGGGATAAAATGTTCCTCCTCTCTCCTCCCTGTGCAGCCTTTGGCAGTCTTTTTCTGCCGTGACATGGCTTGGAAAGGCTTGCAGAGGAAGAGGAAAGACTAAACGGGCAAAAACACAAGGCAGCAGAGGGCTGATGCCTGATATTTAAATTGAAAGTGACACATCCATGCCCTTTATTCTGTGGTCTAACTATCACTTCTAAGAAATGGTAACATTCAGTCTGACAGAGGGTGTTACGCTGACTTTTAGATGGGCAGGAGATGGTACCCCCGGGCGTGGATTTCAGTGGCAGCGTGATATGACACAGCTCACTTGACAGAGCATTGGGAATACCCCCAAGATTAGCTGAATGCATTAACAGGAGGCATGAAACGTAGCTAACTGTTGATTAAATCGCTGTTACATCCATACTGGCAGTTCCAGTTAACCTCTTTAACATTGGCAACAGCAAACATGACAATGGCCTGTAGGCCTACATGTGCTGAACGGTGTGCATGGTGTATGTGTCTGTTACCATCTATGCAATAGACAATAATCTAAGCTGTAAAAAATGAACCATGTTTGAAGAGTTATACTGATACTTTGCTAAACTCTGAAGTGACAATAGTATATTTATACCTAAAATTTAATTAATTTATTTAATGTACCCCCAAGAATTCCTGTTAATGTGGGAGAGCCTCTGAAATAGCTTTTGCACTGTTAGAGGACAGTAAAGTTCTCAGGTGAAACACAAACTCCAAGACTTTTTTTTCAACACCACAACTCAAATAGGAATGAGTTTTAGTGGAAGATGAAACATGTTATAGGTTAGCAGTGGCAAAATTTCAGTTGATTTTTTTGATGAAACAAGAACTGTGTTTTAACCAAATCACAGGTCATCTGTTCATGACAATTTCTGGCTTTCACTCAAACAAACTAGTATAATTTGCTTCCACAGTTTTTAATACTGACAACCATGTCTAAATAAAACAATCAAAAAAAAAATATATTGATCAACAACAACAACAATCAATATAGTAATTCATTGCAGCTTGCTCATTTGTGTTTGTTACAAAACAGTACTCCTGTTTTAGTAACAAATTTCTACACAAATCTGTCTAAATCCTACACTAACATAACATACTGTATTTCTCTCATTCTCCCATAGACCAACATACATTTGCGCACGCACGCACGCGCGCACACACACACACACACACACACACACACACACACACACACACACACACGCCAAGGAAGTATACAAGCACCATCTAGTGCTTTATTCTGGAAATTACTCTGCAGAATCGCAGCAATGTGTTGAGAAATCCCATGTCTTCAGTGTAGATGGCAGATGGTAAATATATTTTGCATCATACTATGAAAAAAAGAAAAATTATGATGACAAATGTTATCACATTCACTCAATCTGCCTTGGTGCATAAATAATCAGTAAATCTGTTAATTAAAGCTTTTCTCATTTTGAATCTTTTCCTGCTCCTGACTGCCACAATTTCTGATCCTATGGTGAAATGTATGACAGAAATTCCCAAACTACCAATGTTGTCAGATGTTTAATTTGACTTTTACAAATACGATGGCCATGTAACATTTCTCCATATGCTAAGAATAAAATACTGTTTTATTCTTGATCAAAGGATTCATACCATATAGAATACTCAAGCTCTGGATAGACTCTGTGTGTGTGTGTGTGTGTGTGTGTGTGCGCATGCACATGCACGTGACAGTTAAAAAATAACATGATCACTCCTCATTTACCTAATTTCCTCAGCTCTCAAGGATAAGAGTATGATGAACCGTTCAAACTTGGGATTAGTTTCAGCAACACAGACCTATTTGTACCTCAGATGTCAGGACCCTGTTACTACAAACAGCAGTCACTCAATTGAAGCATCTGTATGCCAAATATAAAAATTGAGAAAAATGTTAAATGGACATCTAAGGAATTATCTTATTTTGTTAAGGTTTAGCCAAGTCCCACAGCAATTCCAGGATCAGTTCCACTCAATTTGGACACAGTTCTAGGACAACAGAGGATCAAGACTAAGTTAAGATGGAGATCAGAATGACTGCATTGTATTCAAAATCAAAACGGGCAATATGAGAGCTCATGTGTTCTTAAATGGAAAACTAATACTAAGGAGTTTCTTAGGTATAAGGAGAAATATAGAACTATCTGTAGCAGTTCCATACCAAACTTCTCAGCATCCATGCAATCAATGCATATATTGACAAATCAATACAAATATTCCTTAAGAACTTGTAACAACTTTTAACAATATGTACTATCCACTGTCTAGAGCTGAGGAGAAAATAAACAAAAGTGGACTGAATCAAGGAAAAAGCACCATTAAAATATTTAGTTAGGGTGGAAAAGTCAACATCCAACAACAGCCAAAATCAAGACAAGTCTGATTTAAATTAGGCATAAGTCTGAAATGAGTCCAAAATGAAAGAAATGTTCAACAGATATGGAGTACACTCCAGCAATGCAGAACTGGGTGTTACAAATGTGTTTTAATTAGACGTGTAGATTTCAGAGACACCCACATATTGTCACAGACAGTGAAGTTCACAACACTCAACTTTAACCTCTATGCACACTAAAACAATAGATACCCCCATCAGCCACCTTGGCCGGGAAAAAAAAAAAAAAACCAAAAAAAAAACAAGCTTAACTGGCATACTTACATTAAGTTCATGAAATAAACAGTCTTTAATCTTTGACATTAAATCTTTAAAGTATTAGTGATTATGATAATACCTTAGACCATGTACCTACATGACATACAGTACATGACCTTTGTCAGAACACAGGTTCAACTGAAAAAGGTTTTATGAAGGTCAACAGCCAGGCAGATTTGGTGCCATGATACTCTCAGCAGGCTTTTGTAACATTTTTGTCAAACACCATGTAATATGAAATTTGCCAACAAATTTGTTTGAGTCAGATAATAAATATTTTTGAAAAGTGTGACTGATTTGACAGTTGTTCTGCAGTCCACACAAACAACAATGTTTACAACAAGGCTTCACGCTTTAGGCCCAATGAAGCCTGGTAACAATTATCAGGCAAACAACTACCTGGTAGTACTATGCTGCACTTGCCAAAATATTTACTGTGCTGCTTGCATCAAGCAAAGTCATGATTAATACAAGCTGAGATGTATTTTATGAAGTTTTCAGTACAAAGCTTAAGATCAGAAAAATAAATGTAGATATGCTGACCCCATTTTGTTGATCGCCTAACGATCGCCTAAACTGTACACAGTAACATTATGAGGCAGGCAGGCAACATAATAAAACCAAGTCAAAATAACTCAATGTTCTGTTTATGCTTACTTCAAAGCATAACTTCCTGTTTACTAGTGACTTATTGCTGAGTGTGCCGACAGCTTTGCTCCGGAGTACAGCTGTGTAGAGCAAAATTGTGGACATAAGAGACCTTGCAATCTAACAAAGCATGCTGGTAGAATTTTGATAACCTGGGAAAATTATTTGGAAGAAAATTAGAAACCTTAAACATTTGGTTTGGTTGGAAAATATGAGATGGCATGAAATTTCAGAGAAAGTTTGATTGACCACACATTTGTAAACATATAATTGGTGTCACAAAAATCTAAATTGTCCAGACTACAATTTTTTAAAGAATAGATTTAAGTTTTTGTGCTCTTCTTTTTTTTTTAATTCCTTAACATTTCGTTAACGTTTATCAAAGACAAGTGTTCACAAAGCGAAACAGAAACACAGACCCACCTGGCATCCGTAGATCGGTGACGTCACATTTCAACATGGCGGTTCGTTGCTGATGAATGAGCAAACGGTAAACCAGCAAAGTGTTCTCGAGCACACAAACAGAGTGTAAACATTAGCTCCGAGTGGTTTTGCGCTGTCGAACATCAAGCAGACCGTCAATAAGACAATGCCAAAGAAAGGTGAGGCTATTCCTGTAGTTTTAGAGAAAAATGTCGGATCGACGTGCTGCAGCTGGCTCTGCTGAGTTCAGTGAGCTGAGAAGGAGTGTGTCCAAACACGTACACAACAAAAACACGGTGAATGCAACATCACCCACGTGGAAAGGTGAGGATCACGTAAAGCAACTACTCCAATGTTAGCTGATCAGTCATTTGATTCTCTATCAAGACGTTTATTGAAAACATCTGGGAGTGGGTTTGTGGTTCGACCCCCAGCTGTGTAATCTGGAGGAAAATCAGACTGAATGTTAAAACCCTCCAGCTAAAAGGAAACGCACTAATTTTTAAGGATGCTTCCTTTTAGAGTGTCAGATCAGTCACGTGTTACTCATAAGCACTGGAACACATCACAAAATAGCAATGATGCCCTACATTTATCAATTCATCAACATATACAAAGAAACTCAACTCCTGTGTTAATGTAGAATGTTTTCGGAATGTTAAGTCTCTATCATACCACAGCGGTACAGCAGACACGTTAATAATAGTTACTTGATAAAAGTAATAATATTAATATAAAAATAACACATAATTTAAGACCAGGACACCCATTAGAGCACATATTCCTGCCAAGACCCAGCAATATGACTATAATATTTTTTTTAAGATATGTCATGTTCCGTTTGTATGATACTGAAACATCATCATCAAATCCACACCAAAATGTAATGGGTCCTTCCCTGGGCCATGCCCCACCCTTCCACCACGTTTTGGCAAAAATCAGTTCATAACTCTTTGAGTAATCCTGCTAAGCCACAGACATGCATGGAGTAATTATTGTTGTATCAAACTGACTTGTGTCTTCATGGACCTGATATGACATCACAGTACAGATCTCTGCCTCTCTTACACAGATTTGCAGAGTCCTAAGCGAGGACCCTGCAGCAGGTACCCTGGCTTAAATAATGGGGATTCTCCAGGTGATGGAGAAGCTTCACAAGATATTTTCTGGGATCCCACATCTCCCACTCAATCTAAAGGTGGTAAATACAACTGACACTCAGAAAACACATCATCCTTTCTTCTTATGTTATTGTCCTAATACCATTTATACCAGGTTGACATGGTAGAACCACACCTGTGTGAACCTTAAACATCTAAACATGTAAACTGTACAGATACAGATCACGGATCTTTTTGCTAATTTACAATACTAATGATCAAAGCCGTTATACAGATACACACAACTGTTACATAAACATGCATATTAAAGCTGCAACACTCTCCTAAATCTCCTCCATCTGGGTTCATAATAAAGAATATTCTACTGTGCATTTGAATCAATATTGTATATAACTTTTGTCTAGCCTCATTTTGACAGATGAGGGGACAGAATAATAAAAACAAAATGCAATCCTTCACAACACCACAAACTTTGACCTCAATAATTACCAATTCAACACCTCTGTCAACCAAAACTGAACAAGTTTCATAAAGGTCAGATTTATTGCAGGCCTGTTAGACAGGATTGTGTTAGATTAGCTTGACGTTTTTTCAAGTTTCAAAGTTTTATTTGTCAATGTGCAGCCATATAACTATAACAACAGTGAAATGTTTTTTTCTGGTAGGTTCCCAGACTGTGCTTCTTAAGTTTTATATATATAGATATATATATATATGATAAAATAAAAACAATAAAAAATTAAGGATAAGGCAACAAGAGCAAAATTAAAAATTAAAAATGTATAAGTATGCAATCTATTTACAACCAACCAGCATATGTACATGAGTATCAAATTATAAAAATCTAATAAACTTTTGCATTCTGTTTTCAGGCATGGGGCTCAGGAACAACAGAGTCATGGAAATATCAGATATTGTCAACCGTATTGCTCCAAAGGTCAGTTGCATCAGCAGTCCACCTACCATGTTTTATCAATGGAAGAACATTGGGCCTTTATTGCCACACTATACAAGAAACAGCGTTGCCACTCAGTTCTGTTTGCTGTGTACTTGTTTTAGGATAACTGCATGGAATAGTTAGAAAACATCTTCAACTTTGTGCCTGTGTCTGACACAGAATGTTAAACCAGTGGGGACTGAATCCCCCCTGCTGCAATGGATTGGAGACAGCGCTATCCCTTGCACACCAGAAATTCCAAAGCCTCGACCCAGGAAGAAGTCCACTCGGTGCGTAATTGATATATTGTGCCATTTACCCCCTGTAATGATGTGAATTAACACCTTATATTAACAAACACTATATTCATGCATTATTAAGCAGCAGTCCTCAATCTTGTGTCACTAATCTTGTGTCCTCACTCTTGAGTCAGCATGTTTTCTTTTTAAACACAGCGCAGCAGCCAGTTTTGCTCAATAGCACACGTTTATCCAGACAGGTAGAAACTGACCAACAAAATCATCACATCAGTTTTTGATAAAAAATTAAAATTGGAAAGCACGATGGTGCAACAGCATGTAAACAACATCAGTCAAAGAAAAATTGTTTTTTCAGGTTCTTTAGGATTTTAGCCTTTTTGGGCCTGTTGCTCTTATTCATCTCCAAATAGCTATGATTTTCCATTTTTTTCTGTCTGATTTTCTGTTCTATTCTTTCCAATCTACAGACAAAACAGTGTGGAGGACCTCATGAAACTGGCCCGGCAGTTTGATGAGAACATGCAGCAAGACAAGGAGACATCAGAACAGCTGAACACCGTCAACAACAATGTCAGTAAATGTGGGAATGCTTCCGAAATCAAACCAACTAAGACAGCACTCCGAAGCAATGCAAAGGAACAAAAATGTTTATCTTCATCAGATCAGGTGGAGGCAGAGCTGCATGCTCTGTTTGACAGCTCCACTCAGCAAGTCAGTGGCCAGCTGAGCCAGGGCTCCTCCACATCAGCAATTTCTTGTTCACAAGAAATGAAGGGACAGCCTAAGGCTTCAGACTCAGCCAAACCTCATCAGTCAGAGCTCAAGTCAACTGACAAGTGTGGTTCAGCGTCACATCTAGCAGAAGATGTAGGGTCCCGTGGCATCACTTCAAACACATGTGATGACTTTGACGATGACTGGGAGAATGACGACTTACTGAATGACTCTTTTGTCCTGGCAATGACCCATGACACTATGCCTAAAACCACCTTGGAGTCTAACAGCAAGATGAATACTACTCCATACACTTCCGTTTGTAAGCCTGCAACAAATACTGAACCTGTGGGTCAGTTTTCAAGTTCATCCCTCCAGCTGGGCTGTGGTACCCTTCAGGAATTGTGTCCCAAACCAAAGACTACAAATCGCAGCACTTTCAAGTTAGAGTCCAACCCTCACTTCCAGCCCAAGACAACTAAGTCGACAATGACTCGAATACAGCCTTCTAAATTGCAGATGTCTGACCAGAAATCTAATGTCACAAAAACATCCACATCCATGACATTGTCTGCTGCTCATTCTGACAAGCCTGACTCTAATGATCAGGCAGTTAAGGGGGCCATTGTTGCTGCAGACTCTGTGAAAGACATGTCAGACAGTTTATGGGGTGATGGAGTTGATGATGAGCTGCTTTACCAGGTATGTGACACCATGGAGAGAATCTCCAACAGTCATTCACAACAAGCCAACTTCAGGGACTGCCAAGAAAAACAGGATATTGCTGTAGACAGACAGCGAAAAGCCACAGCGCCTTTGCCAGTTGAGATGGCCTCGTCCATTAACGCTCGTGCCAGTGCTAACAGAGAGTTACCATGCACATTTTCTCATTCTAACTCAGTACCAGGGACTAGCTGTAACACTGTGAACTACCAGGGATGGAACATTCCCATGAAAGGTGCCAACAGCGAAGCACGGATGTCTCGGAGCCTCCCAGGACGCCGTGTGAGTCTGAGCACATTCAGCCAGTTTACAAATTCCTCTGGAACTTTCCAGACAGTGAATGCTAATCCGGATATGCAGCCACATACAGTGACAGCCAGGCCACCGCAAAACTGCAAGTCCCATCACGCAGCCTTCAAGAGAAATGTGTCAGACTCAGGAATGGCTGGCAATAAAGGTAAACTTTGTCAATCTCCTGGCTGTATTTGAGCATGTGAGCTTTTAGAGGCTAATGTAAATCAAACTTTTATCAGTTTGAATGTTAATTAGGAAAGGTATTTGTTTGACACTATACTCGTTTGCCAAACTAGGTTGTGAAAGTAATGGTAATGTGGAAAATTTGTGCACAGGTACTGTAGACTAGCAAATAGACATATCAGAAATTACAGATCCCTTTAGCGCTAAATACACTGTAAAACAACACAAACATAATAAGCAAAAGTTGTTCACTAGAACAAATTTCTGTATTTTTACTCTCCTTGTTTAACACTATTTTGGTTCTATCTAATTTGTTGCATCTTTGCAGTGCACATCTATTGGCGTAAATACTTTCCTGTTAGAATGGAGTTAAAGTAAAAACTCACAACTAAAACAAATGTCACATATTGTTCTATAATAGACAGTTCAGTGCATGTGCAGTATTCTCCCCTAAAGCAAGTAAACATTGCAGCGTGGCTTTGATTTGTGATGTTGTCAAGAGTCCAAACCTCAAGAAGCTCTGTTCCCAATGAACTGCAGACTGATTTTATTTTTTTTTTCTAGACATGGATGGGTGTGTGTGTGTGTCTGAGCTTTAACATCCAAATAAGCTGCACACTGTAGTTGGAAGAGCAACCTTTTTTTTTTTTTGTTTTTGTTAAATGAAGTCTCAGTTGTCTAACATTTCCCTTTTCTCATGTCTTTTCAGTTTCCTTAGCAGCTTCTAATGAGACTTTCCTTTCACTTTTCTCATTTTCCTTCCTCCATCCCAGTTTTTGTCACCAGCAAGATGACAGGGAAGTGTTCTGCTGCAGACATTGAGAGGAAGAAACAGGAAGCCTTGGCCAGGAGAAGACTACGAATGCAGAACACCCCCAAACCATAGAGGAGGAAGTTATCACACTACTGACAGAGAAATGAGAGAAATCTTATTTCACTAACCTTTAACAAAACTCATGTTTACACACAGAGCCACATCCTTATTTAAGCTGCTGGTGTTAATGTTTCAGTATTAGATTAAAAAACACATATATATGTATGGTTTGACTGACACACAAAACAACACAAAGACCTTCTAGCTGCTAACATAAAAACATGTTTACGAGAAGGAAGTTCAGATCAAGTCTAAGATCTCGTGTGAAGGTGCACTTTAAAAGAGATTTTTCTGAGCTGTTTACATTGTGAAAATGTGTTCACCTGCTAAGCTTGAAAATCATTCCAAATGGCTGCATTTTCTGTTTTCTGGGTGTGTCATTTCAGCTTTTTGTACCTCTTTTGGCCAGAAAATATTTTTTTGCAGTAAGTTATTTGGTCCATCTTACTGAGCATTAGGGCAAGCACAGAGAGCAACTGCCATATTCTGTACTGTATGTATACTGTGTGCAGTAAGAGAAATAATGTGCCTTAAATTTTCTATTGACACACACACACTTCAGATATTGCTTGGCAAATTTATTTCATGACACCACATCAAAGACTTTCAGCATTGTTTTAGTCATAAATCAATCAAAATCTAAAACAGTTTGAGGCCAAATTGTAAGTGTGTGTCTTATTTGTAAAAGATAAAAGGCTTGATTTAATTAACAGTTGTTTGCTTTTAATTTTTAGCTTGTACTTATAATTTTGGCCTTTTTTTTCTTCCCCTTGCTACCTCTGTTAGTGTTTGTGCTTACAACCATGTGGTACACCACAAATGCCTTCAAGGAGAACAGTCAAAGTCTGTGCCATTATCTCCATTTATATCTTTGAGTTTGGTATTCTGAAAAGGTGCACACAAGACTACTTTCCAACGTGGTCAAACACTACAGCATACAATCGATTTTTTTTGAAGGATACTGAGGCTCTAAGGTACCACGGAGCTGTCTTTTTTGCTGTATCATTTACTCTCCGTAAGTATCAAGCACCTGCTCAGGATGAGCGTGCACAGACCGCCTCCTCCCCACTCCAGTTATTGGCCTCCATCACTCGAACTGCTATGTATTCTAAGGCTGTTGACAGGTAGAGCAGATGTGATGGGTCTTTTAGCAAACACTCATCTGTGTTTTCAACAAGTTACTGTCTGAAAATGAAGACCATTGTGAATGTGCAATACCCTCACTGTGGAACACTATTATTATTATTGGACATGAAGGATTATTTTAATATAGGGGCTAATTTGTCCTCTGGCCCCTTATCACGCTACTCACCTGCTGTTTTGTGTGTGAGGGTGGTACAATGTTCATCTTTGTAATCCCAAGAGAATTCCTCAGTGTTTCTCCCCAGAGCCCATCACCAGCCTTTGCATACCTGTGAAAGTGGAGTTCCCAGGTGTGTGTATGTGTGAGAAGGGCAGTCTGCAGGTGTGTGTGTATTTGGGTATTAACCTGTTTTGTGCACGTAATTGGCCCTGTGCTCCTCCATGCCCTGTCTGTTTCCTCTCTCCACCAGTCCGACTGTAAATCAGATGGAAGAGCAGTTTGGCAGCAACATAAAGGCCTCTGGTTTTTATGACTGTGATTATGGTTATGATGATGACTAATATTTATTTCAACTATCTGATGAAACCTTTGCAAAGCTAACAGGTGTTGAGAAGGTACAATATCGTGCTCGCTGAAGGATCCCTGTAATGTCACCATAGAGAGCAAAAGATCGTCCACGAAACAGAAGAAAGGGCCGTTTCAGCGCCCACTCGTCATGGTGTACATGGAGCAATTTCTGATTATTGGATGGGAGTGGAGCTCCACAACGTCCTCTTTGTGGAGAGAGAGAATGATTTATGGCTGTTGGTCAGGCATAAGGCAGTAATTGCTGCAGTGACGATTATGTTACCATGGCACCTGTTTAAACTGTCTATTCTTATGTGAATGTTTTCATTTTTGAAGAATTTGCAGCTTGAAACTAATGTGTGGAGACATTAATTGGATATGGGAAGGGCTCTGGGGTGGTGTGGTAACAATTTAAGGGAAACGCGTATGATGAACAGAACTGTGTTGAGTCATCAGATACATAAATGTTCACAAGAAAAGCATCTGCAGTAAACTGATTACAAATAAACTTGGAAAAAGTGGACATACTGTAGTTCGTCTTGTTGCCTGCAGTAAGCGGCCATTGTATGAGCATGTCAATGCACTTTATGGTGTCTGTCTACAAAAACTAGTCAGATGAAACACGGCTCTACTTGACATTGTGGCATTCTTTGCCTCCACCTCATCCATTATTTTCATCTATCAGCACACCATCATGCGTCATCACTTACTTAGTTGCATATGAATGTAATTCTAAGGAGAAAAGGTTTCAGAGGTCAAGCTCAGCTGCAGCAGGAGTCAAAGGCTCTAGTAGTCTAAATGGAAGTCACACATGCAGAACAAGGAAACATCCGGGAAATATTACTTCTGTCTTGCTTTCCATCTTGTCATGTTATTTAAGTCATGCACATAAAGCATGCACACCTTTCTGAATTTTCCTTACACTGACATTAAGCAAAATATCAGAATGTGCAAAATGTGTGGTAAAACTGAAAGGGAAAATGTCACTTGGTCTCTAAAATTACCTCTTTGTATTAATTTATTAAGGCTTTTCCAGAAACAAGAGCCCAGTTTGCAGTCACTCATAATATAAACAGTAGTCAGTATGTGTGATGTAACCATGCTTGGATTACTTTTATACTCATATCAGTTGTTTAGGTGTTATGGTTTGCTTTTATAATCTCCATTAGTACATGTCTACTTTTGTAACTACCAGTTAAGTAGCACTGATGAGTCGTGGCTGAGCAGAGGCAGGCAGAAGGTGGGCAGGTAAACAGGCCAGCATTAAACCTGACATTAAATATCAATCAGTCAAAAAACTTTATTTATATAGGACCTTTCATACAAGTCAGTACAATTCAAAGTTCTTTACAGGCGACTGACAAATTTCAGAAGTATTAAAAACAGAATGTGAGACTAATGTACATCAAAAGCTGTGTATGTGTACGCATGATGGCTGCCACATGTATCCTGCGTTTATATGAAGGGTTGGTCTGCACTTCATCAAGAAATAACACCAGGCTTTTGCAAAATGCAAAACCAAAAAAAAATCATGGGGGCAGTAATGTTACCTTCTGTCAAATTACATCAGTAGCAGCCTAGCAACTGAATGGCTTAAAGTTTTGAAGAGATGCTGATCCAACACCTCAAAAAAAAAAACAAAAAACATCTCTATTCACANAAAGTTTTGAAGAGATGCTGATCCAACACCTCAAAAAAAAAAACAAAAAACATCTCTATTCACATGATGTCTCAGCACCACTCCAAACAATAAGAGTTCATATAAAACTGTCTTGTTGTTTGAAGCTTTATTTACAATGTTGAGCAAAATTTTGACATAGTTTTGAAGGCGTTCCGGTGGCGATCAGGGATGATGTTCTGGCCCTCACATTGCCTCCTTGTGGATACAATATTTAATTCTCCAGTTTGACGTAAAAACTATGCAAGCATGTAAGCAATACCACTCATAGCAAATGTGTTACGGTCTTAGATGGGAATTGTGAAATGTGATCATCACATATTATTTGCGTAACATTAGTTTGATGGAAACACACTCAATTGTATTTTCTTTTACTTACTCTTTGCAAATTTAATTAAAATGTGAGTGACTATTTGGTTGAAAACCTATAGAAAGAAGCACAGAATTGTCCCTTTCCCCAGACATTAATCACAGGCTGATGGTTTCTCAGACTGCTGCCACTTATATTTCCTTGGAATGCTGGAAATCTATAAATTTAAACATACTATTTTAGGAGATCCCAACTGGGAAATCTAGTTTCCCATATATACAGTTTTTTATTTATTTATTTATTTTTTCTTTTACTTATTCCAGCTCCCTTTTCTGCACTTATCTCAGTATGGGGCTGAAGTGGCGGAAGTGAGGAATGAGGCCTGGAGGCATACTAGTGTGCTGCATTACAAATACTTCTGCAGTAGATTAATATGATCCAAAATTTTCCAAAGGGCATCTGCAGTTCCACCAAACAAAGTCCAAGAATGTTGAACATAAATTCAATCTTTAGAAATATAAGCTGAGGTAGCTATTGCCTCCTTAACTAAATGATGGAGGCGGCGGGTCAAGATAGCATCTGTAATAGCTTTCCCATGCTGTGCAGCTGGAGAAGATCTACGCCGTGTTTTCATAGCTCACACATTCTCTCCCCGTGCACAACTAACACACATCACACATACATCAGCTTCTTTTTTTCTGTCTTCTCTCTCCTGCTGTATTTGTGTATCTATGCTCCTCTCTGGTGTCTCTCACACACACACGAGTGGGTGGGGTGGAGGAGTGCTGTGGCAGCAGCCTGTCAGCAGCATAAATGACCTGTGAAGAGTTTCACAGTGCGTGTCATTAGGCAGCTTTAGATTTGTTTCAACAGTGCTTTACCTGAGGGCTCCATTCATGGGCCCCCAGGTATAACTGCCCTCCCTACTGGGTTGAGTGAAGGGGGGGATGCCAAATTCCCCTGCTCCATCCATGGAGGACAGTGATGGAAAGCCCTGATGAGCATGATTGGGCAATGCTCAAGTATAGAGTTCAGGGTGTTTTTGAAATCTAGTAATGTAAAAAAAAAAAAAAGTGTCATCATATAGATCAGTTGTTAAGAGACAATTTTGCATGCATGTTTTTATACAATTTGCTTTTCTTTCTACTTTTCTAAAATGGAATTTCTGAGCAAGTCTCTGGAAGAAGGTGAATCATGGAATTATATAATATCTTGATGCAAATTTACAACCCAGTCTCAGATTTTGTTTTGACTATGCCAAATGGATTTGTGCTGCACCTCTTTTATAGCACATGATGTACAAAATGTTATGGAGGTGTGAAGTACTGCAATTTAAAGCTTTATATTGCTGTTGTGAATGTGAAACTCTCATAACTCCAACTTTGGTGATTATCATGGTCATAAAAATCCTTTCAAAACCCACTGAAAAGTTCAAAATGCTCTTTTCAGCCATCTGAATTTGAAGAATTTAGTTGACACTCTTATCCGATTAATTTACAATAAGCAGAACAGTAGAATATCTTTTCAAGGAAAATAAGCCACATAAAGGTCAAAGTCACCCAGACATAACAGTGATAAGGAGTAGGGAGTTATCTGCCACAGTCTTGTTATTATAAAGTAAATCACTGCTTTGGAATGGAAGGAGTAACAGAAAAAGCAGCTCTTGTGAAGGATTTATTGGCCTACTGAAAGCTCTGCAATCAACTCAACTTTCTAAAATTCCACGTCTTCTCCACTGTGTAACCCTGGATTACTACTGTGTTTTTTAACATCTTCTCCATCCAAACTGATCCTTCATTGATATCCCAGCATCGCCACGCTTTATTAAGCATGCTGATAAGGGTTTGCAGACTTAACCATGTTTTGAGAAGCGGGAATCTTGCGCACAGCCAACAAATATCCCTGTTGCCACATTCCTTAGGCCTATATCTGCCAACACCTTTGTGCTACAATGACTTTGGCCCCTTTTTTCCCCGCCTGTAATAGTCAGCGTGGGCTGTAATGGTCTGTTGACAGGTTTAGGCTGAGGTAATTTTGTTGCAGGGCTTTACAGTGAGGTGCCAAATCTTCCCGAGGGGAAAAAAAAAAAAAAAAAAAAAGAGCAGAAGATGCAGGGAAGCAAGCTAACAACTTTTTGATACTCACTTTGTTATTGACCGATTGTTGTTATAAAAGTTTGGAAAGAAAGAAGCAGCAAATCATTTTTATATCAGCGCTTTCACATAATGCCAGCTCATCTTCGAGGGTTTGTTGTTGCTTTGTTGTACAGTAAGAGAGCTGGCATGCTGGCTGGGTGCTAAAACGTTAAGTGGTGCGAGCTCCTGTGAGCTGCGTGCTCCTGAGTTCAAATGGCTCCTGCTGTGCACAGACACAGTTCATTATTTGCAACAGGACTGCATAAAGAGGCCAGCTGAGTGGAACTCCAGCTGCTGGACACACACACGCACGCACACGCACACGCACACACAAAATGCAGAAACACACCATGGAAAATGCAAGGGAAAGCAAGACTATTGGGGGCCAAATGGGTTCCCTCAGCAATGTGTAAAGCAGATTAACCATACACACAAATGAACACACACACAGCCACCTGCCCATCTCCTGAAGGAAGGAGGATCCTGGCCTCCCCAGTGGTCCAAAGACACCCACTTGCCACACACACACACACACACACACACACACACACACACACAATTGTCTTTGTGACCTTTCCAGGGTCATACTGAGTCTCGCCTGGGCCTGCAAGCTGATGGTGAGCAGCTAATGATTGTGTGTCTTTGTACTTTTAGATCATCTGGCTCTCATTTCAGCCTGGTAGCCACATGACACACAGAGTCAAGATGCCATTTTTCTGTTTCTGAAGTAAAGTTTGTTTAATCAGAACATCACATCTGGAACATCACACACCATACATTAAATATATATCAGCATAACCAGTTATTGATGTAAAATGTTTGTAGTAACAAGTCAAAAATTTGTTGCCTTTTTTTTTTTTTATCTTGAAATGTAAATAAGTTTAACTGTATGACATTTTGTGATTGACTTTTGCCACACATTACAGTAATGTAACATCAATCATAATCTTCATTTCTGGACCCTAAAGATGCCTCCTGATCCTTGTCTACAAATGTAAAAAACTGGAAACTTACAAAATTATTCAGTAAATTTGCAAATACAAGAAATACAAGAACACACAAACCCATAAGCATTGTTTGAACCAGAGATTAATCTGGTTCAGTGTTTTATTGTTTAATCATAGTTAGTAATTCTCTTTCTTGGCTCTGGTAAAGTATGACAGAAGAAGTATAAAGAGACTAACATTTACAGAAGATCAACAACTCTCACACACCGTCATAAGGTGGTATTTCTTTATGTTCACTAATATACACCCTCTATCAAACACACACACAAACACACTCACAAACACTAACTACCAAGTACAGAGCAAAGCAAAAGGATGCCAACAATGTTTGCACCATAGTCTTCTCCTCAAAGGCAAATTGGGAGTCCCCAGTCAAATTATATGAGCTGTTTCCAAATGCAAATATGGGTTATCAAATCAACAAAGCAACTAAAGATGCAAATCGAGAGATCTGTGCTGCTCGTTTAACATCTGTTGGGAGGAAAAGAAATGAAACATTTCCATCAAGACTTTGCCTCGTGTTTTCTCCGCTGAGAGCGAGACACAGATTTGTATGTTTTTGTTTGAAGATTTGGGTTTGAAAATGTTCACACAGAATCGGGGCTTCCTGGCAGCGTGGGAATTCGGTGCATTTGCATTCTGAAACAATCCCCGTTCTGTTGGTTTAGCGAGTCGCTGAGGCTGCAGCAGGATGAGAGATGCTGGAAAGTGAGAGAAATCAGAGCCAAAATGGAAAGTTCATCCCTGCAGCTAATAAACCCTCTGCTCCAGAATGGACTTTGTTATTCAGTGTTCAGGATGAGTTAACCTCACACTTTGTGTTTGGTGTAATTTATTGCTCCCTTGCAAATACATTATGTTCATCTGTATGCACGAACAGAGTGTGATGTTTGATTTATGAAATGCATTTGATCCAAACTAGTACGGTGAAATGATTCTCATTCAGTCTTCTGCTGAAGAAGTTTGTTTACATTTGAGTCTTTTTTCGTTGTCCGTTCAAAGTAACTGGAGCCTACACAAACTACAGCAGCCCAAAATGCATAAAGTGCATCACATACAGATATTAAGTTTACACATAAAAGCATTCATGAACTGGATGCCACATATAAATATACTGTATGTTCATCACCAAAAGCATATATTTTGTTGTTTGAAAGATATGTGACTGACCTGAAGGTGTTTTTTTCTGTCAGTTGAGTTGAAACATCTGTCCCATGTCACACTTGCCACCTTGACATATAAAGTCGCACACACACACACACACACACACACACACACATAAACACATGCTAAAGGTTAGTATGCTGGGATTTTAATCTACATGTGAAATGTGCTTTTCTACACCTCCTCTTGTGTGCAGTCAGCAATCTGGCTATTGCCCTGAGATTCAGAGAGAACCTCACTTTATTGATTGAATGGGTTTCAGTCTGGAGCACAGATAAGAAAACATACATCCATCCACCTACCAGTATGCACGCACACACACACATTGGTGACTTTGTTGCAAATGTAAGGAGGGAGGGGGGGTGAGTGTCAGACCTAGCGTGATGGGTGAACATCAATCATTGCCTGTCACCCTCGCCTTTTTTCTTCCCCCTCCTCCTCCTTGTACTTTTCTTCTGCCTCACTGATCAGCCTTTGTTTTGAATGGCAGCGTGTTCAGATGCAGTCAGGCCACATGGACATGACGCAGGTTCTTCACAGGTGTTATCGTTCTCAGCTGCCGATTAAGATGCTTGTTGTTTACTCTCGTACCTCTAGGTCATGACAAACTTGCTGCATTTTAATAAGTTTTCTCTAAGTTTTACATGTGATGAGCATTAGAGACCTGTTCATCTTCCATATGTCCGTGTGTGTGTGTGTATGTGAGTGCATTGTTACAGTGTATATACATGTAGAAATTATACATGAAATGATGAATTTCTGCTCGAGAAATTCAAGTCTAAAGATCTGGTTGTAAAATGATTCAATCATATTTATCATATCAAGGGAAAATAATTTTACCAAGCACCATATGTGCTTAAAACAAATCTGAAAAGTGGATTACACAGTTGGGCATACATTAATCAGAATCAGACTTTTTTTCTCTCTCTCTCATTGTAAACTAATTTTCACAAGTCATTTTAACTTATTTTCTCATTTCTCATTAAAATAATCTGCCAGTGTAGTGACATTATTTGAACAAATAACCTAATTTCTAAAGTTTATATTAAGCTAAACAGGCTTGAAATTCTTCGTTAATAATTTTAAGAAAGTACTTTGTTGTATATTTTAATGTTTCTGTCATTCTTTCTTACACCACTGGCTGTTTTTTTTTTTTGTTTGTTTTTTTTACTTGGTACCAGAAAATTTCATTAGATATGGATTAAAAAATAATTTTACTTAGTTCTAAAAGATGATTTTTGCAGTGTGTGTGTGTGTGTGTGTGTGTGTGTGTGTGTGTGTGTGTGCGTGTGTGTGTGTGTGTGTGTCCATCTGAATGAAGATAAGAAGACATCCGGAACTAATAGAGTTTCCAAAGACTTGAGCGCAGAATCCAACGATTTATGAATCGGTCTGGGACAAGTGGTGCATCTGTTTGTCAGAGAAACATATATTTCTTCCTTTCCATTTTTGGAAAATGGATTTGGCCCTCCACCAATCACTGACAGCATATTCTCTTCATGTTATGCCAAAAACTACAGCGTACTTCTCTTTCTCTTATGGTCATTCTGCCTCTATTTGTTATTATGCTTTGTGTTGTGTGGAGAAAGCTCCACTGTGTCTTATTTTTAATGGGTGCCAGGAGCGGAGGGGGATGTGTTTTCAATTACCACTTGGTAGAATGACTGATGGTAAGGCAATCAGACTGCAAGACTGCAGCTCAGTGTGTGTGTGTATGTGTGTGTATGTGCTTGCATGTGCAAAATATATGTTTTTATACTCCATACTTTTTCCCCATATACATTTCTCATTGAGCAGCACAGGTCCACATGGAAACTTCTACTACTAATAAAGAAACTTAGCGATTTCATTCACCAAAAGTACAAGAAGTGGTGAGGCAAACGCTTTGAATGAGCACCTTCATCATTTAAAGTTCAGCTGAAACTAAAATGCATTTTTGTTTAGAAATTAACATTCATTAAGAAATTAACATAATCTTAAGGTCAGAAGTACTTTGTTGTATATTTTAATATTGCTGTCATTCTTTTTCTTTCAGGCTCGTTCTGTTACCGTGAATTTTTGTCTTTTCTATTTCTGATACAAAAAATACAGTAAAAAATAAAAATAATTTCTTTTCAATGAGACAATCATTTAAGTAATTTTAAGCCAACTTTCCCAACATTTAAAACAACTCAACCCAAGATCTTTAGGTATAAAAACTACATAAAAGTGTGGGAACATCAGAAGTTTAAAGTTATTCCAGACAAGTTATATGGATATGGTTGTGCATTAATTTAAGCCATAGAAAGTATTTTTCTGTCATGACAGCTTTTTCAATATTGGTGTTCTGTTGTGATGTGGATTTTTAATGCTGACTGGTGATACTGGTATTCTGATTTTACTGGCAAACATCAGTGTGTTTTATCACTTCAATAACAAAAACACCAAAGATCAGAGAAATCAGTCATGTTTAACTGTCTGGGAAGGTTACCATGGTAACTAATAGCAGCATAAAAGGACCATACTGGCGATCATGTGTGTTTGAGCCCAACATATACAACCCACATACATGTTACGTTACTGACAACCAATTTCCAAAACATAAAACCTTATTTGAGTTTTCCTGTTATATTTTTTCAAATCCCCTAATCTTTCAAAATAATATGTCCAGGTGATACACCCACCTTAAAATTCATTGTTTCGCCTTGTAACGATGCACAGTTGTAGAAGGCATGGTTGTTTTAATTTCTTGATAAAAACCGTATTCTCCTCAACTGACTGGCTGTCTTTTCCTCTGGCTGTTGAAACTAGCTGCGCTGTCAACTCTCAGTCTGCACTGTCAAGTCTCAATGAGCCCAACGCCATGTCAACCCATCGTTGTCATGGAGATGACAGGACGTTAAATGTGACTGGACCAACCCAAAGCAGAGTAGAAATTCTCATGCAGAAGTGGAGCAGTTGGACATTCGGTTTGAGAATTCTGAGTTGTTGTGTCGCAGCGATGTCTTGCAGATAATACATATGAAAAATATAATTTGCTCAGAGTCCAGAGACAGTTGTGATTCAGTCCAGATCCAGAGCAGAGTCTGACTCTGAGGATGACTGCTCTACAAGTTGATTGGGCAGCAAAGTGATTTGGCGGTTTGCACTGACTCCTCAGCAGGTCCTGGGTTTGATTCTTACTGGGGCCAACAACCTGCATGTTGGCTGGTGACCTGGTATATCCTGCCTTTTGCCCAATGACCACTGTTATAGGCTCTACCCCCCCATGAGCCTGCAGAGAATAAGCGGGTATAGATGGGTAGCTGGATGGAGGGAAGGCTGTGTAAAGGCTATAGCTGGTGTTTATCCTCCACCAACTTAACTTGCTTTGTCCTTTTAGCTCTTTATTGCATCAGAAACATGCTTCTGTGCATCATTTGGCCACTTCCTGTCTGTAAAAGTACATCAGACCAAAGTCGCTTTATTAATATCATGGTGCATTTATAACTGCAGTCCAGACAGATTATTGCAGAAGCACCTCTTTATTAATGTCTTACTAGCACTAATAACTCCAGACCTGATGGCTTATGAAAAAGTGAGATACCCATTACTTTTATTAATAATTTACTATCATTTATAACTGCATTAATAGAGGGTCATGAGCTTCTTGCTTCATAATAAACCATCAGGTGTGCAGTAATAAATTTGTTAAATTAGTTAAGTCTTTTATGAACAGCAATGAATTTATGCAAGAAAAGAATATTCAGTACACCAGCCAAAGAGGTTTTTTTTCGCAATCTGGCTTATTATTGATCTATAAGATATTCACAACTAGTAGACTAGTAACTAGTAGTCGACACTTCAATACAATTTTCTGTTATTAGAAAGTGTTACTGTATAAACTCTGCACTGCCAACATTACTGACTGCCAACTACTGTGTGCTTCCTTTATGTCCCTCATATATGGAGATATAAAGAAGGAAGAGTGTGTCCCTCAGCCCTTATTTCTCTCTGCAGTATCAAGCCCAGCAGTATGTAGCTGAAATGTCTGGGACACAGATGGAATCTATGAATGATTAATCACAGGTGATGTTGCTCACAGCCAATCAGTTACAACTGCAAGGTGTGTAATACCCGAATAATGAATTATCTGTTGGGCCACGATCACACCCTTAAACCTTAAACTTTGGTTTAAGGGTGTAAGAACTGCAATGTTTGAAGCAGAATTAGCCGTTATCACTGCAGTTTCAATGGAATTATCCAAATTATTCTACAAATTCATCATATGAACATAGTCTAACAAACAAAGAAACAGATTTAGCAAACTCAGTGGTTTAGCTTTAGGACAGAACATGGTGGTTGCACACAAAGACACTCATTAACATGCATGCTCACACACACAGAGAGAGAGAGAAAGGACATATTGGAGCAGTGTATTCTATATTTATGAGCGCCATGAAATGCATCACATTTACTCTATATTCATTTAAAATATTAAAGGCTCCCCTCTTTCCTTTCCTCTGGCAGGAAACAGAACAATACCAGAACATGTGAGAAGTTTTTTGGACTGTAAAGAGAAAAATAGGAATGGAATTCATATTGTAGAATGTATTCCGTAAGGATAGATAATTTATTAAAAAAAGCAGAAGAAGAAGAAGAAGAAGAAGAAGAAGAAGAAGAAGAAGAAGGAGGTAAAGCCCAGTCGTAGTAGGGGAAGTTTACCCAGCATTAAGATTGTTACTGTGCATACGTCTGTGTGGAGGCCAGATGTATGTGTTCACCCTGGTTAAAAGCATAATGAAGAAGAAGAAGAAGAGGAAGAATGCAAAGCCCAGTCGTAGTAGGGGAAGTTTACCCAGCATTAAGATTGTTACTGTGCATATGTGTGTGTGGAGGCCAGATGTATGTGTTCACCCTGGTTAAAAGCATAATGAACAGTCACATGATCTGCTACATGTTGGCACGTAAAAGTCAACATATATTTGCCTCGTATGTGGCATGCTGACATTTACACTTTGTTAATTTGTGGTTCACATCTTTATTCATTCGCTGATCCCCATTTTTCTTCTAGAACTACAACAGTGACCTCTAGTGTGACTGAGACAAAGGCCTGTTCAGCATATATTGAAGAATAAATATATTTGAGAGCATCATGTGTACCTTCACAGAAAATATAGTTCTGAACTGACTCCACTCCTGACTATTAAGTCTATTGTGCTTTATTAAACCAACATATTGATTGATTGTAAAGTGACACATTTAAGCTGCTTCTTCTGCTGCCCCACCAGTCAGAATTAGATCGTCAAATCATTTCTGATGTTTGTTTTACTCGGCTTGTAGAACCAGATAGAAGGATTTCAACACGGCATATAAGGCAATGACTACCAGAAAGCTGAGATGATCTCTGGAAGGTATTATAAAAAACTACACAGAATACCTTTCAGCGACTCTGAGCTGTCTTTGTGTGGTACATGTGGGAGGTTATTGGGATTGTACACATAACACAGATCAACTCCCACACATATTGAATAACTCTTCAATCTATAATACATATGTTAAGTACAATTTTCAGTGCTACTTTTGCAAATCAAATTTACTACAAAGTAATAAATGGTGTCGTATGAAATCATGAATTTTGTGGCCTGGTGTGACACATACATACAAAGGTACTTCATCTACTTCCTCACATGTATGCGCACGCCAACAGCACCCCTGTGACAACAAACTCCCCACTACTACAAATGCCAACCAGCCCCAAATCACTGCATCTCAGAAATTCCTCTCTCTCTCTCTCTCTCTCTCTCTCCCTCTTTCTCTCTCGTTCTTCACCATCTAGGCCCTTTAGCCTCAGGCTCTCCACAATGAAATTTTCATGCAGCCATATGGAGGAGCATTGGTGATAGAGCTTTACTGTCAGGGCTAGACGTCCCGCCAGAGAAAACAAGGAAGCCTGAACATATTGGCTTCTGTAAATCAGAAGGAGAGGAAAAGGAGAAGTAAGGTAAGGAGGAAACGAGGAGAGGAGAGGAGAGGAGAGGAGAGGAGGGGAGAGGAGACTTCAACAATGCTCCTAGATCGTTTTAGCTTTTGCTACTTACTGTGTGTGTGTGTGCGTGCATGCATGCGTGTGTGTGTGTGCACATGCGCATGTGCACCTGTAGAGTCCTATTGTGGCTATGTTCTCTATGCTGTGTGTGTCTGTAAAAAGTGTTTTCAACTGTAGAGCGTAATCACACGGATTGTTCACATCTGTATACTTGTGCAGTATTTGTGTCAAAGTTCACCAGCAGGTACAGTAGAAACACAGTGTAGGCGTTGACCCCTATGATGTGTGTGCTTCTGTGAAAGCCTATAGAAAAAACAGAGCTCGGAGCCTTCAAATTGACCATTACCTTCAGAAAAACAACCTGCTGTGAGTGGAAATGGTAAATACTATTCCGAGACAGAGTACGCTGACTGGTGCCATGTTTTCAATGATGCAGTAACTTCTGTGACTGTGTGTACATATTGTGTGTCAGGTATAACTGGTTCTGTCCTCATCACCTATCAACAGTAAGTGAACAAAAGTACACACACACACAAAAGTTTTTTTTTTTTTTTTTTTTACAAAGCACTGTCACATTCCTTTCCAGTGTTGCCAAAGTTTCACTACAGATTTCCCCAAATTTGAAAGTTGACATAAACTGAGTCCAAAATCTTATAGGAACAAACGAATGGAAACTATCTCCAGCCCTTGATTTTTTTTTTTTTTATAGAAATATAATAAACTGCTCTTACACTTGTGATCAAATGTGACTTAATTTGCTGTCCATCACATAAATAAAAGGGTCTTATCAGTCCAAAGTCACAAGAAAAACAAAATATAACTAATGCAGAGTAACAATGCATAAAAATACAGACGTGTAAAAGGCAGAGAAACAAACACAGGTGGTGTAGAAATGTAGATAACTGCACTCAGTGGTTACAGTTCTGTCTTTGAACTGCTTGTGTGAATGTTGAAAGAGTGGTATTATTCTAATATGACAGATAAATTCATGGCCAGAACAGGAAATAACAGTCGTTGGTTTTTAAAATAAAGGCTTTACATTTAACGGCTATAGAATAAAGAACATCAGTTTGGTTTTTTTTGTTGTTGTTTTTTTTTTCCCCAAAATGTATCCATAGCATACTGAGTGTTTTAGGAATTGTTTTCATTGTCATCAAAACACCTGCCTCATTTTGAGAATGTTTTCCTTGAATCTCCACCTTACTTGTTTGAACCCAACACTCTACACGGATTAACAAGCAGCACAAATATGAACCAGATTCTCAGTGAGTGGGAATGCTAAAGGGCATTATGGCACATGGCCGTCCTTCCTGATAGCCTTGTTAGCATTCATACATGCTAATAACTGGGTTTAGGATGCATAGATGATTAGGCAAAGGCAAGCAGGCTGAGTGTTGGCATCGTAATGAGCCTGCAGGCTGAGAAAGGAAATTTGGAGATTGGTAGGTGTTGGAGTAAAGGAGTAGCCTGTAGGCTTAGCCGCAATCATACCTGCTGCCATCATGGGAATGAAGGATACCTGCAAAAATGAGTTTTGTGTTGCAGGTTTGTGCTGGTAAGTTTTCAATACCGATTTTGTTATAGTAACAAAATTGTAACAAACTATAAACTATTTTTGTTTACAGTAAAACAGATCATCTGAGTGTCAGCTCAGTGACAGTTTCCACTAGAGAAAATACAACTGGCTTCCAATTAAGAGCCAGAATTCCCCACACTGTGCATTTGTGCTGCACATGCTGTTTTTATAATCCAGCTTCCACACAAACAAGAGACCTTAAAATACTTTGAAACTGAGGAAAGGTTTCTGGTTCCTGGAAAATGTTCCTGTGTTGCAAAAGTGCCTAAATTCTCCTGGGAAAGCTCAGATGTACATTTGCGAGTACAAGTGCAATCGTTTTTTACCAAAGGGTAAAAGTCTACCGATATGGCAACCTGAGGGCTGAAAACTCTCTAGGTGTTGTCGTACTGGATGCTTCTTAAATGTATGGATGGACACACATACATGAATACATCTGCCTACAGTAAATCCGCATAGTGCCTATAGTAAATGCAATGCCCAGATGTGTTCCAACTCATCCTCACATCAAAGACATCTAGACAACAGTAACTCTCTCTCTCTGTCTCTCTCTCCCTCTGTCACTCTCTCTCTTTCTCTTTCTCTCTGAATCAGCCAGTGTCAGGAAAGCAATGTAAATATCCAGGTCTCGGCTCTGGGATGGACGATCCAAATTCACAAGGTCCCCGACCTCATCCTCAGCCGGCATTCTCCTCGTGTCACTCAAACACCACAACAATCCCGGCTTTGTCAGGCCTGTGATTGATGACACATAGGAATTTCATTCATGACTGCCCTGTGTTTTGGGGTTACCGTGACGACCAGGTGAAAACAGAGCACACCAGGAGTATTGAGTTTCCCAACCTTGATCACGGGGGGAGGGGTACGGANGGAAAAAAAAAAAGAAGCAACAACGGACGGGTGGTTGCAGGAGTTAAACAAACAGCCATCGTTGTTATCTTCAGAGATAAGCTGTGGGAATTGTTTTGTTAGTTCTTCACAGGTCTAGTCAATGCTGAGCTCGCCGTGTGACGTTCCACACAAATGACATAAAATGGAACATTTCCACATGAGGTTTATTATTACTTAAGTTGATAAGGCCATAAAGGTTTGTAAGATTATTTGTTTAGAGTTTAACTTTTTGCAACAAGGTCAGATTTGGACAGTTTGAATCAGTATTACACAACAAGTACACAAATCTGTTTCTAGACTCTAATTATAAATGCATGCAGAAAGACATGTAAATGTACATGTGTGCATACTTACTTATAACAGGCTCTATCTATTTACCCCCACCNTACACACACACACACACACACACACACACACTCACTGAATGTGTGTGTGTGCATGCACACACACTTAATGAATGTGTGTGCATGCACATTCATGCATGCACACACATTCATTTAATGGATATGGGTACTTGGTAAAGTGCACCATTAAGAGAGAGCTGAGCCTGAGCATAACAAAGCTCTGATGCAATATTCATGCCTTCTCATTCTGGGCTAATGCTGTTTTCCTCCATCCCAAAGCAATGGATTTACACACAACACGTCTCTATAAAGAGTCTTAAAGTGTTTATAGAGGAGATTTCTTTAGATTGCTCAATCACCTTACTCCACAGTAAATAGAAATTTGTTTGTTTACATGCGCATCTGATAAATATGTATACCTACAGAGGTCAGACCTGCAGGCAGAAAGTAGCTGTTTCTTTCCCAAGAGCATTTTGCCAGACAAGAACAGATTAATAATCAAAACTTTTTTTTTTTTTTTTTTTTTNATTTTGCATGTTTGAGCCTAATATATTCAATTTTCATACACGTAACATTATTGACAATCATTTCCCCAAGCATACTACTGGAACAGTGAATTAAAAAATTGTTTTCCTACCTTCCAGACCGCCATTGGTTTCAGTTCATTCTGGTACGCTATTAAAATCAACTTGTTGATACTTGAAACGTTCTTGGGATAGGTAATCCATCATCGCAAACAAGACGTGTATTCAACTTTTTTTCAAAGTTACATAATTTTAGCTTTTAAGCATATGTATGTCTCCACTGGGGAATACAGTCCCAAAAGTAGACCTGCATTTGTCAAAAAAATTAAACAACCATGACTTCATACTGTTCCATAATTATTAGCAGGTGAAACATCAATTTTTAAGGTGGGTGTATCACTTGAACATTTGATTTTGAAAGATTANTATTAGCAGGTGAAACATCAATTTTTAAGGTGGGTGTATCACTTGAACATTTGATTTTGAAAGATTAAGAAATTTTGAAAATATCAGGAAAGCTGAAATACAGTCATTTCCTTTAGGAAATGACTGTCAGTAACCTTACATGTACGAAAATTGAATATATTAGACTCAAACATGCAAATGGCCAGTATGGTCCTTTAAGGTACAAATTTTATTAAATCAAAAAGCTCTGATTTATCTAGTTTATATCCATTAATGCCAACTAAGGTGTGATTAAAGTAAAGCCTTTAAGTTTAGGGAGCTAAACCATTTGGTTAAGTTTAGGAAAAGACTGTTGTCATGGTTGAATGAAAAGTGGATGACCAACCACCCAGCCTGACCTCCTCCCTATCAATTCTTCCATAAGATTACACCTTCCTCACTTTGAAAAAATAAAACATAGAGAGAAATAACATTTTGTTGGAAATGTAACTAAGAATGGTTTCAGTTATAAATTGTAAATGTGTTTCCATCATAGAATCTAAAATCAGACGGGATCACACTCCAGTTACAAAAAGGCTGTAGGGAACAAACCTGACAGTCTTGGCGGATTATAGTCAAAATGATGAACAGCCCTATTTGCTCAATATTTTTGAGGGCAAGTTTTCACCATTAGTGAATTTATACACGACTGATTAAATAAGATTTTTATCTTGCAGTGCAAACTCAGCAAATGTAGCCTTCAGTGTTGCGCTTATGTTTAAATTCCACCAGATTCATGTACATTATACTGTACATGATACACCATCAATAACAGCATGATTAAAGTTAGATAAAAGGTGCTGGGTATACAAGATGAGAGGAATAAGCTTGAAGTCATGAATTCACACCTGATGCACAAAATCAAGTGATTCTGGCACTCATCCAGAAATGAAGATGAAAATGAAGAAGAAAAATATCCATAACCTACAAAACTCCCCTGCAGCCTTGATGAAACAAAGGTCTTTTACTGACATAGATTTGCAGCTAATAAAGCACTCTAGCATATTTTAGCTGTCATCTGCCATGCATTAGATTAATATATGAAAATGTTGGATATCCTCATCTGAGCTCCCATTCAAATATGAATTATTCACCTCAGCACAGCTACTCCATTATACTCCACCTGCCACTTAAGCTGAACCTCCTCCTAAACCCCACACACAGATATGAGGCCATCCTCTCTCCCTCCCTCTCTCTCTCTCTCGCTCTCTCTCTCTCTCTCTCACATACACACACAATCATGTACATGCACACAGAAAGCAACATGCACACAAAAAAGATGTGAATGCAAGCAAGTACAATAAAGCAATTCAGGCACACATTGAAAGCCTCACCTTTAGTTTGGAGACATCATTTCACACACTGACACCAACACACACACACACACACACACACACACACACACACAACCTCAAAACAGTGTCTTCTTTATCTGATTATAATCAGAGTCGATGTCATCTCCACTCCCAGCAGTGTACACACTAACCTATCATTCCAGAAAAGTGTCATTATCGACTTTCCTGTTACTTGAAAACACTCTGTTATCTGGACTTTGTTGTTATCAGCTGTTTGTTTTGCACACAAACCACAGGCAGTACGGGGGCAGGGGGAGGGAGAGAGAGAGAGAGAGAGAGAGAGAGAGAGTAAGGAAGCGACCTCTGGCAGCCTAGCCTGATGATGACAGCTTTACAGTCCCTGATTGGAATACAACCATCAATTATGGCAAACTGCTATGTAAAAGTAAACGTATGAAATTCACTGCCAACGAGCCACACAAGCAAAAGATGAACATAACAGCTTATGTGCGCTTTCTGCTGAGTGTACAGTGGGAGTTCTGAGATCCTAGAATATGAATCTATTCAAATATATAGACTACAGAAGTATATAAACGCTTAGTCCATTTCCTATTGGTTTCCAGACTCTGCAAGGTTATTATCTTTGCTAATAATTAAAATATTTACAGAAGCCTCATATCCCACATCAAAAACACTGTAAACACAAAAACTCTAAATTACCCCCTTAATACAAATTAAGCATTTCATTTCTAAATACAGATACTCTTTAAAATAGATGTGAGATTTGAGATTTACCCTAATTTTCCAAAATGATCGCTGCCATTAAAAATAAAACTCTCAACTGACAATTATTGAAATTATGAGCTATTTGGGGCAGTTTTATGCCATTACAAAATAGAAACAGGGGAACAATGTGCATGTGTTTTTTTTTTTGTTTGTTTTTTTTTTTTAATGGAGCTATTAACATATCACTTATTTCCAAAATGGAAATATAGTTTTGAACACAGCAACTATTTTAAATTACCATAGAGAAGATTCTTTTCACTTTTCTCAACAGCAGAATTTAATTTGGCAAACAGATTCAATCATCAAGGTTTTTAATTATTAGAAAAGGATGCTCTTCCTTTTTGTAGTGTTACTTTATGATTTAGGCTGATAAAACAGCCTGATTTTTGGATACCAACGTGCCTGTCTGCAGATTTAAATATTTTCACTATTGTGAAGTTACCCTTCATTTTTGAAAAGAGCAAAACAAATTTGAGAATAGCCCTTAAGTCAGTGAGTTACTTTCTCCCTGTCTGCCGCAGACCCAGCACGTCTCGAGTTCCAATAACACCAGCAGTGTGATGCATTACGCTACGATCTCATTATGGCCACCTCAGGTTTTCCAACAGCTTGTACAGTCCATGGTGGGTCTGCTCTCCCATAGTGCTCGCAGGGTTGGGCACTGCTGCTAGCTAGCACCAGGTGTGAGGAGAAACTGGCTCCCTTTCCCTCTTTCACTAGAAGCAAGGAGCCAGAATCACTTCATTTCCATCAGCGACTACAAATGGAGTCAAGTCGCAATCCCATCTTTGTTTCTTGCCTCTTAAACTGCACCTTTTAGATTATGAGAGGGAACTTTCTACCCTCCTCCCTGGCATTTATATTGTCATTAAAAATGTCATTAAAAATGTCATATACATCATTTTGAGACATGGAGACATTTGGTTTGATGATTCCATTCCTCACTATTGGCTTTAATGTATGTACTGTTATAATAAATATTTAATTTCTATTATTATTATTGTTGTTGCATTTGAAATATATGTACTTATTTAAAATATATTAATATTTTATACTTTACATATGGTGTAGAGACAATGTCATAATGTCACCACTGTATCATGCTTCTGTTTATTCCTTTAAAGATAACAAAGTGTTTAAATGCTCTATTGACTTTATATTTTTTCACACTAGTATATATGTACTGTACATTATATATACAGTATATTGCAAGTTATATTGCAACAGTATCAGTGAAACAAATTCCTGCACATTTATTACACTTGGCAATCAAAACCATTTTGATTGGATGAGGGAAGGACAGGAAGCATGGAGAGGACACTGGAGGGTTGAGGGGAGAGAGGAGCTCCAGCCTCAATCCACGGCAGCACCCCATGAAACATGCATGCAATCAACAGGGTCATAGCTCCACCGACAGTTTCCAGCCAAACTCATCCATCACAGGGAAACTGGATCTGCGGGGGCCTCCATTCTGGCTCTACGCTGACCAACCCACCCGCACAGAACAGTCCATCAGCAGCATGCTAACACTAACAGCACTACACAGAGGCAATGCGATACATGATAAGCGTCTAACAGTTCTTGGACTCGTTCCAGTCCTTTTTCATTGTTTTTACTCACTTTTCTGTCCCTCCCGGTTCCATAGCAAAAAGCATTACCTCTGCACTGATGAGGTGATGACTAAAATGTCAGTGGCTGTAACATTAACGTGACACTGTGTAAAAATTTCAAAATGAAAACCGAGGAATTGCACTCTGCAGGCTGTAATGTTTCAACATGAAACCCAGCACCCATTAATGTGGTCTGTGTCTTGAAATGAAGAGTGGAACTCATTTGGTGTCCAGCTCTCTCACTCACTTGAAGCAAATCTTAAATAGTTGAAAATAAATTCGAGACGTAACATAGAGGTTGTTGAAGTCACTATGGTTACATTTACACTCTTTAAGTGGCCCCTATTGATACGTGTTAACAAAGCTTTGACCTGAAACATCCCGCATACAGAAACACAGGCTTACCCAAGAGCACATTTCTGAGACAGACCTACAACAAAATGCTGCAATGGACAAAAATGAGATAAATATTTCTATATATCATCAGTGGGTTAGCAACTTTCGAATGTGGAGAGAAATATTCAGTATACTGTGTAAGGGTTAATCACCAGGATTCTTCCATCAAGATACATCCTTTCATCAGACAATCACATTTCAGAAGAGGTGGGAGTTGGACTGTGGTGGCTGCAATGGGAGCCTGTTATCACACGCTAGCATATCAGTTTGGTGGACGGACCATATCAGTTTATCTGATATACATAATATGTCCTCCATTTCAGTTGACAGAGAGTGGTTATCTTATTGATTTCTTACGTCATTTTCATATACAGGTAAAGTAGAAGAGCATCACATTTCATTACATATGAGTCGGAATGGGAAGGAAATTCCAAAGTGTGTATTTAGATCACAGTCATATTGGCAGATATCGATACATATCTGTTTTATTTCCACATGTGGGCCAAACAGATCTGAAAATATCCAATTCCATGTGCATTTTTTACCATTTACACTTTCACAGTCCATATCTGACACATGCCTCATTTGAGCAAAAAAATCGGATCCAGTCGCTTGTACATGGTAGTGTAAATGTAGCCCTGTGAACATTTTGTAAAAGTTGCAGCAAATAGTGCAGGTTTTTGTTTTCTTAAAGCGACTGTTGCTTGTTGCTTTCCTTATGTAACGAGGCAAGCTTCCACTGACTGACAACCTGTTTTTGTAATTATACTTTAATGATTGTTAATTTTTTATATGTACATCTAAAACCGCAGTTCATGTGCAAGGTAACATGCAGCCACATAAAGTGGGCATTCCTGCACTCTCTCCTGCTCTCTTTTTCTAAGATATATGTTTGACACACAAAACACTGTAACCGTGTTTGTTGCTATTCCACTATTCCAGTTTAATTACATTTTCTTCTCTGATGCAGTGTGCATATCAATCTCCTCTTTATTCCTCTCCGTCACTTTGCTTTCTACAGCTTTATTCTCCTTGTCGACAACCACACATAATAAATTTGTGTCATCTACGGTTAACACTGGTTCTGTGTAAGACGAACCAATTAAAATCTAGACTTACTACTAGTGAAAGCCACATGTCAGGTTATCACAAAATTCCAGCACCGGTTCCTTGCTTTCTCTTGCCTATCCACATGCGCTGCTAAGGTAATACATTTCAAGACACCAGTTAATCCTTTTTCCCCAGCATGGGAAATGGCCAAACCCTTAAATCAACCACAACACCAGACTCAGTCCTGCAGGAAGAGGAGCTGCTGTATCCAATGCCCCTGGCTGACCCTCTTTAAATAGGATGTCTGGATGTGTTATGGGGGCTATTGTTTCCTATAAACATCTAGCACCGGGGCAATAACAATCGCATCAGGCCAAATGAAGTTATCTGAGAATGGAATTAAACTTGGTGTGACCCCACTGTCTGCTCAGCTCACAGGGCCTCCATTAATAATGCCTAATCTAATCAAGGAGCTAAGATGGATGGATGAGAGGGCTCTGTGTGTGTGTGTGTGTGTGTGTGTGTGTGTGTGTGTGTGTGTAGGATTTCAATGTCTGACCATATGTGTATGTTTGCACTTATGCATGTTTGTGTCTGAATACTTTTGTTTTGTCCATATGTACATGTTGGTGTATCTGCATCTTTTGTGCATACTACATGCATGCATGTGTGTGTGTGTGTGTTTATGTATGTGTGCCTGTGTGCATGTGCTCTGGAGGACCAGGGCTAATGCCAGGCTCCCTGCCAGACCAGTGTTCTTCTATTCAGGCCCCAACCAGACACATGCCTGCTGCACTGGCCTAATGAACACAAACAGAAGGAAGAGAAAAGGAGAGCAGAAACTGTGTGTGTGTGTGTGTGTGTGTGTGTAAAGACAGAGCGAAAGGGAGGAAAAATGAACACGGAGGAAATGGAGCAGATAAGGTGGAGGCAGCAAGAGGACAGGAATGGACAATAGAAAGACAGACAGAGAGAAAGAGAAGAGGACCAACACATAGTTTCATCCTCTGTTATCTCACTCTTGGCAAAGTCATGTCCTTGTAATTGATAGACAAATAACCCTACTGTGACCGATAAAGTCTGCATACAGACGGAGAGAGGGAGGCAGGACAAAGACGAGAGAAAATGAGAAAAGAATAGGATGAGAAAGAAAATAGGAGGGAAGGTGAAGCCAAGAATGCAAAGGGAAAGAAAAGAGAGAGGGAAGGATGTATGGAGGGAGTGACAGAGGGAAGGAGGTGAGGAAGGAAAGATGGCAGGAAAGAACAGAGGTGAGATGGAGTGACAGAAAAGAAGAAATGGAGAGAGAAAGAAATACTCATACTCTAGAGAAGGCAGGATGGATTAAGAAAAAGCATGTGGAAAATTGTTGCTATAACAATGATCTGTTTCCTGCTGTATTGATGGAGAAAAAAAAAAAAAANAAAAAAAAAAAAAAAGCAGATGTTTCCCTGCATGTGTCAGAATCAGGAATGGAAATCTCTAAATGAGAGACAAACTTGGTTCACATATCATTTGCAAGCACCGCTGGTGGTTTGTTTTAACTCTATGTGAGTGCCAGATGAGTGGATGGACGTTTGCTACATACAACCATGAAAAAGTGTCAGAATGTTTATACGATCAAATGAGTATATTTGAAATGTATTTGGCTCTACTTTGCAGAAAGCAATATTTCACTTTAATTGCTGACACACATTTGTCAAGATTCAGCAAATTAAAACAAGACTCTATGTTGAGAGCTGTAAGTGACCATCACAGATATATTAAATTAAAAAAATCGTGATCAGGGCTCTGATTTCTTGGAAATCAATCGCTTTCATTGCAGATTCTAAACTGCGGTAACCTGGATCTACCTGGATACTGTCGTAGTCTAGTACAGGAGGATTCAAAATGTCGTTTTCCAGTTGCATCTTTGCAACTGCAACTGTCGGCAACAGCAGCAATTGCAATCTGACAGAGCGGCATGCATAAATACAAACCACCTACAGCAGCTCAAGAAAGTCCATCTCACCTGGTCACCTGCCAGTCTATCTGTGATGTCGTCTGTCACTCTATAAACCTCTGACTCTCCCTTTTTCCTAGTTCTTGCTCCTCTTGGTGCGTTTATATTTATGAGGCCTTATCTTTATATCACCACTCTTGTTTTTATTAGAGGTTGTTTCAACTGTGAACTGAGTTGGGAGTGCAGTGGACATTTCTCTGTCATGGGAATATCTTCTCTGTTGACTGAGGGACACTATGGGCAAGTGTGTGTGACTGTCCATGTGTGCATGTGTGTGTATGTGTGAATACAAGTCTGGGAATGTGTCTTCACACCTACACACCCTCACATGTTTTATATCATATACCTACTACACATACACTACAGGCCAGAAGTTTGATGCCACCCCCAGATTAAAAAAAAAAATCATCAATATACTGTTTGTTTTACAAGTTATTGCACCGGAAATGATAAAAAAAAATATATAAAATAAATGTAATGAATTAGTTTTCAAGAAGAATTTGTCAACAAGCACATTATATGGCTTAAGAAATTATTTTTAATGAAGGCATGCCCAGTCTGTATTAGTGCACTGGCACTCTAGTTGTGTTCCAACTCCCTTGCCCAAACTCCCTTGCTTATGTGTTTTAACATTTTATTCAATAGCCTGCTGTCTGCCTTCTCCCAGATCATGTACCAAGTCAATCACATTTTGTGATTGACTTGGTACACAGTCTGGTGCTAAAGCTGGGGGTGGCCTCAGACTTCTGGCTTATAGTGTATGCTTTATGTCATCCAACATGCAGACTATCAATTCAACCTTATCTGTAATCAACCTTAGTCAGTCACTTTAGCAGTTAGCACTTGTACGTAAATTTAGTGATTTTTTTTATGTGTCTTTAATCACGAGACTAAAATTTCATTATTATGTATATTTTAAATATAATTATATATTAAATCTCAAACAGCGTACACTATATAGATGTATTACAGATATACTGTATAAATCACAAAAATTCAACCCAGAAGACACCCAAATTAACACATTTTCAGACATATGGACATGAAGATACACATTACTGTAACAGCCTAATCCAAATAATGCTTGGTGGTTATGATCTAGTGTTCATAGCGTTGTGTGCAGCACAATCACTGATAAAGAGGAACTATAAGTGTCTGGTTATCTTAATGAACAGGGTTTTGTGTGTGTGTGTGTGTGTGGGCCTCTCTGATAAGATACAGCTTTGTTTGAAACACATTCACATGGAATGACTCATACTGCAGTCTTACTGTAGCACTGTGAGTTCAGTATAGACACAAAAACTCTGAGGATACACGTAGTATCTTATGTCATGTTCTATATACATACATGAAAGTATGAAAGTATGTACATGTTAGTTGGAGCATATGAGGCAGTAATAACATGCACTGAAACTACTGTGTTGTTGAATACAGGAAAACACATTGGTATGGTATAACAGCTTATTCATGGACATTTTCAACATTTTCAAATGTCGCAATTTGCTGAAGAAATAGCAAAACCTTATTTTAAAGTACTAAATTTCTATAGGATGCTCATCCAGAAAATTTCTTTTTTTTTTTTTTTNTTTTTTTTTTTTTTTGTTACAAAAGGCACAACATACAGTACATATACATTAGAGATGTTTTGCAACATCTCTAATGTATATGTTCAGAAATGTTTTCTGGCCATAAACCCTTTTCTCATTAAAACAAAATGTCCTGTTATGATTGAATTTTCTTTTTTTTTTTTTTTTACATCATATAAACAGGAAAAAAGTATATGTAACTACTAACTAAATCTCTTAGATCTTTCTATGCTAGGCTATGAACTTATCAAAATGTTGTACTCAATCAGTCAATCATTACATTTTTCCACTAGAGTTTCATGATTACGGCATCTGTGGTTTTCTCTGAAAAGTTGAATTTTAACATACAAAATGAAGTTACCTAGAATAAGAAAGTGCATGCTGCACCACTTACAGCATAAATGATGGTCTATGTTGCTGATAAGGTCATTCCAGGGAGGCTAACTATGTGGGCTATGCATTGGTCATGACATAAAGAATCAGATAAGCTTGCAAACTAGCTTACCTTGCTGTTCCTCAGTCTGCACTCAGCCCCCCCCCCCCNCCCTCCCGACATCAACAACTCTCTAATTTACGACCAATAATATCCTGATTCAATCACCTGATTGATTTTGGACTTGTGTCCCACTAATAAATCTCAGCTCTTCTTCTCTTATTGAGTCCTCCATCGGATCTCCACAGTCCCCCACCCAAACACACACACAAGCATGCACACACTCAAACACACACACATACATATAGTCTAATGGTATTAGAAAATCAAAGTCTCTCATTTTGCCTTAGTATATCCGCAGGGCCCGGTAATAGATCTGGCTGTACTTATGTCCGGAGAGGAGATGAGGAGGAGTGGACGAGAAGGAGAAAGAGGAGGAAAAGAAAGTGAATTAAGAGGATGAGGGGGAAGAAGTTGAGGAGGATGCAAAGAGGAGGAAAATGGAGAGCATAAGAGATAGAGAAAGTTAATCAGGATGTGTGGGGTTCAGACATTTTTATCTGGCAGAGGAACAGAGCCAGTAAACTACAGAGACATGAGACAGACTTTAATCTGCTCTGATTTTCATTGTAAGTCACTGGGGATGAGAGCATCAACTAAATGCCAACATGGATGATGTAACACAAGAATAAACATGTCCAATACTGCATTTTGGATAAATGAACACTGTTCTAAAATACCTGTGATGGATGGCCGTTACTGCCTTACTAGTGTCACATGAATGTGCATCACTCTGCACATTACTAATTTGTTTTGTCTTGTTTTCTTTGTCTTGAAAAGTTACTTTGGGTGTCTAGAAAAGAGCTATATAAATGGAATGCATTAATATTATTATTAATTTCATGAATCATGGTAAATGGTAAATGGTCAGTAGTCACTGTTGCAGAGAACACAGCATGGTTCTAAGAATTCTTTATCAGAGGAGGTAGAAATGTGGGTTTGACAATAGAATATCACTGTTTTGAATCCCTAGAAATACTTAAAGGACAATATCAGTGATTTTTCTTGTTTAAGCTAACCACATGCTTGTTACGTTACTGACAACTAATTTCCAAAACGTAAAACCGTATTTTAATTTTCCTGTAATTTTTTTTTAAAATCCCCTTATCTTTGAAAATCAAATGTTCAGGTGATACACTCACCTTAAAATTCAAAATTCTACTACTTGTGTTTGAAAGTACAAGGCACAGTCATTTTTAGTTTCTCAGTAAAAGCTGTCTCTTGCTGGGACTATACTCCCTGGCAGAAACAGACATTATCTTCCGTTCAGCTCCACGTTGTACCGGTTAAATAGTCACTTTGACAAAAACGTTTAATAAACATCATGTTCACTGTGATGGATTACTTATCTTCTCAAGCAAATCTCTACAAGTTGAAATTACTGGAATTAAATGAAACCTATTGTTGCCTGGAAGGTAGAAAAAAAACCAATTCTAATATTTACCGCTCCAGTAAATATTGTATATTGTTCCAGCAGGTTGTATTTATTGGGTTCAAACATGCAAAATCACAGATTTTGTCCTTCAGCATTTGTTTTGTCATCTGCTTTTATGGTAGAGAAATATTGGAATTGATAACTAATTTTTGCTACGGCCATATTTTAACAGTTTTACTCAGTTGACAGACATATAACACAGCTATATAACACAGTTAGGCTGACAGTTTGTGTTGTGTTTGTGTGCATGAGAAGATGCAGGCCTACGTAAGTGTGCACATACATAGACTGTGGATAGTATAATCACATCTGAGGTTACCTCCTGCGTACATTTGCCAATCCTCTTGCTGTGCACCTTGCGGCCTCCTACCATTAATATAATTAAATTCTACTGCAAACTTTCCCTTTGAAACAAATTAATTAAGATGCTATTATTTAGCCATTGAGAGGTTAATGACCACTATTAGCAACAAAGGCTACATCCACCATCATCAGCCAAACTTGGTTATTTGGTCCATTTTGGTTATTTACTGAGCCTCAGATTGATGGCTGCTGATACTGCTGGTGACGCTAATTAGCTTTTAAAACATAACATACTCCATCACTGCTCAGGGCTGGTACAGCAACCAGAGAACAATCCCATCATCCTTTGCTCCTGTCTGAGCACAGAGGATAGTGAAGCAAATGGGAATTTCTAAAGGACACTGTGTACTGTGCTTGGTACATTTGCTGTATAAATCAATATTATATTAAAAAAAAAATATATATATATACCTATATTTTTTTTCTTTCTATCTTTAAATGCTCTTTGCTATAATTTTTATTTTAATTTTTTTTTTACTACTGATCATTTTGTCAAAGAATATTATTTTTTCTAATTATGGATACAACTATGTCATTTCATAAAAAATACTTTCTCTAAGTGGAAAACATATGACTCAGATTTTGATGATTCAACTTAAAATGAAGGATGTCATGCTGCATTATGGGATAAGAAAATTCTAAACCTCCCTTGGCTAAAAGAAACCATTCCAGAACTAATTTAAAAAATACCCCCAAAAACATAATAATAATCAAGATTAAACACAAAGCTTTTTNGGGATCTTTTCATAGCCATCTTTAGCTCCTTTTCCCTCAACATTTCCACCATTCTCAAAGAACCCGCATCACGCCAAGCAAAGCAACCAATCAACACAGTGACAGTGGTGATCCCTGTTCTGCAAACACACAAACAATCCCGACCATAACACTGACACATTTAAGAGACAATAACATTTTTCTTCCCCTTCACTCCACGCTTCACACAGTTAAATTAATGGCTAGGCGTTATGATGTCATCAAAAGAACAGCCAGGGTCAGGTGGAAGTTACACCTGACTCTGTCAGGTCGCCTCATTGGAAGAGCCTGGAGCCACAGCCAATGGGAGTGCTGGCTGAAATCACAGAGGGGAGCAGATGAGTAATAGCCTCCCTAGCAAAGGGCATTCAAATGACATTGCAGGATAACAGAACTTATTGTCAAGCATTTACACTGCAGGCGATTTACAGCCACTCCATAAATGTTTATTAGCTTTCCTTCTATTTATAACTTCTGAAAATCATGATGGGCTTGAGTATGCCCTTGTGTCTCTGCACTTTTATGATCTGGGTGAACGTAACCTGCTGAGCAGTAGTAAGGGCTCTTTGTGTGTATGTGTTTGTGTGTGTGTGTGTGTGCGTGAGAGAGAGAGAGAGAGAGAGAGAGAGAGAGAGAGAGAGAGAGTCAGTTATTAACATTTATGTTTATGTGCAGGTATGTTTTTTCACTTGACTCCTATGCACATGCTTTTGTAATACTGCAAAACACAGACCCACGCATCCGCAAAGTCTTCTCCCACACACATGCGCACGCGCACACACAGCAGTACTGCAGAGGCAAAAGCACCTGATTTAAGACAGGCAGCTTGACAGGCCTTTATCTGCGAATGTGTAAATCATCTCATCATTTTATCAGGAGGAAGTAGACGCTCTAAAACAGGCTGAGAAACACACTGAGCCAAGTGGCGCAGTCACAGTTTAAAGAGGAAGAAGAGATTAAAAAAAAAAAAAAAAAANAAAAAAAAAAAAAAAAAACTCAGACATGTCTATGAGAAAGAATAAAAATGTTTAACATTTCTGTTCAATAAAGTTTCAGTGTCTGGAGAGGAGACAGGCCTGCAACACCAGCCTTTACAGGAAAAGCCTAATATATTCAGTCTGTTTTGATTATTTTTTACAAGTTTTGCAATATTTGTGCTGACAACATATTATTGTAACATTGCATTATAAAACAAGACCAACTAATACTCTATTGTTATATTTTAAAATAATAATGTCAAACTGAACTCTATAGATTTCAGGCGGAAAACAGATGTGTGATTCTGGTTGGATTTAGTAGTACTGTATTTTTTTAAAGTTAAAAATAGTGACACTAGTAGCAACATAGTGCAGTGATGCTTTCATGGGTGTTCAATCACGTTTGTGTTGTTGCTGGTGTCATTTATTCATTTGGAAGAACCTGAAATGAAATGATTATGGATGAAACTCCTCTGAATGTGCCACATTTATGACAAATCAGACTTTCTTTTCCCACCAGAAATACTGTATGTCAATTACAGAAGCAACATGTCACATTCTGACTTTGATTAAGTTCATTTTATGAGAGAATGTGTCACATTGGTTAATATAAAGGTATCACTTTGTAACCAAAATTCTATTCATGTTACCGAGAAGCCATTGGCTCTTCATGTCAAAAAGTCTGGACACTCCTGATGAACTTTCACCATTATTATTCAATGTTAGAAAGACACCTGGACAACTCAGTTGATACAGCTGTTCTCTGAAGTCATAAAAACTTGACAATGGAGAGAAAAACTATATATTATGTATGTGTAAGTAGCCAAAGTGTCAACAGACAAGTCCTGAGGTACAGCATGCAGAGCCAAAAAACAAGAGCAAAATATTACTTTTGTATGATACGTTCTGGTGGTGCTGTAATTTTAAATTGTATTTATCTGAGGTTTTTTTGAGTTAAGTGAAAGTGAAAATTTTAAACTTTTTGAAACTGTAAAGTAGCATGTGTATCCCAGTGCATACATGCACCAGGTATCCATACTGCTTGTTAGGTCATGTTCTCTGTAAAATAAATAAATAAATAAACAAACAAAATACTACAATTACTGCAGATCAAAAAAACTGAGAAACTGGAAAGATATTCAGTAAAAGTTCTGAGATCTTACTAAACATGTTGACTGGAAAATGTAAATGGCCTCACATGGTTTTATCCAGGAAAGGCTAAGGTTGAAGGCAGGTTGAATTAGTGTGATGTTATATACACTGGCAATAAAAAGTAGCAAAGCACATTTAGTTATTTATTGACATGATACAGCAGATTATTACTGACAGAGTGGCGTGTGGTTTTTGTTTGTGTCAGTTACTGCTGGAGCTCAGAACTAGACCAGGACCAAGATTCTAATAATAAGAGCAGTTCTGGAACTCTACAAACCCTAGAGTCTCCAAAAAGAAAAAAAAAAAAAGGAAGTTCATCACTACTTGCTGTTACTTGAGGAGTTGAGAAGGTTGGAAGTGGGCATTTTCTTTGTGGAACAATCCTCTTCATTATTGTAATAACATAAATAACAGAAACCCAAATCTCCATCCTAACCCAAAAACAGATCCAAAATGGCATGAAAAGTTATGAAACAGATCTGCCAAATTGGTTTTTCATGTCAACGCAGCTGTTTATGAGAAATCTGTAAGTGTTCAACAATAACTTCTCATGTGAGAAACCCTTTAATATATTCCTGAATCTGCACCAAAAATATTTTTGATGTACCCTGCTAACTACCAACAAACAAAGCTGAAAACATAACCTCTCTGGTTGACATAACAAAAACAAAAAACCACACCAAATTTTAACTTTGGATATTTACAGCTTGGATAATTGATTTCTACAAGGGAAGGTATTAAATTATAACCTTTTCCTTGTGTGGATGGAATAATTAACTGACTGGCATTGGCAGGAGAGAGTGAAATTTCCTGCATCAGATGCCCTCAGTCCCCCTTCCACATACTTGTCATGCAGAAGGTACTTCTACAAATTGAGGTAGCCGTGTTATTCTCCCTGGCTACCTGCCTGCAAACGTTAATCACTGGCTCAGGCTTTTAAGTGTGGGCCAACTGTGGTCATCAGTGACAGCAGGGGTGTAACTTTATGAAATAATTACTTCACAAGCCTTTCGAGTATGTGGAGGGCTGAATATAAACAGCCCTGAGACGGAAAGACAGAATGGAGAAGGCCAGCAAATGAAACTCAAATGTTATCTGGTCCTCCCTCTCTCAGGGTAAAGATTTATGGGAGGTGTTCATGACATGGCAACAGTGCCTCTCGCTCTCCTCTTCTCTATCACTCTCTCCCTCCCTCCCTCTCGAAATCCCGGTGCAGCTGTTCCAGTCCTTGCCCACTTGCTGCACCTGCCCAAAAGGGCCTTCAATCAAGGCTAGCTCAACAAATCTAACAGCTCTTAAAGAGACACTGCTGTTTTTTACAAAGACACAGCAGATATTTTCAGAATCTGAAAATTTAAATCAAACATAGTTTTTCTTACATTTTCTTGCGTTCTCGCAGTATGAGACACTTCCGCTGACACCCAATTTAATGCTCTTGCCACCAAAGTCAACTGCAACAACATTTTGACAGGGTCACAATGTTGGCTGGCTGCTGCTATGATCCACATCTATAAACCAGCTGGAACGTATAGCATAAACGTGGCTAGTTGGTTAGTGTTGCTGCCAAAAAAAATTTTTAAACTTGTTTTTTCTTTTTTTTTTTTTTTTTCNTTTTTTTTTTTTTTTTGCTTTGGCCCTATTCCAAAATGAGCAGCACAGCTGGATAACAAGTTAATTATGTATTTTTGACAACATAGATTTTTCCGGCTTGTCCCATTGTGATTGACAAGACATTCATCACACAATCGGACACACATCACACTTGAAATCAAAGTGTGATGCAGATTATGACCATAATTTTACAGCTATCTCACACAGTGTGACAGAAGCTAAGATAGCTGTAATAGTGCAAGAGGCATAAGACAACTTAAAGACACAAATTTATAGGTCTTAGGGTCTTGATAAGATTATTGTCCTTGGTTAAAAAAAAAACTAGGAACTGAATCATTTTGAAACAAGATGGTGGTACTTTCTGTAATTGCAGACTGTTTTAAAATAGTGAGCTAATCTTGTCTATTCTTTATCTAATCTTTTCTTTGCCATAGACTCCCTTTTGACTTCAGCTTATACCAGATTCCCCAAATTTACAGCGTCACTTTTTGAAACCTGAATCACATGATTCTTTCCTGCCATAACTACTCTTGGCGCTGTTGGGTCAAAGCTTGTCTATTGCTAGTCACAGTGTCTGGGCTTTCTGCGTGATTTATATGACACAGAGGCTGGTGAAAATCATCCCTGACTCCTCTTCTCAGACAGGAAATCAAAGAGAGAGACAGCATAATCAGTGGAGCAGCCTGACCTGGATTCACTCGAAATCTTCTGGAATATGGAGGACAGCTGCTCTCAGCACAGACTCGGCGAGACTTCCAAATCAAGATTTACAGATATGAAACTGGCTATAAAATGTATAAGTGATATACATATAGTCTTAAAGGCATATTCAGACATTTCAGGATGTATTCTTTTCTGTCATAATAAGATTAGAAGATCAATATCAATTTCATCTCTGTGTTCAATACACACATATTTGCAGGACATGTTTAGCCTAGGGCAGCACAAAGACCGGAAGCAGGGGGAAACAGCTCTATTAGAAAGTTCATTGCAACATATCCAAATCTGCCTTATTTAAATGTTTTATGTGATTATTCCACATGTAGAAATGAGATTAAATGAAAAAGTGTTGTTTACTAATTAGCTTATAAATTACAGCAATTTTTTGACTGCATGCAGCGCCTTAGCTACAAAATATACAAATGTATGATTGTCAGTGTAAATGAAGAATCTGACGTGCTTACTGTATCTGTAAAGTTTTTTGTTTTTTTGTTTTTTCTTGAGGATGTCAGTCATGCTGATGTATTAGTGCTTGACCATCTCCACCATGATCAGCATTGCATTGCATTGGATTGCATTGGATAAAAGACTCATTGTTGTAAGTCATGGCAGGAACTCTGTCTCAAGTCTCCTAAGTGTGTGGATATTTACATCCTAATGTCTCTGTGTGCACACAAGTATGTATGAAATAGCCAGGATGGGTGTTTCTACATGCAAATGTGCACGTGCGCATGTATCTTAGTGAAGAATGTGTCTCCAATTCTCATTAGAGCCGTAATGCAGCCGTGAATTGACAGACTGCCCCTGCCTCGCAGCCGTGTGCATTAAACTGACTGAGGGAAGAAAAATGCACAGTACCCAGATTAAAGTGACAAATAGACTCTGCATGCAAAGTGGCAAAGGTAAATTGTGTTGCTAAATGTGAGTGGAGACAGTCTGTGTGACTGCGACTTGCAGACAATCTGTGATAAACGAGGGATAAGTGCTCAAGCGTCCAAGCCAAGACCACTAAATTTCACACTGCCCTCCAACTGCCGATTTCGCTCCAAAAACATCAAAGGCAAGGTATGAGTACTAAATCAAATAAATGCACTGATGTACAAAAATACATTTCACTTTAAATGAACTACACTACATTTTGTCTTTGCTGAATGAAAACACATCTGCGATGTAGACTATTTTTGGGAGCTCCCTGCCACACTTCTAAAAAGGAATGAAACTAAGGAGACATGAGAGGAGACCTCCAACTCTCATTTAATTATCTGTTTCCTACTTTTCATGAAGGTAGTGCTGTACGTCATCACAAAAGATCTGAGAAGAATGTACAATTCTCATAAACATCTCTTCCATAATAGTGAAAAGGCAGAAGAAATTGGGAGTACCATGGCCAAGTTTTACATCATTTACTAACTTGGCTTTTGCAAAGTTTGGGATTGAGACATTTTCATACTGTCACCTAAAATTAAAACTTTAAGTCGCAGTAAAAAAAAAAAATCATAAAAAAAATCATAGTCCTGAATCCAACCAACTACAATGTTATCTGGTCTATTTTTACAAATTGAGAACACCTGAAAGGGTTACAGTGGAGACTACACAGACTATTTTCATCTGATTTTTCCTGCTTGACTACACAATATAGGCTTGACTTAGACACTGTGGACACCAGATTTATATTCATGCCAAACATCACAAAAAATTAAACTCAATATGTGACCATCATTCACTCAAATATTAATTAGTAGTCATTAAGTGTAATCATACACTGTATCACTGACATTAGCTGTAAGTCAATGATATAGTAACTTAGTTTACTGTATCACTGACTTGCCATGCAGTAAAATATTTAATGAACTCCATTCGTGTTTCCCTAACAGTTGTCTTTATAGTGACACATTATGGTATGACAGGTATTTTGTAGCCTACATATATGTTTCAGCAGCCAAGACCACACCACACACGCAAGTCATGTTTGCATGTTTCCTTCTTACATGATACACACAGCTAACAAAATCCCACACATGCTGCATGTGTAGTTTTGAGATATATTGAAACTTAAGCGGGAGCAGCAGTATAGTGGTAACAGAAGTAGTAACAGCAATAGCATTATACTGACAGTAATTCTTGGATACGGTGGTCCTAATTATTGAAAGCACCCATAGAATGCCAATCAAATCAATGAAGCGAAGGACGGACTGTTGGAACCAAGATGAGAACAATTTCATAACTTTTGCAAACCTTCTACTCTCCCTTGCTGCAGCACCAATGTGCACCCTGAGTGAAAACAGGCCATTTACAGTAGTGTCTCTTTAAGTAGTAGTAGTAGTAGTTTAGATTCAGATGGTAGGCAGAATTTCAAAGTCTTAGATATCGAGCAATGGAAGTGAAGGACTAACAACAAAGCTTTCTGAACAATTCAGAACCTACAAGTTTGTTTTGCAGTTTGTTTTAGGCATAATTGTCAAAGTTGCAAAACTTGAGTCTGAGAATAATAACATACAATAGATTTTGCCAAGGTTTCCAAAATTTATAATCTGCGCAAAATCTGCATGAAAACTTGGCTACACAGAGAACAATGCTACAAAATTACAAATATCAGAGCAGCTTCATATGAGCACAATGTGAAAGAGATTATTAATATGAGTGTTAGTATTAATATGAGTAGCTTTGGTAACAGTAGCAGAAGCTGCAGCACTATCAGCATTAGTATGGATGAGGTTATTGCTTGTAGCAGGGATGTGATGAGTGATTGTGTGAATTTGTGTGTGGCGGATAAGGGTGTGTGTGTGTGAGAGAGAGAGAGAGAGAGAGAGAGAGAGAGAGAGAGAGAGAGAGAGACATAAGGATGATGTACTAGAGGAATTGTTGATTCATTGCTTCATTCACGTTTGGCAAAGTGTCTTTAAACATCATTCCATTCCTTGGCCTGGTACCACATCACACTGTAACACTGTACATTCCAACTGCACCTGTGCTTAACTCTTTCACACACACAAACACACGCACACAAATGACATGTCCAAACAGTTCAAGGTTGTACATATAAAACACATCACTCAGGCTGAGTTAAGCAGAACTGTACTGGTTTCCAGGCTAGAGTTACCTGGAGGAATTATTATTGTTGAACTGTCAAATACTTACAGGGAACCATTTCCAATGAAAACAAAAGAAGTGGACCAATGCAATCATCTGACATGAGAAATTAACATTGGGAATTTATTGTGGAACTTGAATCAAGTGTTTAAGGACCATACCAGGGATTTTGCATGTTTAAGCCCAAGAAATACTAATCCCCACACAAGTCATCTACTGACAACCATTTTCCAAAACATAAAAATGTATTTTAGTTTTCCTGTTATTTTGCCAAATCCCCTAATCTTTCAAAATCAAATGTTCACCCACCTTAAAATTCAATGCTTCGCCTGTTTGTAAATCCGAATGTAGAAGGGATGGTCATTTTTAATTTCTCAGTAAAGGCCATCCTCTCCTGGGACTATATTTCCTGGCGGAGGAAGTCCCTGCAGGCGTCCATGCAACTTACTGAATGGCTAAATAAGTTACTTTGGCAAAAAAAAAATTTACTATAAACGTTGTGTTTGCTGTGATGGATTACTTATCTCAAGCACATTTCAAATCTATACAGTTGAGTTTTATAACATACTGGAATAAAATGAAACCGAGTCTGGAAGGCAGTCTGGAAGGTAAGAAACACTTCCAATATTCACTGCCCAAGTAGTATGTTTTGGGGAACGATTCTCAGTAACATTATGTATGTGGTTGTATGTATTGGACTCAAACATGAAAAACCACCAGTATGGTCCTTTAGGTTAGAGATACTATAGAGCTGTAGAAAATACCTGAATGGGTGAAAAATACTCAGAAACTTGTTACCAAAAGCAGCTTTTAAGTATTAATTTCATAATGCCGTAAAAATCCTTATGGCTCTTCAAATAAAACATTGTAGGAACTGAGACAAAGTGAGATGTCTCAATGCCTTCCTGACAGTGCTTTTATTGTGAATGCTCAGTTTTGTGGGATTCAAAAAATAATAACATTTAAGTTTATTTACCTGCTCTGAGTAAAGGGAGCTTACTGAGAATAAGATTCACACTTTAAGTTCAAATGAAGACACACAGCCACTCACAGGAGAAGCCATCACCAATAATTGCCGCACGCTTAGTGTTGAATTCATAAGTTTCTCATTCCGGTTTTCATTCCGGTGCAAATGCAGAGATGTTATTCTCGCCTGGGAATGCACCGACAGACCAGTAAACACACTCATTTATGTATTACTCAGCCCTCCTAAATTAGAGACCGACTCTGATGACACGACACACACCTTTTTTTTTTTTTNTTTTTTTTTTTTTGCTCATGGTCACTGTGTGTGTGTGTGTCTGTATTCATTTGTGTATATGAGCACACTTATTTGTGTCTGTGCATGTCCTTTTGAGTTTAAGTTTAAAGATGTGCGCTCCTCCATGTTGTGTGTCAGCATGTCAGTGTTTATATGTTTTGACATTGAGCTGCCACTTTGGCCTTGAGGCTGAAACATGAACCAACAGAACAGAGTTTACATCAACGCTCAGCAATCACAGGAGCCAACTTCCCAAAAGACTCGTCTCTGACCACATCAGTGTGCCTTCCAAACATAAACACCATTGATTTAAGGACTGATCTAGATATATAAAAAGGTGGATGAAGTACATTTTACATTCACCCTTTAGACATTCAGCTGGAATCTTATCCAGAGTGACATTTGTTTTGAATTTCACATAGTGATTTTTAGACTTTTTCGCTTTAATTTGCACTATGTATCTTTGTACTTTGGCAGCTCTAGTGGAGGCAGGAAATAACAGTTTGAACCTTTAAAGCTTCATTACTCTAAAATCATCTTTTGTGGCATTAGTACTGCTTGATCTAAGTTTAGACTTTTAGTGTCTTGAGGGGGTTGAAAAATGAGTCCAGTTTCCTGTGAAGAGTTTTTACTTTTGAGTTGTCCATTCCTGTAAGTAAAGATTTTCCTGCATTCAGTGCAATGTTTGCTGTGGGCAAACAATGAATTTACAGCATCGCTTTTAGGGGGGAATTTGTTGCCACTCTGATTTAAACTGATAAGACAGACTGTATTTTCATGTGAAAATGTAGCTTAGTGCATCTTTAACTTCCATGAGTCTCAAGCTTTCAACAACAAGATAAGTTATTATAGCACGTTTATATCATGAAAATTTGTAGCAGCTTTAAAAAAGCACCAAATGCAATTTCTACCATTTGAATAAACTTAAGTAACTGAGCCATGTCCTGTGCTACACCCTTAGTCCTAAATAACTTGAGAATGATATACCAACTGAATGACAGTCATAGCTCTTCCTGAAAATATATTCTTCTTTAAAACTGAAAAGAAAAAACAGAGCTACGCAAAACTAAGAAAACAACTATCCCTCCAGCTGCTGCTGATTTGATCTATTGTTGGGAGTTTTACAGCACAAACTAATGGAAGTTTTAAGGTAGGGAGAAAAGATTTCCCTCTATCCCAAATAGGGAGGGAATTTAATCTACAGTATTTTTCAGAGAAACTATGTCAGTTTTTTCCCCTACTTTACGTCAGGCAAAGAGGAGGATGACATAAATCAAATGAAGTGCCTCCATCCTCAGGGCCCAGAGAGCTGAAACCTAAACCAAGCTGAGGTTAATTTAAGTTCAGTTCAAGATTTATTTTAATTGTTCCATTGTAATTTCTTGAACTCAAACAAAATGTCTCCTTTGTTGAAGCCAGCCAATAAATTATAGCACATCTGTAGTGGAAACTGTAAAGTGTCAAAAAAAAAACTTTTTTCTTCCCTTCTCTCTGTTGAATTAACAGTGTGATATAGTGTTTAGCTCAGAGATTAAAAGCTCCATTCAAGTAGTAGAATGAGAGTAACTGGAATTCTCAAAAGGAAATGATGAAATATTGCAACAGAGGGAAAGAACATTTGAGTTCTTAGATTCTGCAGGAATAAAGGAAAGTTCCTTAATTCAATCATTTATTCACTTTTCAAGAAAAACTGGTTCGACTCAAATTTTAGCTTTGAAGACAAGGTTTATTAAAATCTCTTTAGCTGCTTTTCAATGGACAAAATAAAAAAAATATAGCTGAGCCTTTATTAAGCAAGTTGCTCTTTAATCTTAGTTCTTTATCATTTATGTTTTTCAAAAATAATGTATACATCAATGAATTCATGCCTCTCAGAATACTTGAAGGGAGAAACAATAATTACTTACACATTACAGTAAAAGTATTCCCTTAAAGTGCAGTGTGCACTGCCTCCCAGTGGGATGCTCTCATATGGGCCAGTCTTTCATTAGACGACAAGAAAATTAATTACTCAACAAGAGTTACACTGAAGTTTGAAGAACTTTTAACAATGGCATATGTAGATGAAAGGGACGTACATAATCATTAGACAGGTGCTACACTGTAAAGCACGCTAAAGGCTGGCATCTGCCCTTGATCAGTGGGCCAACTTGTGTCCTTGATCTCTGCCAGGGAACTTGAAGCTGTTCTGCATGAATCAGTTCAGGAAGACACTACATGAAGCATGACAACCGCACAAGACAACCTCAGTATGAGTGTTTGCAAACAGAAACTCGCCAGGGATCAGACTCCCTCCATTCCTGAAGCCCCAGCTGCACAAGAGCCTATTTTAGACATCCAAACTGCATGCTGACACCTCATGAGCAGTGATCAGCATGTGTTGCCATGCACTGGTGTGTGAGTGTATGTGTGTGTGTATCTTTGAGTGAGTGAGAGCTGATGATATTATTACTGATTATTGAAATAACCTCCTGCCACCTGTCTTGCTGTAGCCTCGAGCCAAAACATAAAGGCATGAAGCTGTTCTTCTCACGAGCTTCCTGTACACATGCTGTGTGCCAAAATGACCGGCTAAGCTATAACTCTTCCGATGCTTAGAATATATAACATTTCCACATAGATAACTATCCATTTTTCCACTTTTCAGTTCAGCACAGCTTTTACATTTTGTAAACAGTACAAACAGGAAGTGATGCATGGCAGCAACAACTGCATCTGAATAGCAGGTTGTCTCATGTTATCTGAAACAAAAACCAACTACTGAACTGACAAACTCTGATCGCCTACAGAAAACTGCTTTTCAATCCATTTTACTTGTGCAATGTTATTAGCTCACTGTCAGCTTTGTGGTGCTGTTAAAAAAAAAAAAAAAAAAAAGCTAATTGATAAATAATGATAAAAGGCTGTGATAAAAACAGAAAAAAATGAAGGATTTTTAAAAACCTAACGAATGACCTGTTTGTATGTTATTTCCTACAATCTGGTTTGTAAAACAGATCTGATTATTAACACAAGCACCACTGGAATTTTTTTGTTGCTCCTAAAAGTTGTTTTAATTCTGATCTAACAAATCTCTTCAGAAATTGATCTTGGTTCATGATGAGCTTTAGTTTGTACCCTACCACCTGAAGGATGTGCAGATGCTATTTTCCGTGTCACAAATCCATCCTGAGTCATCACCCTTGCCCTGGATCACTCTGCTCCTACTTAGGTCCAAATCCAAACCACACTAAGTACCAGAGCTCATGTAACTCACGCCAGCACAGATCTGCTTTGCCTCTTTAACACCTGTGTCTAGTGAAAATGCTGAGCCAGCAGGTTGACACTCAACTGAAACCCTTTTAATACTGTAGCATTTTAATCCATCAGATTCTGCGGGCTAGTTGATAGTTCATGACACTACTTACTTTTATTCAGATAACATTTATTGTTGCTATACCCTTTCTCAGTACAACTTAATTGAAGTGCCTGTTTTATATTTATTTACTTAAGTATTCAAATTTCTTGCTGTTAATTCTTAATAGAGAGACTATATATATGAAGTTTCCCACACGACTGAATATGTATGGTGTATTATCCTTTACAAAAGGCTTGCTGACCTACCAAAAAGGAATTACCGTAATTAGTTTGTGTTTTAATGGGAACTTAGATTGGGACCTGACAGGCTTCACCACCCTGACAAAAAATTAAATTCTTGGTTAAAAATGCAACCCTTTCCAATTTATGTTACACAAATGATGACCATGCCAGCAAGCAACAGAAATCTCTTTGGATTTGTGGCTGTTGAGGTTTAGATTGATACTATTTGTGTAATATTAGGTATGCTGTAAGAAGTATTATTGTTTGTATCATTAAAATACTATGAGTATTTTCTGAATAGCAAAAAAGAAAGAAAGCAGTAGGTACATCTAATATATATCGTGTTAATCAGCTGAACAACAGTGAGTCGCAGTATCCAACTGAGTGATGAAACACTACAAGACACCAACCATGTTTAGCCACTTAATTCTTAATCATAATTACAGATACAGAGATTTATGTAGATTTTGGTGGTAAATCAGATAGGGCTAGGCCTAGGTCTAGGTCTAGAGCTTAACTTGGTAGTTTAATCTAGCTTTTCAATCGCAAAAACCAACAAAACGCTAAAAAAAAATAAAGTTAATGTAGCTAGCAAGATATGACATCAGGTGCCTTTTTTACCAACTGACCAATCACACTGTTTTGGGACCCAAAAGCTACTTGGATGTCCACGTTCAGAGTCTGCTGCTGATGATATCGGAATATGACTACAAGCCTGTCAAACTAGAGCTCCTGCATGAGATTATTAAACACCTCTTGTTGCAACTTTTTTTTTTATATTGTGTTCTCAACAGCACTCTTTTCTACTCAAAATGTGCAATGAGTGAAGATAGTCTAATAAGAAATTTCTTAACTACTTTGATTTCATATTTCATATTTGATGCACACACTGCTTTTAGAGAAGTTCTTCATTCTGTCTGTCCTGCTACAGTATTGACCTTGCAGAGACACACAGATACTTGCTGTGTATCATGACATCTGTCAGTTTGTCAGCTTTACAGCTCCGTGTCGAAGAAGACAAATGGGTACGAGTATACCTGCTACACTCGCTGGCATGACGGGACACAGTGCCACCTAGGCCACCACTAGGCCATTCCCATCTATCATACATCATGGTGGCATTTAAATGGGCTGGTATCCATGAGCTGAGACTGAAACACTGATATTTCACACTGTCTTGATTTCCTCCTAGACTATTCGGTGCAGAGCTGGCAGCCATCTTGGAGCTGTAACTGCAGAGAGAGATAAGTGTCATGACTCCAAGGTTTCATTACTCCCTGCACAGTTTAGCACTGGATAGCATTAGCTGTTAATGACCCTTCTAACTAAAACGGGTGATTCAGATGGACAGCGTTCAGCCCATTAAGCCACAGTGAAAATCATCTTACTAAATAAAGACGCACTCCTAAAACACCATGGTTTTATTTTCAACACCCCATGTGTATACTTTCAGATAGCATGCATTTGTGTCACTACCAACACTATTATGTGCTTAATAGCAACAAGTACTGATAAAACATACATTATAGTGTTGTTAATGCTGATATGTGATGTGCTGAAAATATTATCTCGTTGGTCATAAGACGAAAGTAAGTAATGTAGATGATCTTAGATCATCTACATAACACGTTTAGCCAGATTTGGTTACAAGGAATCTAAATTTAGCTGGGCAACTTATCAAATCAAACGGAAAAATATGTACAATCAGATTTAGGGCTAAGATCCATTATTTAATAAGAGAGCTCGAACATAATCTAGCGTGTAGCCAAGAAATTTGCTGCTGTACAATGATGTTCTCCAAATTACATTTGTCTTGTTTTTTGTTTTTTTTTTTCATGTCTAACATGCATGTGTGTGAACAAACATGACATAACTTCATTGTTCTGCTCGAATCTGCTCAATTTGTGCCTGTAAACTGAAATGAGGTTTGCTTGTGTGCTTGAATGTGTGCATCTGTAATAGATTTTCAGCAGGGACGATGTCCAATTCCAGTGACAATCTTCCCCTTTCCATTTATTTTAACTACATACAAGTCAGTGTGTGCACATACTGAATTTGTGTGCTTGAGAGAGGGCAAGAGAAAATCTTAAAGCTTATAAATAAGCCCACATTGGTGTATTGTAAATAAAATACATTAGTGAAACAAAGTAAAAGATCAGTTGTTTGCTGATATTATACTTTTTCTTGTTTAAACAGAAGAAATGAATGTAAGCAGGAGAGAGAGATGAAGTTCACTGAAGTTCACACACGTTGGCTCTGACAGCACAAGGTTGTCTCGTTGACACTGTCAGAACAGATTTTTTTATTTTGGCTCTGCTAATAGTCATAAATCTTAAATTGAAATGTTTAACAGAGCCCCAGACTGGACTTTAACAGGGCACACATTTATTATACGCTAAGTTATGGGCTACTGTATACTTCCAGTGTATGGACCGTATGGTCAGGTTTTCCATCCTGTAAACCTGGGAAACAGAAGGTCAAGGGCCGCTTGGGCATGTCAACTAGTTTTGGCAGCACATAACAGACATCTTGTCTCTCTGATAGGTAATAAAAGCAGATAAATTAAAAGCCCTGTGCAGCTCCCAAGTCTAGTGACATTTACACACTGATCACCCTGTTTATGGCGCCGATGTTTGCCAAACCCTGGCCGTTGTCTCAACATGTGTCACTGACCGATTTCTTTCCCGAATATAGTCAGTTATGCTGGCGTCTCTGCATTTGGGAAATGGCTGTTACAACACTGGTAGCATTTACATCAGGAAAGGTCAAATGTATATTTGAAACAATCTCTTTGGACATAGTATACTGAAGGCTAATGAAAAGGGCAGTGAGTGTTTTTAATTGCACATATTCAGCATTTTGCCAAACAGTTTATAGCGCACCGTCTGTGAGTTAATGTTCGTAATCAAAAATGTCACTTTATTGACCATGAAAACTAATCAAACAGATGTTACACATTGTAAAAAAAAAAATTATTTTTTTAAAAATTCAGAATAGCTGTCCAGTGGCACTGAGCTTCTAACAGCCTATTTTTCATTAAAACAAGCGTATGGTCTTGTGCTATTTGCTTTGTATGGCCCTTTAAGTCGCTGTATTTCTGACAAGGCCTTGTATCGTCCAGCAATGCCATTCCAAGCGTCTTTGATATAGAGATTTATGCTACACAAATAGTACAGGTACATAATGTAAAAACCATAGCATGCTGTCGGCAGGGGATCCGAACTCAAAGACTGTTTGTGCGGGTTCACAATGTTCAGCGGTCTTATCATTCCTAGACTAAGCCTGCTTGTTCGTCCCTGCACTCATAAACAGCAGAGTCGGGTTTCTAGCCCTCCTCAGTTTACTCTGGGACTGTGATGACAGGGGACAATCCTGTAATAGAGTTCAGCTCTTATTATCAACATGATGTAAAACTCTATGAAGATGACATTCATGGACAAGCATGGAATGCTGACATCAGATGTATGAATTGGTCTGACACGTGCTTTGCCAACTAGATTTTAATACACTTGTTTTAAGTCAAGTTGGTTGATTCCTGTGATGACAGTATTTTTTTTGTTATGATTGTACCTGTAAATCCAAACATGAAATGCATTAGTAGCACTCATTATAATTGATTTCTACTGATTACAAATACTGGATGATGTTTTACCATAAATTGATTTTTTTTTTTTTTTTTTTTNTTTTTTTTTTTTTTTTTTTAATCTGTCATTTGTTTGTCTCAAGCATGGCTGAGTCATGAGTAGGTTTCACTTATATCACACCGAGTTGTATATACTTCAGTTTGAATATAATTTAAATTCTTACAAATGCAGGATTCTACATGGTCTCTTGCTGCCCTCTAGAGTGCTGTTACACATCCCTCTTACACACATACAATACACACAATCAAGAAATCCCACCAGCACACCACACACAAACACAGAACACATACAGTTCCAGTCACTGTGAGGTTCCTGAATACTCACAGCTGTGGAACAGGGACAGTCCAAATGAGTTGTGACATGCAACCTGTGTAGGACAAGCAGCACTTTTACACAGATGGCGATTGATCTACACCACAGAACTTAAGTTCTAAAGATATTCTCATATCAAAAATAAAACACCTATTATGAACAAATTAGACTAATCATACTAATCATATACACCATGCTGGCTGCAAAAAAAAAATGCATGAAAAAGTAATAAATGCAGTCTTATCAAGATACTCACTTTAGCAGCATTACACTATATTCTAAGTTTACCTAAGTGACAGTATTAGTATGTGTAGTAGCAGCAGTGGTAGTTGTTGTAGAAGTGATAGCAATTAAACTGATAGTAAATAGACACTTAACTCGTGAAAACTTAATATGTTGTTTTAGGATATATGGGTGAGATACGTTTATATACAGTACATTCCAATATATTTACTTGAGTTTTATATTGCAGCTAAATTATCTCACAACACTAAACAGTGTCAAATAGTGCACATTTTATTCTCTATACATTGTTGCAGTAAAGACTTACAAGAACTTCTAGGAGCACCAAGTTCACCACTGTAATAATTAAAATAACTCTCTAAAACATGATGGTGCCTGTGGTTTGGGATTCTTTTCTCCCTTTGCATAGCTATGTGGTGATGTCTTCATCAGCGAGGCGTGTAGAGAGTTGCTTCTGTGATCCATTCAGTGTCTGCAAAAGTCCTGCATGTCCCCTCAGGTAAGCCTCTGTCAGACTCCAGACAGATAAAGCAATGTGATGAAGAATAACAAAGCAGGGGATGTGTCCCAGAGTTCCTCCTTGAGGCAAACGGGCAGTTTGTTTTTGCCCAAGACCTGTCACATTCTGAAGAAGGGCTTGAAGATGGGAATAGCCCCAAGAGATGAGAAAAGAGCGCAAGAGAAAAAACAGACGTTCAGCTTTATGATTTTTAAGTGGAAATATACACAAGTTTTGAGCGTTTATCATGTCAGACTTATAGATTTACAGCAATGTGTTAGTTCACAAAAAATCTATGTATCTATCTATTTGATAGACAGGGACGCTGGACTGGCTTTTTTTTTTTTTTTTTTTTTTTGGACTGGCTGCTGAGTGGCCGTCCAGGCCCGGGCAAGGTGTCAGACGCCCTCTTGGGTCCTCAGGCCATCTGTTTGAGGTCCTACTTTAGCAGGGGAGATGTGTGGCTGTTTTCTGCTTAATTAGGTCCAGTAAACAGGCCCTCATCAAAAAACAGCTGCTAACGTCCCCATTAAGATACTAACACACACGACACGTGTGCACACACACATAAAGACACAAAAACAGACGTGCCACAGAGATAAAATTGCACACACACAAAGTCGCCATTAGTAATGGTTGCAGTGATGGTTAAGGTCAGTCCTGGGAGTGAACTCTCTCACCTTGACCACTTCACCCAAACAGACTCCTGAAAGCATTCTAGTGTTGTTACAATTCACTCCAACCAGCTACTGCTATTACAATAGATGGTTGGAGTTCCAGGTGTGGTGTGAATGCCTTGTTTTCCTTTTATTACATATGCGTGCTGTGTTATGTGAGCCAGTGCACGTGTGTCGCATTTGTTTGTGTGTAAAGAGGGTAAAGAGGTATATATTTGCCACATTAACACCTCAAAAGAATCAACAGGAGAATGCGAGTGCAAATGACCAAACGTCTAATCGCATAATTATTGGGCTGCGTGGATCGCCTTGATACTAAAACAAAACAGGCCAGCATTTGCACATCTCACACTCAACCTCCTTGTTTGTGATTTCACACAACAAAGTTGTAAACTGGGGGGAAATATACTTAACCACACTGGATGGTTGCCAAATTTCCATAGGGCATTAACAACCAACTGGTGCAGACTCATTAAAGAGCAGAGAAACCTATAACCATTAAAAGGCCATTAGGCAGCATGTAATTTTGTGGAACTAAATGGCAGAGAGTAATCAAAACCACATGAAGCCCAGCTGGGCGACTGGGCAAACTGTTTCGATTAGGGAGGAATCCATCATCGACAATGGCAGCTTTTTGGGGGGTCAATTTTCCTGTGCACTCGATTCTTTCCCTCTGTCACTTTCACTCTCTCTCTTTTTGTCTTTCTGCAGCGTTCAATGCTCTTTGTCATTATGATTATCAGAGTTACACCCGAAGCTGTGCTAGGCAAATCTTTATGTAAAAATACACCTGACTTACCAGAGTCATAAAATGGAGCTATAATTTAACATTTAATGTTTGCCAAAAGTAAATTCATGTGGGGAAGTGATTGGAAATATTGGATCAAAGTACAGACTACATCTTACAAAATACTATATTTCACTGAGCCATCGTGTCTTGTCCTACAGCTGTAAGTTGCTGTAAAACATTTTTGTGCAAATTACTCTGTTATGTTGCAGTTACTTCTGACTTGTGAAATGACTTGATCCCACCTCTGCTTTAAGGTATTATAGTTATTCAAATAGTTAACATCTCTTGCCAACAGTATTTGAAGTTTCCTCGTGCAGCTTCATTTAATATCATTTATTTTTTTTCAATAACTCTTTATACTTACTGTACTACAAAATAAGCCAAAATCCCTGGGGTTAACATTGGATCCAGAAATGACTACAATTTATTAAAGCTCATACAGCATCAATGTTCAATACCTTCACAAGCCGTACGTGCTGCATTGAAAATTCATGTATGCAAAGGCTTAATCATCAAATTCACTTTGATTTTCAGTCACAGGAAAAAGCAGTTTAGAGAAATGCAACTACCCTGGGCCTTGTAAAAGTCGTGTCAAATTCTCAAACTGGCTCCCCGGTGTCCAAGAGTGAGTTTACAATGTGTAAGACATCATTAGCTCAGTCAAGACACATATTTCTGTGACCGTTCTCTCTTTGAAAGCCATTGTGACAGGCCAGACTCTGATTAGTCAAATTAGGGCTGCATTTGGATCGACGCGCCTTTTGGAGGGTTAAATCGAGTGCACACCACCTTGTTTCAATCAAACAGTATTTATACTCACACCAGAACATTGGGCACATTCATACTCTCTATCTTGAAGCATGAAGGTCTGAAGCACACTTTTGGCCAGCAAAGAAAGGGGTGATGGGAAAAGGCAGGTTTTAAGCACATCCAAAATTCTTCACAGGAGCCAGTGAAAAGAAAAAAACAGAAAAGAAGAAATGTCCACTGATTGCCTTCTCATGTGACACAATATGTTTTAGCAGTGTTCTCGATACAGTATTGTAATATAACCAGTGCGCATTCAGCATTCTGTATTTTGAAAATGAGAGAACCAGTAATGCTTACAATGTGTGCAGCATTTATAATGAGGCATCTAATTAACGCCTATACAAAGTGCTACTGTTTGCATGCACAGGTACTGAGGCCTAATCATTCTTCCAAAATACAAGCAAGAGAATCACAAATTCAAAACCAGGACACCTCATATTTAAAGCTCCATCCATCCATCCTCTAAACCCGTTTGTCCTGTTGAGGGTCAACGGGGGGGGTCACGGGGGGGCTGGAGCCTATCCCAGTGGTCATAGGGCAAGAGGTGGGGTACACCCTGGACAGATTGCCAGTCTATCGCAGGGCTGACACAGACAGACAAACACATTCACGCTCTCATTCACACCTATGGGCAATTTAGAGTTCCCAATTCACCTGACGTGCATGTCTTTGGAGGTGGGAGGAAGCCGGAGTACCCGGAGGGAACCCACGCGGACAACATGCAAACTCCACACAGAAAGGACCTGCCCCGGCCGGGAATCGAACCCAGGACCTTCTTGCTGTGAGGCAACAGCGCTAACCACTGCGCCACCGTGCCGCCATATTTAAAGCTCTTGATTCAATAACTTATTTTACTATTACCACTAATAACTGAGTAATGTGTCAAGCCTAATTGGATCTTCTTGTCCATAGTGCAAACATCAGCTAAGTAGCTGGTTGTGTGAGAAGAAAACTCAGCATAACAGCTACATGATCAAGTGTTAAAAGAGGAAGAAGAAGGAGGATCTAATATGTCAGGGGTTGGAAAGGGACATGAAGCATTTTTCTTTCAACACGTCATTTACAGCAATTCCACATCTGTCACTTTAACCAGTTATGCATATCAAAAACATAAGGGCCTCATACTTTGGCCATTTGTTTTAAAGTTACACTGTATAGAGAGACCACACTGGTCTAATGGGAATCTCAGATCCGAAGAATTTTGTACACTTTTAATGCACTTTCTGGCAAACTTCAGCCATGACTCCAGATGGACCTTTCTGAGAAAGGGCTTTCTTCTTGCCTCCCATATAAGCCAGATGCGTACAATATATTTGATATTGTTGTATGATGTGCATCTTGTCCTCTGTAGGCCATAAAATCCTGTAGGTCCTTCAAGGTTGCCATTGGATTCCCAGTGGTCTCTCTGACTCTCTCTGACCAGTTGTCTTCTGTCCCAGTCACTTCACTTGATGGACGCCCTGATTTTGGCAGGTATCGTGCACTTTCCCTTAATGATGGACTGAACACTGCTTTGAGATATTTTCAAAGCCTTGGAAATCTTTTTTATATCCCTCGCCTGATGTGTGCCCTTCCAAAACTTTGTGATAGACCTGTTTTGGAAGGTCTTTGGAACCCATGATGCTGTCTTTGTGATTGACTTCACTTGCAATCTGAAGGACATCTGCCTTTATTTAAGTTCTCAAGTTAATTGCAGTGATTCCAAACAGGTGTTGGCCAATTAAGCTATTATGTGATCTAGAAGGCAATCTGAAGGCAGGAGGTTATTCCTGAGATAGTTTGACTCTGTATTAAAACAGCATGCATACTTATCAAGCCTAGATATTGCAGTTGTTTATTTTTAATTAATGCAGAATTTTTTTTTATAACACATTTCTCATTTTGAAGCTGTTAAGTATTCAGCGCAAATTAGTATGAAAATATATGGATTTGTTGCATTTTAATTCTAGACTTTAGGTCAACAAAAGGTCAAAATTGTTAAATGGGGGTGTATTTTCTATCCACTGTACTGGGTATGTTAAAATATGCTTTAAAAAACATGCTAAAAATGTTAAATGTCAAATATTGTGATCTGGAATTGAATTTGGACCAGCTCTACTGCTGCACTCACTGAAGGTCATAAAAACATCAACCAAATGCCTAAAATGTAAATGCATTGATTGTAGTTGTTTGAACACATTTGTAAGTTACACACTTTTTAATCTCAAAGAGTGCGCAGAACAAGTTGTAGATATACAAATTGTGTCCGAGGTAAGGTACAGACGCTGCAAATCCAAATCAATTTAGTTGATTTCATCTATTTTACTGAGTTACTGGTATCAGGCCAAGACTTTAACATGCAAGCCAGTTAATCTGGGAAATGAAGGGGAGAAAGTGACTGTCTCATAAAGGTGCAGCAGGCCTTTGCAAAATAAAGTAAAGGTTCAGACTATAATTCTTTAGCATCCACTTTACACCAAAGTTATTGAAAGACTTTTGCATTTAGTCTGCTACTCTTTTTACAATGATGCACTTACTGTATATGTACCTCAAACTTTATCTAGCGCAGCTTCATATTACAGTACTTCTCTATCTTGCAAATAATGATCTATATTTAATAACAGTTGCTCCTCATACAGTCCATTTCCAGCCTTGACTATGTTTAAAGAAGGATGGACGTTTACCGGAGCTGCAATGCCTACTCAGGTGATGCAACCCCGCATACAAAAGACCATGCCTCTCCCCACTGTGATAATATTATTTCGCATATTCCACAGGTAATAAATAGGTGGGATCTGGGTGAAAATGGCAACTATGATCTCATTAAGAAGTGAAAACAGAGACAATTTACCTCTTCAGACAGTTTGAGTCCACTGAAGTTGTGAAAAAACAAGGTGAGATTCATTAATTCCAAGCAGGAGAATAGAAAAGAAGTGCATGAGTCACATGTAAAATGACAGCCAATTAAAACTGAGTACAAGCTGCAAGATTGGTCTCCAGCGGTTGTAGGTCATGGTGCTAAAATGTATGCTGCCGGGTTAGCCAGTGTACTGTATTAATTCTGGTTTTAAAAGTTAGAGTAGAATAATAAAGACTAATTTTCATAACTAATGAGATTTTTTCATGATTACACTGATTAATAAAAGAAAAACTACATAAAAATATTTGACAGCTCATTACTTTCGAATTTTACTGTCATCTCAACGCAATCCATATTCTTCAGCAAACTGTGAGGTACATTATTTTGTCATCTCTGTCTTTAAATAAAGCAATAAAACTACTTCATCATTACACTGATGAAAACCTTGGATCACATCTATAACTCTACTGCCTAAGCTTGCTGATATTAATGTCGCTTTGACCCAGTACACTGCCTGCAGCACATTAACAATGATATTTAGAGTTATTATTTTGGCTTTCTTTTATCATTAATTAAATACTAAGCTGATAGAAAATAAACTGCTCTGCAGTTTATGAATGTGAGCTCCAGACCTGCCAGAGGATTTTTGTTTCAAACCCAAACCCCCCATACAACAGATGAAAACAGATAAATAACTGTCAGGGATTGAAATAATGTCTGTGACTTAGGACTTATGAGGACTCTAATAAAAGTGTTATATTATTTTAATGAAAATAAAAATTGGCTGACCTCCCCTGTAACATATCCAGAGGGTGTCAAATTTTGGTGAAGATTTACTTGCATCTAATATTAAAATAGAAAAAAAAGTGTGAATATACAAATTGTGTAAGTGAAATTACAAAACTGAAGGGGTTTGTGGGATAAACGTGCTGGATTTTAATGTCACCGTAACCTCCTACACTACCACATTATCAATAATGTGTCATTGTTTTAGCTACTTTTTCTCCAATATACTCTTTTGCAGTTTGTGGGGGGAAAAAATCGTTAAGTGCTAAGTAATCTTTGCTTAAGAATGATATACCCCATAGCAGAGGACAAAAGGATTCCTTTATGAGCCTGTGTGATAGAATGTTAGGTCTGTCACTTCCTCAGGAGTGTACCTTCAGAATTATTTCTTATCCGCTACAATAGAGGTCTGTGCTGCACTGATCCACCAAGGTACACGTATTGTGTTTTTATGGTCTTGTACAGGTATGCTAGAGGCACACTGGAATAACATGGGTTTACTTATAATTTCTAGATTTAAAAAACTTGTAAACAAAAATTGTATTTTTCAACATAATGTCCCTTTAACTTGACGCACTACTACCAAGAATCTGGGAGGGATTTTGTCTAAGGTTCAGAGAAATCCTTTTTTGGCTGTCTAAAAATTCTCCAGTCATCAACTGAGGCAAAACAGCTTCCAGCAAAAGAGGTGAAAGTCTAGGGGCAAATCAGGTCATGAGTCTGGCTACTGGACTAGTTCAAAGCCACAGTCATGGGTAGCAGCAATAGCAACAGCTAATGTGAGTACAGCTGCATCTTAACAAGACCTTTGCATACCTCTGGAAAGTATATTGTAAGTAAAAGCATTAGCTCAAATGAATGCAGTCGATGTGTTAAAACACCTAAAGAATTATATTACTTTCATAAAAAAATGTTACAATCCTTGGTCAAGACCTTTTGTGGAAGCCAGCTCAAAATTCAATCAACCCTCCTACCTACATTGGACTTGAGTGGAAGTTTTTATCCAAAGCTAGTTAATCATACAGGCATTTTGTGATCATGCACGGTTACTCTAGTCCATGAACTGACTGAAAACCGAATACATGTCAAGCTGCACTTCTGTGCAAAAATAACCTGGAGACAAGCTCTTAAGACATAATAAAAAATCTTTCATTGCTCTCATTTTACAGAGTACTGCCATGTTGTTATTCATAGAACAAAGCAGGTCAGTTTGTTGCACTGTAGTAACCTTAGTGATTAAACATGCCACATAAACACTGACAATCATTGCGGATGACCTACCATTCTAATAACAATCTAGACTTTCATAACCTTTTTTGCAGTATAATATTACAAAAGAAATAGCAACACAACAACCATCATTTGGATTGAGATGCTGACCATTAGATTTACCTTGTCTGACTGTCTCGTCTTAATACCACATTTCAATTCAAACCCAAGAGATTTCCACAGTTTCAGCCCACATACTGAGATCCACATCAATCAATTTTATTTATGTGTATTGAATCCATTTTATTACAGGCCCCACTCTCAAAGTGTGCTAGCAGAGATGTTATTTTGTTGGTGACATTAAAGCAAAATTCAGTGTTTCAATGGAAAAATAAGTCTTCATACTGCATTATAGCTGGCTCAATGTGAGTATTGTGTTCCCTGGAACAATATCTGCTTCTCCAATAGTGANAATGTCTGACTGGAGTGTCCCTTGGCTGTGTCAGGCACTTAAGCTCTGACTACTCTGATTTACAGGAATGAAAAAGGGGAGTTAAGATGTTGGTCGATGAACTACAGCTATGCTAGCTTTCAGCGCTGTCCTCACTCCTCTGTAACAGTATTTCACCACTACCCAACAAATCTGCCTCTGCATCCAACTTTTGGGTTTGACATGTGCAGGAGCTCCAGCCAAAGAGAAGAAAGCCAACAAGTCCTGCTGTCCCATAAGACCATAACCACCAACTGCAGACACAACTAAGAGCACAATGACAAAGCAAATTCTAAGATAATAGGGATCTGACATCAAAATGTAAAAGAGCTCCTCTTTTCTTACCAAGCAAAAATGTTTGTTTCTTCCATCATTTGTTGTTGTTCTGATTTGAATATATGTGTGTGTGTGTGTGTGTGTGTGTGTGTGTGTGTGTGTGTGTCGCCATGTGTATACATGCCATTTAGGTTTTTTTAAACAGTAATATAAACAATTTTACTTTAAAGCACAATAAACAATAGCAATATTTCAAATACTCATTTCAAATAGTTGTGATGCATGAGTTGCTTTTTCATACCATGAAACAGACAAACCGGGCAAAACATAAATGATGGCTGCTTATGTTTGACTTGCGTTGTGAAGTAGGTTGTAATTCAATACTGGCTGTGTACACAAACAGTTATGACACTACACAGTCTAAAAAAACATATTAGCAATGACGGTATCTCCCTCAAGCACTTTAACTCTAAAGCGCTTTTCTGTAACTCCTCCGTCTTCCCCTTTTCATCCCATATTTTCACATCAACTTCACCGTGCGATGAATGTGTGAGACATTGAAAGGCCCCATTATGCAGCCATACTCACACCCACTACACCAAATCTGGGTCTAAAAAACACAGTAACCCAATATCTGGAGTTCCCCTCAGTTTCTGGAAGCACCCACCCAAGGTCTGCCTTTGGTGTTGGCCATGATTCATGGAGGAGAGGAAAGGCTGAGTGGAGAGATGTCATCTGTTACGAGAGGAGACAGAGGAGGGCGACAGGGAGGAAAAGGAGGGAAAAGAAAGTGTAGGGGGGTGGAGGAGGCATGGACAGGAGGAGTGGTAGAAATAGGATGTAGGACAGAGGACTAGAGGAAGGAGGAAGGGGATTTTGCTGGAAGGCACCCACAGGCAAAATGGAGATATTGGAGTGGGGTGGAGCAGAGTAAAATATGCCTTCATTACTTCGAAGGGAATATTTGTCAGTACACAAAAACACACAGAGTAGCACATTATACGACTCACGTAATTGGAATCAGTAATCTAAGGCTCAGTAAGAGACAGTGACTCCTCTTCCTGTTTCATGTCATATGAGCTTTCAAAGGACACCGTGATTTCTACATCTAATGATTAGCAAACCACATCTGGCACCATCATGGACGCTGAGAGAATAAATGGCTAAGTGCAAATTATGGCTAAATAGGCCTATATAACAAAGACGTGATTGAATAAAGATAATTAGGAATCAAAATTTAGACATAAAAAACAAATGCGCTCTCAACAGATATTATCTGAATTGAATTGGTAATGTTCATTTTCATTTTATTCATTTTTTTTAACTGCACTGCTACTATTTATGGTCTACCAGAGAATTCTGTCAAAGAAAAGATCTACCAAGTGTTTCGAGCAGCAAATATGAAAGCTTTCACAAACTGTGATTTAACTCAGTCTTCAGCAGATTCACTATTGTGTTCTTGTTCAGCAATAAAAACTAGGAAAAACTGTATTTACTCATATGAAAACAATGCATATAACTTTAAATTTGATAACAGTGTAACAAAAAAAAAAAACAAAAAAAAAACATGTGAGCCCATATATAACAGAGTCAGAGTTGTTGTGTTCAAGTGTCCTTAGATAACTGCAGAGAATCTTAAATGGTCGCTTCTTAAAACCCTCATCATTGTCATAAAACCTGTCTCCTTTGCTCCAGAGGCCCCCTGCTGCTCTGGTACTTGGGTGAGCTGGTTTTATTTATATCAGTGTGGTGGAGAAGTGGGGAAAACTGAGATGATGAGGGGGAAGGATGTCTCCCACTCGCCCCACACAAACTAGGACACTGCGCTACTGCACCTGCTGTGGCCACTGGCATGCATGGCTCATCTCCGCACATACACACACACACATATTACAAACACACATGCATGCATGACAACTATATTTTTGCTGTCTGCTAGTTTCTGTACTTATCTACCGTGTGCAGTCATGCTCTAATGCAAAAATGATGTATGATGTTAATCCAAAGAATCGAGTCTAAAACTCTTCAAGAATCCTCTGAGCGCTCAAACTCAATGCAACTTTTGGAGATGAAGTTAATGATGGCAATGATGATGAGGACCGTGATGATAACTGTTACATCATTATTTATCGTTGTTGCTGAGAATTTTGTCATAAAATTAGGGCCAAGAAAACCTCAACCTAGCCATGCATTGAGTTGCATTTTACAAAGTGAGGATGCTGGATCTAGAAGGTATACACTAAAGGCTCTGATTGCTATCACCACTGCAATGCTGATGGCTTAATCTTAAATCTCTGATTCAAATGATGCCACATCCTATTTTAAATTCCCTCCTGTCATTAAATAGGCCCACTGCTGCCCACACTACAAATAAAACCCAAATGGACTCTGATAAGCATCTATTTCCATAGGCTGGATTGAGTTACGTGGGTAAAAAACAGAGCTGCTGGTTCTTTTNTTTTTTTTTTTTTTCTTTATTTGGTATGTGGTCATTTATACATTTGTGGTATGTTTTAAAAACTGCTGTTAGGGCAAAAGGCAATTACCTGTCTGGAAAGCTCTACTTCTGTGTAAGGCTGGGCCAATTCAGTGGTATGTTCCCATGCAGTAGACTGGGGATGGAGGGATTATTTATTTGTCAAAGGTGGTTGCTACCTCTGTCAGGGCCCCCTTTTGAAATCCCAAGCCTTTGAATCACTGATGATGATGTGAAAGCGAGTTGTTTTCTTAGTCAATTTAAGCCTCAAAAACTCAAACAATAAACAGGCTGCTCTAAAAGCTAATATTTTCTGAAAGAGATATTTATTTAAAATCCAGCCCTGGCAGAGCTACAGATTATTTGTATGATCAAAAAGCACTTTTTGCTCTTCAGTCCATGAGCCTTTCAAGTTGGGCCACGTTCAAATAAATACGGAAAATGGTCTCAACTTTAAAATCACGCACAGATGATGAGGGCTGATGTAAGTAGTCACACAGTGTGGGAGCGTATGTGCTTGCTGCTGGAATATGAATGGAGTTTTTAATTGTTTCTGACTCAGATCTGTGGGCTGGGTCTGCATAAAGCCAATTAGGAGACTGGAGGAAACAGTGAAGGATTGTCCGGAAAAAGGCTATGACTTTCTGGTAGGCAGGCAGACAGTGTGCGTTACTGTTGTGCACATCCATGTGCATGTCTGTGTGCTCTTAATGTGCGATCGTTGGAGTGTGCTTAGTGTCTGTAAGTGTTTTTCTGTCTGTGTGTCTGAGAGAGCGAGTGCACTTTGAATTCAGGGGGAGAAAATGTCATATGGCGTATCTGATTACATCTTGTGATGTGTTTTTTCGTACAGTATTTAGTTGTTTTTTTCCTCGACATTGAAAAGCCCTGGCCACTGCAAAAGTATCTGGAGATTGAAATCAGACCCAGAACTTTGGTCAGACTTGGAATCAAAACAGAGAGACGAGCAATGCTGAGAAACCCACTCTGGTTTTATGTGACTTATGTGGCGCTGGAATTTCACCCATTGTTTTACACAGTCAAAACAGCGCTGCAGCATGAAGAGAAAAACGGTCACTAAATTTATGGTGCAAGTCACCAATCAGAAACTTTGTATGTGAGGCCCGTTTGCCTTGTACCATGTGTGCCATTGGGAGCCAACCAACTCCACAACTCTTGTTACCAAAACAACTTCATGTGTATTTATTGTATTTGGCATTTGAAGTAATTCTGATTCTGAAGTACAATAGTCGGCCATTTCAGGCAGAGAAAATACAGAGTGCCCTTCGTGGGAAGCAGCAAAAACACATGGCTTTTGTTTAGACTAATGTTTGAAATTTGGATTATATTATGTTAGTGTACCTGAAAATGTTCCCACTATTTGCTATTTCAATTCTACAGTCTGCAATTGATATCTTTGTGTAATATAAGCGAATGTTGCTGCAAAAATTTTGGATGAAATCCTGCAGAATCCTAATTTTTGATTCTTAATGACACCAGAACTTGACATTGACCAGCAGTGTTTTGACTCACAAACTAACTCCACTTAAGCTGTACTTTAAATATCTCAATGTCAGGCCATCAACGTTTGGCTAAACAATGAAACTGTCATAAAAATAGAAGCCATTTTCACTTTTGACAGTGTTTGGGATTGTTCTCTTTATATTCCACTGTAAACCTGATTTGAGCTCATTCTTAATAGCGATGTCAGCTCAAATGGTGCTCCATCAAGAGTTGCAGGGTGGAGAAACTAAACAATACCTCATATCTTTACAATGTAGCATTACTGTAAATAATGAGGTCCCTAAGGTTTTTTTTGCTGTTACTAGCAGCCATTTTGCGCTACTGAGCTCCCTGGTGGCCTTTACGCTCCCACAAAGAGGACGAGAATACACCACTGATTTCAACACTGCTGTTACCATGATAGGAGTGTATGCATGTCAGCACAGGTATAGGCTACATGAGTGTATGGAGGCAAAGCTGCTTTTGAATGTTTATGCTTGAGTATATGCACATATTGTATTATGGGGATGTGCGTGTATGCCTGGGGGTTGTGAGCAAATATTGTCTATCGTGTATACATGTGTTTATGTGCGTATGTGTGTGTGTGAGTGCGTGCGCATGTGTGGTGAAGAGGCAGATGACCTGGTGGCTGCTGTGGCCAACTGGTGAGGGCTAGTATTACCTCTAGCATGAAAACTCTCTGTATTATTATTACTGATTATCGCAGTAACCAAGGAGGGTGTGTGTGTGTGTGTGTGTGTGTGTGTGTGTGTGCGTGTGTTTAGAAAGAACACGAGCCAAATGCATTTGTGAGCATGGACACAGTAATTTGTCATGTGTACATTTTAGATATATTGCTGATGCTGTTATTCAGAGCCAATCACACCAAGTGAAGGTTCAAATCCTGCATCGTTATTACAATCAGCCAGCAATAAGGGGGTCCGGGGTCAGAGGTACAATAACATAGTGTTAAAAGATATAAACAGAAACCCACAGCCGCACACATGTACATGAAAATGGCCTATTGTCATGTGATTTCTGCAAAATGATGACATTTTGAAAAGTTTATTTCACACAAAGAGAGACAGGACGTTTTGTAAAAGACTCTGTAAGTCGGAATATCAGGGACTTTTAAGAACCTTTTCACTTTACTGGAACATGTTTTCCAACTTTCACTCTATATCATACTGCGTACAATTCTTTCTGAAATGTAAAGTTTTGTTTGAATCCTGTCAGTGAAGTGTGTTTAGACCACCACCGTGCTGATAGTTTGTCTTTTGCTGCCCTAGGTTTGATCGGAAGTGTGTTCCTAACCTACTGGACGCTTTTTCATGAGCAAGGCCAGAAGAACACAGCCACTCTTCTGTTTTCTGTGTTGTCTCACCTCACATTGTCAGCCTGCAGGTCACCCCCCCTTCACTCAGCTCCACTCTGTGGATGTGGCCGTGGGCTCGCTCCAGTCTAGCTCTGGGCCAGGTGGATCAGCCTCAGGCGCTTTATTGGAGAGGAAGTTTCAACTCACCCGCCACTGTCTTGGTGAAAAGAGACAGAAAGGGAGAGGTGGAGGGAAAGAGCTTTAAAGACATAAAAATGGACTTCAATATGCTATGAGAACAAATTTTAATATAAAAATCATTCAATCATTCGTTTTGAGCCATAGTGTAATTAATATTAACAAAGAAGACTACTGTAATAAAAACTACATGTGCAGGGCTGTCGAATAAAAACAGTGCATTTGTATTGCTCACACTGTACAACAGAAACACACTGACTCATAGTCTCTACGAAATTCCAGATTCAACTTTCAACAACAGCACTTAGACAAGGCAACAGCAAGGAGCACAATCCTCTTTCCAACGTTCCCGTTCATGGTCACATCTGATTACAGTAATGATTAAAAAAAGATATCACAATTCGTTTTGACAATAATTTTGATGCTAAAACATGGCATATAGTATTTAGCAAGCGAGGTGGTATGGTATTGATGAAATTTCAGATAGATTGCCAAGTCTATTAAAGAGCTCAGATGAGTTCAAATAAAGGTGCATTTTCTTCGTGTCTTTGATGTAAAAAACAAAAAAAAAAAGTATGTAAAAAAAAAAAGGTAAAAAAAAAAGGGCAGTTCTTAGTTTATTGTAGGTTATAGTGTGGCAGGGCATTACAGCATGGGGGCAGATTTTAGCTGTACATTTTAATCCCATTGTTTACTTGTTACTTTGCACCCTAACAGTATCAGCAGCTGATATCAGTGGACATTAGCTATTGCCAGAGCAAAAGAAGCTAACGTTAGTGTGACAATCAACAACAATCAAACATCAGCTAACAGGAATATCAGCTAGCTTGTTTAAGTATATAATATGTATAGTAATCTAGAAAATCTGTTATCTAACTTTATATAAAATGACTCGAGCAGCAGCTCTCTTTGTTTGAATTAATGGAGTTTAGCTAAAAAGCTAAAAGTAACAAGCTTAACTTGGCCATCACCTGTTATGAGCACTCTAATTTTGCTGAGAGGTGACGCCACCTCAGCTCCCTCCTTGGACAAATCTCTGTCCAATCTGAATGAATGGATGGACTATAAACTGCATTTTCAGGGCTGTTCAAGTTATCAAAAAAAAAAAAAACNAAAAAAAAAAAAAACAGCTGTATTTATTGTCAGGGGAGTGCAATGTACAAATTAAGAGGACTAAGAAGGACAGAGTAAGAAAAGCGGTGAGAATCTGGATGGAGCTGAAGGGGAAGTGGGGGGAAAGGAAGGACAGCAAATAAAACAATGAAGACAGCATCGAGGAGTAGGAGAGACTGAGAAAGAGAACAGCAAAACAATAAAACAGATGAAGTGCTCACATTCACCCCAAGACCAGAGTGCTTTCAACTTTTATGACAAAATGAAAACTCCACTTTTGCTCTGATTTATGGTCTGATCTGCAGCAATTCTCCCTCTCTCTCTCTCTCTCTCTCTCTCTTGCTTTCATTCACTTTCCCAGTTTTAATTTAATTTGTAGTGGTCTAGCTTTTGCCCATAAACAAAGCACATACCAAAGATTGATGATGCAAAATAACACCCTGTCTGCCTCTTGTGTAGACATTTTTTGGAAAGTCACGAATTGCTGTGAGTTATGCAGCTCTTATAAGTCACAGTGCTGCTGCGGCAGGATTTTCCCAAGACAAGGAAGATAGTTTTCCACTTTGTTTCACAAAGGGCAGCAGAGGGGCTGATGAAAATGCCTTAGGAGGTGTTTATGGGTGTGACAGAAAAAGTAAATGTCAATGCATTCAATGCGCACAAACACACACACACACACACACACACACATGCACGCACACATATCCACGCACGCCATATTAACACCAGTGTGCAACTACATTCCCGAATCCTGCAAAACTGTATAGAGCAAGTCAACAAACCTTTGAACACTATGTACACGTGTGTGAAAGAATAAACTTACACACACACACACACAGGAAAGTTGACCTTCATCATAAGAGACAAACATCACTTCATCAGGCACCTCAACAGTGCCACAGGCTGGGGGAGACAAGAGGGAGGGCACCAGCAAGCACAGTTACAGTGGAAATTTTGTAAAAAGAAAATAACTAAAACACATTCAAAACAAAACAAAAAAAAAAAAAAAAAAANAAAAAAAAAAAAAAAAAACTAGAAAGCTGCCCAAATGCACACAATCCTCCTCCTTTGTTATTTTAATAACAGAAAATAATTCTAAATTTTTACTCAGCATCTGGAACCACGTGTATCAACATACACGTGGTGATAGTCTCACTGATTTGCATTATTTTGATGATCTAGTTTTGGCTCCCAAAATCAGAGTGATGTGTTCTCTATGTAGTGCTACAATTTTACACCAAAAACCAGACAGGGAGAAATGATCACAGAAGGGGTGCAGACACCAGAGCAGCGGGACAAAGAGCAGAATAGACACTAAATATAAGATCAGCACTCACTAATTTCACTATTTGATTCAAAAGGAGCATCACGCTAAAAGCAGATTCTCACTCATTATGCTTAAAAACCTTTTCTTCTGCTGTCATCATTTCCACCTACACACACACACACACATACACAAAAAGAAACAGAAATACAAGTAAACAAGGCAGATTCAGGGAAGAGTAGGAAGATGGTAAATTACACCACTTCATCACAAAACAAGTGCTAGTAACACAAAACAAGTCCTAGTAACAGCAAAATCTTTTTTTTTTTTTTTNTTTTTTTTTTTTTTTTTTTAATTCAAAAAGATTATTGGTTGTTTGACCACACTTGTAGAACTCCAGTTGGTTCTGGGAGCCTGATAATAAGATCACAGAAAAGATTTCAGCTCATACTTTCACATTTCTGCCATGATTCTTCTATTAAATATATTTACTATCTGCAAAAAAACAGTAATCAAAGCATCCAGGAAACAATCTCACACACACACACACACACACACACACACAGTAACCAGTGGCTGGAATGGATTCCCAGGTTCTCTTGGGAGCAGTTTAGATGGTCACGCTTTTCTCTCTGTGCCACTGAGGCATTGCCACTGTCTGTTTCACATTTAACATGCCCCCCACCCCANCCCCCCCCACACATACACACACACACACAGCCTGTTTCACATTACAAACACATAAGTATGAATGCTTTCATCCAACACACACATTCATCCTGCACTGAAAGACAAGCAGATCTCTCTCACACACACACACACACACACGCGGCCTCTGTCCCTGTTTGGATGAAATTAAAGTTTAGTCTCTCAGCACCAGACGGCAGTTGTTTATGTTGGTATAAACTATTGCTCTAATTACCCCATATGTAGCCCTCCAAAAACAATGACACTATCTCATGAATATTTAATGACTGAACACACACACACACACACACATAATAATATGTTTGTGTATATCATAGCACATCATCAAACAGTGCCTGATTAGAATTTATCATGAACAAACTGTAGAAAATTGGCTCTGCCTCTTTTCTCCTCTAATTACTATAATTGGGCAATAGGTTATCAATTTGCTCAGTCAAGAGTATCTCAGCAACTCCGCTTCTCTCAAACTTCCTGCCATTCCTTTACATACGTGCTCACGAGATTAGTAGAAACTAACACGAGGATCATTCGACTGAGATAATAAAATCATAAAAGATGGAAATTCCACAGCATAAAAACTCTCCTCAAAAACATTTATTTTGTCTGATTAGACTTCTCAGGACTGTGCGGGCGTGCACAGACCTTGTGTGATTGATATTTTACATGGTGTGGTGCATGTATGACCTCAGCGTTCATTTAAGCATCTAAATGTCCTGCGTGCATGCAGAAATGTTTCCCACTGAGCATCAATCTGCAACATGTGACAGTCTGCTGCAGTTGGGTGTGATGTATGAGGAGCAGCAGGCCGTGTTTTCGCTTAGCCAGCAGAAACGTCTGCGTGATGCGGTGAACGAGGAGATCTGACAAAGACCGTGAAACCCAAGGCTAATATCTGGGAGGGTTGTGGCTAGTTGCTGGGATCACCATCAGTTAGCTTCAAAGAGGCAGATGACAGCTTCCTGTGAAGAGACAGGAGAGGAAAGAGGATATATTTCAACCTGACGCGGTTAGTGTGGATAGAGGCTTCACACACTCGGGCATGTGTAATCATAAACTTCACACATATTTATTGTTTAATCGTTAACAAATTTTTAATATCACTTTCACTATAAGTGTAAAGTGAGCGTCGTTGAAAAAACTGAAACAGCGTTGGATTTGATTGTTTGGAAATCTGCTGAATTGCTTTACAAACATACAGGGATGCTTTTTTGGCCTAAACATTTTTTTCTTACCAAATAATACACAACTTTAGCTTAGTATTGGCTTTATCAGGGGCTGTTATCAACCGGTATCTTCCTTCTTACTCCCCAAAACAAACAAGAGCATGTGAGAGAGGAGCAAGTAGCATCATCATCATCATCCTTGCAACAGACAGCAAAACAATTAAGAAGAAATCTTAGTGAGTTTTCACTGTTTGTTTCAGACCCTGGAGCTTCTTCTCCTTTTCATATTTGAGCCTAATATATTCAATTTTCATACACATAATATTACTGACAACCATTTCCCAAAGGATGAAACTGTATTTCAGCTTTCCTGATACTTTGCAAAATCTCTTAAGCTTTCAAAATCAAATGTTAAAGCTATACACCCACCTTAAAAATTGATGTTTCACCTGCTAATGGTTACTCAGCCTTATGTTTAAATTTTTCCATAAACACAGGTCTTCTTTTGGGACCGGCTCCCTGGCTGGAGCCATACATTCACACCATGCTTTTTATTGCGCTTAAACGCTAAAATTATGAAACTTTGAAAAAAAACTGAATCCACATCTTGTTCGCGGTGATGGATTACGTATCCCAACAACGTCTGAAGTATCATTAAGTTGATTTTAATAGCGTACCAGAATGAACTGAAACTAATGGCGGTCTGGAAGGTAGGAAAAAAAANAGTTGATTTTAATAGCGTACCAGAATGAACTGAAACTAATGGCGGTCTGGAAGGTAGGAAAAAAAAATTAACTTACTGTTCCAGTAGTATGCTTTGAGAAATGACTGTCAGTACAATTACGTGTATGAAAATTGAATATATTAGGCTCAAACCTGCAAAATGGCCAGTATAGTCCTTTAAGTTCCATTCATTTGGGCATATGTGAACACAGCAATCGAACTCGGGTCAGCACCAGAACAATCGAACCGAGATCACCGAGGAGTTGGTGGTCTCCAATTGCACCATGGAGCAGTTCATTTGTGAATGTGCACAATCCACACTAGAACCCGTTACAAGGCAATCCGTTGACCTACTGATTGATCTAGAACCAAAGAGAGTGACATGTGGTTAACATTTCTCTAAGGCTTTAAAGTTTGTTAGATGCTCATCAGATATCCACTACTTACAGCTATTAGGAGCATAATAATAGATAAATACAATAATATCCAGGTTACCAGGAGAGATGTGATGAGAGGAGGAGGAGGAGGAGGAGGAAGAAATGAAGATGGAAATAGGATATTTTAAATGAAACCACAACCAGCTGAACTTAAGAGGAAAGGTCACAGCCAAGGAAACTCATGACAAAGTGGGGAAAAAATGAAGCTAATTAATTTTAGCTCTATTCAACTGAAGCTAAAATGCATTTACTTGGATGGCAAGTAAGTCTTAACACCACACCAGTAACACACGTCTATATGTGGCAACCCGAGTGTGTGTCACGCATGGCTAAATGTCAAGAACAATCACTGACTAGAATGATAAGATGAGTAAGGTTACAGCAGGAAAACCTGGATAGAATGAAGTCAGGGGAAGGAGGAGGAGGGAGAGGAGCAGGAAGAAGGGAGGAGCAAAAGCAAGAATAAAGGCAACTACATTACATAAAGCCACTTTTATCTGTATAAGACGTCTAGACAGGCTCCCACTCCTAGAACAGAAATTGTTGTTGAGGAAGGCAGCCAGAGTGTGTGGGGGTGGCGGTCCAAAAAAGGCATATATGGAGAAAGGCAGCAAGAGAACGAGAGAGAGAAAAAAGTCAAAGTGAGAGACGGAGGGGGAATGTGTGAATGAATGAGTCATGGATGAACGAGTTCATCTGAGCCCTCTAGGTAGCAGTCATTCTTTTGTGGTTATGATATCGCTTCTGGATGAAATTAAATAAAAGAAAGGACTCTGAATTGACCTGCTGGAGCTAATCCAGTCCTCCTGACACAGGACAGGATAAGAGTCAAAGAGGAGGAGGTAAAAGGAGGTAGTAGAAGGAGGCAGTTCATCCTCGAGAGCCCTAAAATCTTTTTATACTTATTCAATCATAACCACTGGATCATATTTAACATGTCAAATCTAGTAGGAAATTCCATACAAAGAGAACAGACGTCAAGAAAACAATCACAATACATCTCAAACACAAGCCCTGAAATACATTTACTTGTTAAGCATCTAACTGAGGACACAATGTTTATATATTTAAATGTTCTTGGCATCAAACTTGTGTCCTTTCAGATACAGAACAGTTTCTTTGGGTATAGGGCTGCCGTACTGAGTCTCTTAAAATCTTAAAGGCTACAAACAGAGCAAGACAAAAGTATTTTTATTGTCTGGAGAGAAAAATAACCTCTGTGAATCCACAGGAACTTTTATAGGAAATCAGGAAGTTTCCTTCTTTTTACTTCAAGGAAACAACATTTTATAGTTCTTACTCCACTGCAGGTAGTCTTGGATAGTTCAGGAACTGCTGGGCGGCACTCACAAACCAACCATAGCTGACTAGTCAGACACAAGTTTCCCAAATTTAATAATTTCTTCCTCTCGACATTATCTATTTGTCATCCAAATCTGTCCAAGATATCCGGCTGCTAATAAATAGACAAACAAAAGCCAGTTATCACATAACCTCCTTCGTGGAGGTAACAACACTACAAAAATAAAACCAACAAAAAACAGAAGGCACTCCAAGAGCGCATATCTCTGCCAAGGCCAACAAAATCTCCAATAAAAAATAAATAAAAATATGGGCTACCATGCTAAATGTCATCGAAATAGACCCTTTAGCATTGATTAAATAGTTTGAGCCTTTCCTGCTTCATCCTCCAGACCATGGTCAGGAAGCACAGCAGAACTCTCTTTGTTGCTCCAGGGCTGAAGTCATTACAACTCCAGGGTTCAACCCATTGCTGTGTTCAGCCACTGGCACAGAAAACTTGGGGGACTTTGCTTGTTTTTTTGAGGAGGCTTAGTCTTTTATTTTACAGCAAACTCAGCTTCATGCTGCACATTCACTGTTACTGTCACTATTACAGCAATTGTTAGCCTGACATCAACCATGCTAGCCAACATCAACCCGCTCCACACACTGCCACACACACCTCCATCCCCCTCTCACTCACATGACTTTTTGAGATATCCTATCCTACTAACAAATGGGCAAACAAATGCCAGTGATCACATAACCTCCCTGTTGGAGGTAAAAAGATACACACTTGATATGCACACTTACATTTTCCAACAGGTGCTATGGTAGCATAAACTGCACAGAAGTACCCATATAAAAACTAATCATATAGAAGGCCGCTGATATTGTAAAATGAGAGTGAAACAGGACAGAGGACAAGGGGTGAACTCAAAAAGCTAAAAAAAAAAAGAAAAAAGAAAGAAACACAGCGCAGTCTGATCCATCACCTTGTAACCCGGTTCCTGCAACACCACAGAGTGCCGACATGTTTCCTATGGTGAGCCACCTCAGGCTCAGAGGCACTACAGTCTTGGTAAAAGAAGAGCAGGTTCAGTATGAAGTGAAGTCTGGCCCAGAGGGAACGACAGGCCAACATTTCCCTGCACCTCCGCCTCCCCAGTGACCTTTAGCAGAATACAGCACTGAGAGGTATTATAGCTCCTATCTCACCGGCCTCTTAAAGGATAAAACACCCTTGACCTGAGACACACACAAGCACACACACACACACACACGCGCGCCAGTTATACAGGTGTACTCGCATGTACAGTATGCACCAAAAGTACACATTCAGATGCATGGAAATTCCTGCATGTAAAATTTCTAATGAGATCCAAAAAAAATACAGAAATACTATATATGCTATACATTGAAAAAGCTGTGAGTCGGTATACACAAACACACACACAGGTAACACATGATCCCTTACACACCTGCACAAACTCTTATGTTCACACACACACCAAATCACTCCAATTACATGAGTTTTTTTTCACTGTGCTCCCTCAATGGAATCCTGATGGATAGAAGATGGACGCGATAGAGAAGAAGAGAGGGATAAGAGGATGAGAAGGGTGCCCGGAGCCAAAACGAGCTGGTTTTCAAGAAAAGAGTCATCTAAGCTGCCAGTCCCTGTCTTTTCTTTTCTTTTGGAAAAGGTAATCCTGTTCCCTCTCCCAGTAGATATGATCCCTTGTCTACAGGAACCTGCCAACATGAATAGAAGCAGGTGAACCGTCTGGGGATTCCATCCGCAGCAGAAAAGCAGGTCCAGTGATCTTTGGTTGTATCCTGACAGTGTGTGTGTGTGTGTGTGTGTGTGTGTGTATTTGCTTTTGTTGTAAGAGTCCAGATTAAAGNACAGTGTGTGTGTGTGTGTGTGTGTGTGTGTGTATTTGCTTTTGTTGTAAGAGTCCAGATTAAAGGCCTATCCCAAACATCCCTCCATTCTCTCCACCTGCTTATTCCATGCAGCCCATGGGGGGCTGCAGTCTGTCTCAGTGGTCTTGGGGCAAGAGGAAGCTTCAGCCTGCTGACAAACACAGACGGGCGTGCGAGTGCGCGCACACACACACACACACACACACACACACACACACATGCCTACAAGTAATCACGAGTCTGTTTCATCTTTTTGGAGGTGGGAGAAAACTGGAGCGCTGAGAGGAAGCCCATACAGACACGTGCACTAAGCGACACCCAGACATGGTCAGCCTTTACTGTGATGTATTTATTACTCTTAATCATCAATAATGCGCTAATATGAATATTTCAACTGGGTGGTTACATCTTGTCATATTCTAAGTCTGTCTCAGTTAAATAAATATTTTATTACTTTTGTGTCGACATGTGACCCACAGTCACGTGCCATGTTTTGTTATTTTAATTATTCATTGTTACACAAGAACAAGCTACGATTATAGAATAAAATGTAATACCGTGTCACAGAAATATATTTATGTATGTCATTGCTCATCTAATAACCTCTCAGTTTTATCTTGTGAGATACAAGCACATTTCAGCTCCAAGGTTGGAATCACATTCAGAATTAAAGGTTCTGCTCGGCAGAGAAGGTCAACATCCAGTCAGTCACAGGTTTATGTGTGTGTGTGTGTGACAAGAATAAATGCATATTTATGTATGTGCACGCTTACACACCTGCTTGCTTAAAAATATATGTGTGTGCATGTATATGTGTGTGTGTGTGTGTGTGTGTGTGTGTGTGTGTGTGTGTGTGTGTGTGTGTGTGTGTNGCTACTGGCTCTGTGTGTGTGTGTGTGTGTGTGTGTGTGTGTGTTGGAGTTCAGCTTCAACATTTTGCTCACTACCACCTCACTCCACCACCACCTCACACCACCATCACCATCACCACCTCCACCTCACTCCACCACATGGTGGAGGGAGGTNTGTGTGTGTGTGTGTGTGTGTGTCACTGTAAGTCAAAGTGAGCAGCTGAGGGGTTCCCAGTCTTTGGGTGGTCTCACACCCATGTCCATAAATAATTACCCCACTCTCTTGCTACTGGCTCTGTGTGTGTGTGTGTGTGTGTGTGTGTGTGTGTTGGAGTTCAGCTTCAACATTTTGCTCACTACCACCTCACTCCACCACCACCTCACACCACCATCACCATCACCACCTCCACCTCACTCCACCACATGGTGGAGGGAGGTGATGGTGGACAATGGTCCCTATTTTTTTAAAACATAACAAACATAACAAAACAAACATAACCACCAATTTGCAGATTAAAGGTAATACATTTCCATTAAAAAAATTATATATATGTCAGAGTAATTTAGCTTAACTTTATCTTGCTTTGTCAATAGCAAATGTACTGACAGCATCATCGCATTTCTTTGTCATTTCTTAAATGAGTAAAAGTTTATATAAGCTAATTTTAATTTCCCTATAAAGTTGAGAGGAACTGGCAGGCTTCGTGCTTTTGACTGACATTTAACATGATAAAGTAAACACATGCTTGAATGAAACATACAAACAAACCACTACGCGCTACTTAAAACATAATTCACTACATATTTTGCTGGTGTTTAATGTTTCCCATAAGTATAAAAATTGCCGTAATTATATTTAGCAATTATATCTAATTGTTGCCATAGCTCACATAATCACATTTACACAGGGGCAATGTGTGTGTGTGCATGCGCATGTGCATGGATGTTTGCATGTACGAAGGTGTTTGTGTGTGTCATAACATGCACGCGTTTGCATATGTGTGTGTGTGTGTTGATATGCATTTGTGTAACTTTAGATCCACACGTGCTGTATGAGAATGTGTGAACATCTGTGGGCCTACGTTTACATAGCGTACTGTATGCGTGTGTGAGGCTAAGTATGTGCGCGCGAATGCATGGTGTTTCTACATGTGCACAAGACTTCAACAAGCAGTGTGTGTTTGGGAGGAATGTGGTGTGTGTGAAGATCACAGGCCTCTGAGCGTGCAGCACTGGTGCACTTAACATAGTTGTTCATCAGCGGCAGAGTGATACGCGGCTCTGCTTCCAGCACACGGAGGCGTTGCAACACATACACACAAAACTGAGCTGTCTGGCATAGTTTCCATTAGGACACACAGTGAGGAACTAACTAGAGGCAGGGACGGGGNTCCACCACTATTGTCATTTGAAACCTTCCTTCAGCCCGCCCACTGACGGTCTCTTGATACAGTATTAAAACCTTCTGCCATCATCAATCACTGTCAGGTCAAGCTACGTTATGTAAAACTCCTGTACAAAGAAGTTTTAGCAAACAGGTCGGTCACAAAAGAAACGCAATTACAGATAAAAAGACGTTTTACTGGAAAGACACTAAACTTCACAAACTCCACCAAAAGTAATTCCAATGTCCCCAGCTTGCTGCGTTACCTCCAGTAAGCCCGAACGTGTAAAAAACGACTCTTTGAGAGGTTATTACGACCATTCCTCATCAGCTGACATCAATTGTTTTGACTCTGTCAGAAATCGAATGGAACCGTGCTCTTGGTGTCTCGCTAAGGTTAATGCTGCAGCTCCAGAACCAATTCAAAACATGGCTCTCAACCAAGGCATCGGCTGCACAGTTAAGTATTATCATATTCCCAGTGACACCACTCACCACTTAAAATGCAGAGTGAGTTTGGAAGTAATATGCTTGGCTGTGTTGGACAGAGATCATCTTGATACTGTGTAAAGATTGCAAAAGCACAGGGGACGCACAAAGAGCCTCTTAGATTGTATAACTTAATCACGCATGAAAGAAGGCAGTACAAAAACATTCAGGCCCCATTCAAAAGCCGCGTCCAAGTTTTGAGCCTCTTTGGGAATGATAGCATTGTTATTAAGCCAAGCTTTTATGAGCTTTGGCCCCTCGTGTTGATGATTGGATCCCTTTATAGCAGAACGAATGCTGTTTGTTAATGACCTCTGCTTTCATTAGCATTAGCATGCTAGCACAGCGAGGCAACAAAATCTACAAAACAACGGGACTCGTCTTCTTTGGAGTCTTTTTTCAAAAAACACTGAAAAAAAAAAAAAAAAANAAAAAAAAAAAAAAAAAGTCCAGTGACTATTGTCTGTCGTCAGACTCCACTAAACAGCAGTTAAAAAAAGAAGAAGAAAAGAAGAAGACAATCATTCCTTGTGCTTGTTTTCAAATCCCATCCCAGGAACAGATGTTCATTCTGCTTGGTTGTACTGAGGAAGAGCACCAAATCGTGCTGTTTTCAGCCCAAATAACTCACGCGCAATTACTCTGCCGGGGATCTGTGTGCTTTGGCACGTTGCTGCGGTTCCCCTTTGTTTTCTTAATAATTAGCTGGTGTTTTCACAGGGGGTTTATGTGTATGTGGGCAAGCGAGCCTTTTCAAGGCTACTTAATCTACTCCCTCATCTGTATCTCTCCATCTCTCACCCTTCCTTCATCTCTGCCGTAGCCTCTCTCCCTCTCTCTCTCTCCATCTCTTTCTGTCTCTCTCCTCCTGCCCATGTTCTCTCAGGTAAAAGAATATGAATTCAGGCATTTTTGCTGCAGCACTTGTTTGATCTGAGGATTGAAGTAAATGATAAAAAGTAGCGCTTGCTGGCGTTTTCCATCCGGCCGGTCGGTGTGTTCTAGACGGATCAGAGCAGCACTCATGGTTGATGCTGGCTGTGTTATTATACTGGCAAGGCCAATGATGTCACATTAACATTGAAGCAAAATACAAGCACAGAAGAGTGGAAAGTGTTTATATCACTACATCAAGTCTGATCACAAGAACAAATGCTAATGACAAAGACTTTATTTTGTATATTTCAAATGAGGTTGTCAGGAAAACAGCAATAATGTGTTTTTGTCATTTAAATCCACATTTGTGTCCCACAAATGCTAAATAAGATCAGTAGTGTTTTAATGGCTGTTTGCATCAAATCGTCATTAAATCTTTGTATTTATCTATTTTATATGCACACAGTTGTATTTTAGAAGCACATGAAACTACATGAAATATTCAGTTCACCAACAACTTAGAAAGTTATAGTTTGGTTGACAAATCACTGAAAAGAGCCACGGCTCCTTTTTAATTTTTATTTTGAAAAAAACAAAACTCTGAGGGGTTTTTTCAGTGTTTGCTTGACATATTTTGAATATATAAACAGATGAAATATGTAATGGATGAAAAAAAATTCAGGTGGAAATGGGATTAGAACTATCTCCCTTTTCTCCTCATTTTTCATTATGGCCATTTCCACACAACTGCTTCATTTCTGTAAACTGTAATGAACAGTGTCCTCTCAGGCAGGAAACAATTTTCAGGTGTACACATAAAATCCAAACTAAAATTGGTTTAAACCAATTTGTTATTTTTTTTAAACTGAGTATTTTTGATGCAAACTAGTAAAAACTGAAATAATGAAGAACATAAACATATTTCCAAAACGAATACGGGCCAGAATTACACTGTGCTAACAGGTTTTTGTAGTTCAGACCACACCTCCTCCTGCATCTTGACCTAATGTGGCCAACACACAAACAGTGTTAAACACACTTCCGCTGTAAACATGTCAATCAATGGCGGCTGTGTTTGACCAGTGATCGATATGTAGTGTGCGAGCCAATCTCATTGACGTTCCACCTGCTCAGCAACCTCCATTGCCTTGACCCCGATGGGATCTGTTCACATGACCCCTGTTAATTAAACCTTACTGAGGACACACGTGATAAAACACACACACAGAGACACATAGTCACTTACACATGCAGCAGAAGCCCGAGTAAGCTGGCCTGCAAACACACACACAGTGTCCAGCTGGGCAGTCCCAGCTGGAATGCTAAATGCTAAAACATTGAATGTTCTGCTGGTGATTATAGCAAACAGCAAACATGCTAAGGTTGATTCTTTTCACAATTTCATTTGAACTCACACACATACAACATGCAAGTAAGTAAGTAAAAGTTTATTTCTATAGCACCTTTCAAGACAGGCATCACAAAGTGCTTTACAAAAATGTCTGATGTCTGGTCTAAAGTCTAGAAGTCTGATCTAAACCAACAGTACTTGCATGTCTCTACATTCAGGCTGATTTTCATGGAGGTTTTAATAAAATGTCACTCTTGCAGTACCAATGATGTCCACAAACTCTAACCATCTCTGACCTGCCCAGGCAGAAGATGCATGTGCCAGGCTGACATAACCAGCTGTCTCAAGGACAAAACTGCCGATAAACTTCCATTCAAACATTTTAAACGTTGCTGACAGTGGAGAATATGGAACATATGCATGTGTACAATGGTCTGTGTAGGAGGGTCCTGTGTGATGCTGATATTGCAAGGGTGAAGCTTGTGATCCCGTACCCATACAACACTGAATTACAGTGTCTACCAAAAGGCAGAATGTCTGCAAAGACACAGGGAAAAGGTGAAAACTGGGGCAAACAATTCCACTGGATGGAAAACATTATGACTCTCTCAACTTGGCACAGACGAGTCCACCAAACCCTCAGTGCAAACATTTTGAAAATGAGCAGTTGTTGATGGATGGAAACACTGAAAACCACATAAATAATGTGCAAACAACACAGTTCAGGTGCATCTGCATTTGTGCAACTATAACTGAAGTCACAAGTTTAATTCTATCACATCAAACCCAAACAACCTCCCACAAATAACTCACAAGACTTCTCACAATGTCATTGAATTCGCCTTCCCCCTGCATGTGTGTATCAAAATACACAGTCCTACATGTACACTATGACCATGATTGTCACTAGAAATTAAATCAAAGGTGGAAATTTACTATCAAGTTAATTATTTTAACCAGCTCATGCAAAAAAAAAAAAAAAAAANAAAAAAAAAAAAAAAAACACACATTTTCTAGGATGAGTAAAATTCTAAATTTCATCGAAAACATCTTTTCACCAAACGCTTATCCAAACTTGAATCAAAACGGTTTAATTGCCTAAACCCAAGACTTAATTTCTGCATGTGAAAAACAAAGGTCAAGTTTCTATCAATGTCACATAATCCTTCTGGGGAAAAGAATTATAATTTCCATATTATGCATGTCATAAACATGTTTCAGAATTCATTCTGTGTTCACAAAACAGTGTGTGTGTGTGTGTGTGTGTGTGTGTGTTGTTGCCACTACAGGTGAACCGTGCGACTCAACAAACACACACATCCATGCACACACACGTTTGCCTGGGCTGTGGATGAGGCTGTGGGAACGGGGTCACACCTGCAGTTGCTGGCAGGGTGATAAACGATGTTGCTTTAAACTTTGGAGACCGTCATTTTTGGGAGCCGCTGTTTACCCTCCATTGAAGTATAATAGGGGCCTTTGAAGGCCGGAGCGCCGAGGACAGAGGCTGCCCTCTGTCTGGTGTTTTGAAAGGAGGAGAAACTGGCCCTCGATTAGCTAATGACACATTCTGCTTCGATTAGCCATAATAGACAGAGCGCTCCTCTGACGTTACGACTGGCATTTCCTCCTCTGGAAAGTTTCTCAGAGCTTTCAGCAGTCAGATGAAATAAATCGCTTTGTACCACATTGTTGGCAAACGAGTTTTCTTCTGCTTGACAAGGCAACAAAGGCATGTCCTTCAGTTTTAACGATTCAAATATGAGAAAAACAAACACAAAACTTAAGATTTAGTAGAAAGGCACATTCATTTTTTACAAAATGTCTGGATCGTCTGTGGGGAAAAAGTGAGAAACTGTGTAAAAACCCTCTTAGCCACAGGCGTAAAGAAACTATCTACATTTAATACAATGTTGAGATACTTGCACTTTGAGTATTTCAATTTTGTTACATCTGCCCTACTACATTTTGGAGAAAAATATTTTTCCACTTCATTTATGTGATGGTTGTATTTACTGGACATTAATATCTTAAAGTCAACATATTATAAACTGGTAAAATACTGCTGCTGTCAGGTAAAAACCTTGTATCTCAGGCCCATTTTAGCTCATTCCTTTAGATTTTAGAATGTACTATAGGAGCAGTCCCCAACTCACTTCAGTGTCTATCAGTCCCCAACATACTTAAATATCCATACCGACCATTTTGCATGTTTGAGTCTAATATATTCCTTTTTCATACATGTAATGTTACTGACAATCATTTCCCAAAGCATACTACTGGAACAGTAAATAAATTTTTTTTTCCCAGACCACCATTGGTTTCAGTTCATTCTGGTACGCTATTAAAATCAACTTGTTGTTACTTGAAAAGTTCTTGGAATAGGAAATCCTTCATCACGAACAACATGTGTACAGTATTCAGATTGTTTTTTGAAGTTACATAATTTTAGCATTTAAGAGCACTAAAAAGCGTGGAGTGAATGTATGTCTCCACCGGAGAATATAGTCCCAAAAGAAGGCCTGCGTTTATCATAAAAATTAAACAACCATGATTTCATAAGGCTGCATAACTATTAGCAGGCGAAACATCGATATTTAAGGTGGGTGTATCGCTTGAATATTTGATTTTGAAAGTTGAAGAGATTTTACAAAATATCAGGAAAGCTGAAATATGGTTTTATCCTTTGGGAAATGATTGTCAGTAATGTAACGTATGAAAATTGCATATATTTAGATTCCAACATGCAAAACGGCCAGTATGTTCCTTTAAGTTATCAATTCAATTATTACGTCAATACATAATTTTCATGATTTAAGCTTTTTTCAATTTGAGATGAAGTGTTGTTCACACTGTTAGGTGAGAAACCCTGTATCTCCAGTTTTGAAGACTGTCATTAATGATGTATTATGCACCAGATACATACAATTTAACTCTTTGACAAGGATCATTCTTGTATGTACATTTACATTTTATACTTGATGACGTTTTACTAATAGTACTTACTTTTAGTTAAATAAAATTTTGATTGCAACACTTTTACTCATGACAGATAATTTTTTTATTGTGGTATTAATACTTTAACTCAAGCAAAGGATTTGAGTACTTCTTCCACTCATGACTTTGTCCCAGTTTGAGCAGTTATTCTGCTCCTCTTGCTACCAGACAGCATGTACTGTATGTGTACGCAAGATTGAGCTCTTCTTCTGCCCAAAAACCCTTAGCCGGTACTCGCTGTATCAGACACCAGAGCAGCCGCCTTTTCATGCTACTTTGCAGAAATCATCGGTGGATCCTCTTACCAGCTCCCTTATCAGATGAGGCTGCTCCTCCTTATTTGTCTTTGAGGCCTGAAGCGATAAAGTGATGCAGGAATGACAGTCTAGACCAAAGCTGTCTCACTAAGCATTCCAAACCTCTTCCAAGAACCTCTGCCTTACACATACACACACACACACACACACACACACACACACACACACACACACACACAAAATCTCAAATAAACACACCCAGGTATATACATACATTATCGCCAACGCAGATACAACAGCAAAATATTTAGAAATTCACATTCACATAGGACATTCATGCTCAAACACAACGCTCTACTCACCCACATACAAGGCTTGATTAATAAATTATGAACTCAGAGGTGGTGGTGCAGTTTTTTGTTTTCCAATATAATTTCCTTCCAACATGCTACAAAATCCTCTACAGGTGATATGACGTCATCTGAGGCCAAATGGGCTCCAACTAAAGCTTTTTTCAAGTTTGAGAAGAGGTGAAAGTCTGAGAGGGCTAAATCAGTTGAATGGGAGGGGGGAGTTGTGACCTAGTTCAAAGCCATAATCATTGGTAGGAGCCAGAAAGTACAGAATCCCTGCACAGTGGCCTAGTTTGTCCATCCTGTACTACACACTCTTTGGTAATTCTGGAACTTATAATCATTGAGCTCAAATTGAATGCAGGTGATATACAAAAGGACCTGGGTAATTATATAATTTCCCCAAAATAAATAAATAAATAAAATTAGAGCCATTCCTCACTTTCCAATGTTTCAGGCTCTGAACTTATCAATCAATCCACTTCAAGGGCGCACACAGGATCACATACACAAAAACACACTGGAGAAAAAAAACAGCCAATTGATGCCAATCCAAGCGTGAAGTAGCTACGTATTAGATCATGATTAGTCTGCATTGCATGCACTATGTAGAACTTTTTTTTTTTTTTCTGAGGTGAGGTTATTTATGGATTTACATTTTCACTAAAGTGTTTCATATAAATCAAAGTTATGGATAGGTAAATTACTGTAGTGCGGAGCCACAAGCCAAGAAGCCTACATAAATTACAAGCTGCATTATGGACTTCAGGAGGTAATTTGTTTAGTTTTGCTACTTTACAGTGTTTTTTTTTGTTTTGTTTTGTTTTTTTGGTCAGTCATTTTTCACAGTGAGTATTATTTGCAGCTGAGTTTAAATGTATACTTTATAAATAAATACGTGTGCATCCACAGCTCATTTGAAAGGGGAAAGAGTACAAAAGCAGTCAACACTACACATTCAAAGCAGTTTTCATTCATCAACAACAAAGATAATTTTTCATTCAGGAAAAAAAAAAAAACTTCCTCCTTTGAAATGAATTCACTTCCTCCAGCTAAACACCTCAGAGGCAAAGCTGCAACCATAACAAATGGATTTAAATAGCAACCATGCAGCAGCAATCTCCTCACAGCACAGAGCATTCTGCTAGTCATTCATCACGCCACCACAACATAACACGGGACTTCCACAGCAATTACTTCTGTTATTAAACTCCCTGTATCGTTGTCGTTTTCTTGTGTGATAAGCATGATTACGCGGCTAATCTCCTCCTATCAGCTCTGGGGTCAAAGCAAAAGCAAACCTCAGCCTGCAGCTCAAGTCTGACCAGAAAACAGGCCAGTACTGCTGTCTTAGACTGCCCCCCTGTGGCTGCTTGGAGTAGTAACTTTTTTTTCTGGTCATGCTTTAAAATTATACAGTATATTCAACCTATGTGATTACATATTTATATATTAATATGTATTTAGGCAGCCTTGAAGAAATTTTGAAAAAGTAATCTGCTTGTATTAGTCATTTATTATCTTGTTTCTTTCATAAAACAAGCTGCATATATGAGGCAAATTTAAAAGGTGCTTTCTCTTAAATCTTTGTTAATGTAAAGATAAAAATCAAAGACATAAAGAAATGAAGAGAAGCAGCTACGCTATGATCTTGACAATTTATATTACAACTGATATGACAAGTGAAATGCAGATTCTGCAAACTGAGCTGTGACTGTCAGGAGGAAATCTCTCTTAGTTTGTACATTTGTTTTCTCTTTTATTTTTTTTTTTTTATTAGTTTGTACATTTACTGTACATGCTGTATAGTGCAGAACAGTCTGGTTCTCCAGAATAACAATATAGTGATCTACTTATGCCATTTCTTTTAGTCAGTGCCTCATAATGCACAGAACATTATTTTTAGTTTGATCCTGACATGTCAGCATTAATAGGACAAACATGCTTTCACTGCCGCAGACCAGATCAGTTGCTGCAGTTTCACTAAGAACTTAACATTCTCCTATTTATATCCCTTTTGCAGCTCAGTTCTTACATTAAATGCTTTGTTTCAGTGAGAATTATTGCATGATCCACTTATAAAGTCGATATGACTGTAGGGTGGCTGTTCAAAACTGCCTTACAATAAAATAGGCATGGGATGACTTTTTACATAGGTTAAAAGTAACACTAATGATTGGTTCAAATCTGTTTTATGTGCAGGATTTAAGCAATTCTGCCATCAGTTTCCCTCATTATTGCATTTTTTGTTTTTTTGGTGTTGGAAAAAGTAGCTGATGCTATCGCATGAGCAACTTTGAGAAAATAGCATCTCCAAAAGTCTTAAATGTAATGTAAATATTTAGCACCGCATATAATCTGTGTGATTCTACTACAGTCTAGTCAGGACAGTATATGGACACACTCCTTCTTAACCCTCCTCGGCCGTATTATTCACATCATCGTAAAAGCTGCGGCCCTGCATCACTTTACTGTACCCAGAGCTACCGTTAGCCTCAGGCTCTCACATAAGGGCCTGCAGCTCCCCACACCACAGCAGCTGTAAAGCAAAGAGGAAGCAGAGATGAGAGGGGTTATTGATGTGCTATAAACCCTTCATTTTATCACAGGAGAAAGACAACTAGGTGTGCAGTTAGGAGGCCCAGTAACTGTCTGCTTGCAGGTGCCCCTCCAGTGAAGAAAGCCAAGACCAAACAGACATTTTCCATGAGCCCATTTTGCTATTTGTGGGCTCAAACTGTAATACACACAGAATTCAATTTACGCTCAGAGCAGGCTTATGAGTACGTAGAAAAATGTTAACACCTAAGCCTCTGTTCACCATCAGTGTAACAATGGAAGTTGAAGGCACTGTTTTTAATTCTGGAACTTGCCTTGTTTTGAGATTGAATCATGAATCTATTAGATCCATTTCAACAGGACCAAGTTCACAAAGTTTTGTTTAGTGTAATGAATGTGTCAGTCATACTGTAAGTAAATACGGTTTCATTTCAAAGCTGTGACCATTAAAAGCAGCAAAATATGTTGGATTTTAACTCTCATGCACACAGTGAAAGTTCCAGAGGATTTCAAGAACAAGATTTCTATTTAGACTTAGACTCATTATCATACTCTACAGGTTGCTTGCAATCAAACCCATCCAAAACTATCCTGCAAACCTGCACACTAGTAGGATAACATGCCTGCAGCTTTAGCTGCTGTACGGACAGGAAAGTGAGATTCAGAATCATGAACCTTTAATGAGACCCGGCCAGCTGCTCTCATCTTTTTCGTCTGGCTGCTTAATCTTCCTGAGACAACACACCCACCCTTTGTATTTCATCTTTCTGCTGAATCCACAATGTACACACACACACACACACACACACACACACACACACACACACACAGCGTGTAACCACTGTGTAGGAATAGGGACAACAATTTGGTGACTGTGCAGGTAACCGAGTGTACATGAGAAACCTCTCCATACACGAGCATATACACACACACACACACACACACACACACACACACACGCGCAGCAGTCCTTACGGTGATCATCTGATCATGTGGTCAAGATTCTACCGTCATGGCCGTCACGCTGGAGGCTCAGACTGAAGGCATTCCTCTGGAAATTTATGTCCAAGCAGCTGTGCTCTTATCTGACTCTGTGTGGACCCCAAATGCAACGCTGCCCCAGGAAATATTAGGGGAATCCAATCCATTATATACCTCTAACTCTGTGTGCGTGTGTCTGTAAGCCCTTTTTCTGTGCGTCTTTGTATGTCACTCAGCTTATGTAAGGGTGAGCATTAGTACTTTTCACAGTGTGCATGCATCTGCTCAGCTCCCTCTCTGTGTGTGACTGTGTTTGTGAACTTGTGTACTTGTGTTTGTGTACTTGTGTGTAAAGGGTTCAGAGATGCTCTTTGATAGGTGAATGGGTAATTTAACGGGTAGTCCTATAGCTTTATTACATGGGAAACCCAGATCTCACATTGTGACGGTATGATAAATGAGGACTTCATCTCAACAAGTGTCTCTGCTTGCAACTCCGTGACATCATGGTGAACCGGCCTGCTGAATCATTCTTAATATGAATGTTGCATGTTTTAAATACTTACTTAGCCATTGAAAACACTTTCATCAGGACCAGTTTCATATTTCACATGCATACAAGTACACAAATTCAAACCATTAACTTAGCAAAGTACAACCACAGACAAAAATGCAACTTCGGCCCAACTGAAGAGCCAGTTATTGATTAAAAAAAATTACAATGTTCACCTGTAAAAACTGCCCAGCCAGATTTGAGTTTATAACCTCCCACTTCCAAGCTCAGTTCTCTAAACTGATTTTCTAAACTGATCATCCCTGATAGTTCATATAAGCTGGATGGATGGCAGGCCAACCATAACTGTATGAGTATTTCTGTGTCTTTTTTTTTTTTTTTTTTCNTTTTTTTTTTTTTTTTTTCCCTGTAGATTTAACACTTTGGCAGCAGTTGTAATGTAAACAATGACAACTCAATGAAGTGCGATGATGATGTGATGTGTTTAGCAAGGAGGGTTCAAGGCCTCACTCGGTGCATTGTTTCAGCATGGCGTCACTTTCTGTACTGCAAAAACCCCACTGGGATAGAGGAGGAGGGTGTGAGAGAGAGAAAGACAGAGAGAGAAAGAGAGAAATAGAGAAATTAAACAGCATGCATTCTGTGTTCCAAATGTTCCAGCATCTGAACCTGCAAAGTACCGAGTAACTACAGCATCAGATAAATGTACTGTAGTACAGTGTCTCCCACGTGAAGTACAAGTACCTCAAAATTGTAGAATAATGAGGAAAGTGCATAATAATATTGCTGAAGTGCCATCATGAACTTTCATAATGGGTAAAACTGTTGATTAGTTTTCTTCTGCAATAAAAAAAAAGCATTACAGTAGCAAATCTTGCCCATTAATATGGACGTTCTAGAACCATCTAACCTTAAAAACAAACAAAAAAAGATGCCAGCAAAGTGTATAGCTCAATCTATACAGCTCAAAAAATGAAGGCAAGAAAAAAAATATCTGGTGGTCTGAACCTCAGTCTCACCTGAAAAAAGGTAATTAGTCCTAGGCCTGGGAGGTGAGAGTTAAATTAAATAAAACAGAATAAAAACACTGTTATCGTGATTAATCAGCATGCGTCAAAGGCAGCGAGGTGAATAGGAAGCAGCAGAAATGAGTGTGTGGAATTTGTGGTGCGTCAGACAGAATAAAGCTGCTCAGTGTCTCTTTCACTCACTCATTCAAAGACAGTGAGTTCCCCCTGACCTTCAATAATTTGCCGTTTTCCCAGCAGCAGGTTCACGGTTTTAGAGTTTGTGGTGAGCGATTCCACTCCAAGTTTGTGAATCATAAAGCACCACCCAGGCACCAGATGACCTGCAAAAATACAGATGCTGAATTTTCTCCTTCCTAAAGACACAAACGCACAGTGCTGCATATAAACTTCATTGCAGTGAGGGTAAAAAGGTGTGGACTACTCCACCTTTATGACCTGTTCAAATGAGGATGTGTCTGAGCTTCATCAATATTTGCACATAAAAACATTAAGAAATGTAAAATTTGCTCCATACATCTCTAAAAGCCATTCTTTATTTCTACATGAGGCAAAAACGTTATGCAGCAGAATGTGTTGTTTTGCTGCCAGTTTCACCAGACAATCATGTGATTTATATGTGTTTAATGAAATGCTGTGCAAATTAATTATACTGTATCAAAGTCCATATTTCAATGTGCATCAATATACAGAGACATTAGTAGTCCTGAACATAAAACGTAACTAATACACACACATTAAATCACATAAATGAGTAAAAATGAAATCTTTCATGACTTTCCTTTGTTTTACTACTGTGTGTTGTAAAATTTTAGGATTTTTCCCAAGGCTTCCAGTTCTAAATTGGGGTACGACCATAACCTTCAAACTTTACCTCTTCCTGCTTAATGTTGTTTTTCTAACAAGATCAGCACTTTGGTTTCCCCTTGATTTGGGTTGAAAACCACAATCTAATGCAATCTGAGGACGAAGTCAAGTCAAAAATACATTCTGGTATGAGGAACCCCATGACACCCATGAGGACCTCCTCAATCCAACGATCTATCAGATTCTCTCCATTTCTTTGGAAGTTCATTTATTCAGAGTACAGAGCTTCATGCTTAATGTGATTGTAAATTGACTCTTTGAATCTGTAAACTCGACTTCTCCAGCACTCTAAGATGCTTAGAAAAAAATGACAGCCAATATGTGAGTGCTATTTCAGCGTGATGTATAGTATAGTCAGCAGTAACTTAGTCCAGGTGTGTTTATAGCTTCTGTCCTGACTGACAACTTCACTCAAATGACATGTTTTGCTCAAATATGATTTGCACAGTCAGTTCTCCCAGTAGGTCAAAGCAAACAAAGGGTAAGTTAGGCAAACTTTAAACTACTTATTATTATCAACAAATCCCAAGAAAAAAAAAAAGGACCTATTTTACCAGTTTTCTTCTCTGGAAAGCAGTTTGGTATTGGGCTAGTGGGTCTTGCTATTTAACATTATCTACTTTGTACTTGCACTTTTTTTGGTAAATGTACATACAGGGCAGATGAGTGCACAGGCAGCTGCAGAAAGGCTTAGCTTACATACTAAAATTATGGAATATAACAACGACAAGGAGAGAGGACTGAGTTACATGGGCCATGCTCGCTGATGAAGAAATTTATGACCTAATGCAACAGTATAGGCTTTTGAGATGTTTTGGATAGCTTAGGTGTGGATGGAGTTATATGCTCTCTTTGAGACAAAATGAGAAAGTTTTATACTTAAGTGTAACTGCTCATAATCACTTTTCAGCTACATTTCCAGCTCTGATGGCAGCTTTTGGCGCTTAAATGGTGTAGGATTTGCTGCTATATCCACATCAACGATAAGGACACAACACTGCTATTTCTTTTTGAGAATGCTGGACAGATGCAACACTTCTTAGCAGGTTAAATTTAATGTTGCTTTTTATCTTTTCGTGGGAATCATTGATAACAATAAAGACAAAGAAAGCCGGCCTTTCCCTTTAAGAATTACCCGCACAACACTATTTAACTCAAGTCTTTTGTCGGCACACTTAGTCCTTTTTAAGAGACAGAGAACTTCAGAGAGAAGCCTCCTTCCATCCTCATCTGGCTTGAGGAGGTCATTTGGTCTGATGCCTTTTACTCCACATAATATAAACTTCCTCACCACAAGCTGCAACACTGCAGCTCACAAACAGCATAAATAAACAACCGCAGGACAAATCAGGGTTTGGAGCTTGTTAGGGCACACAACTTCAACATGAGAGTTTGTTTGTTCAAATTTGCTTGCGTGGTGACCTAACTCCTTTATACCGAGCACATGTGGGGAAGAGGGCACAGGAAGGCGAACCTTACAGGGGGAAAAAAAAAAGTGGAAAAATCCATATTTTTCCAATATAGATGCCTGATGAACAGACAGGGCTGTTCATCAGGCAAAGTTTGACACATGACTTTGAACAGAGTTAGAAACAACAACTTGGTGGAAAAAGTAAAAGGTTGGAGTTAGGGTGGTTTGGCTAAACAAATGTCATTTTTGGATGCTGCTGCAGGGAGGATGAGAAAAGGAAAGATGATGAAAGGAATGAAAAGATACATTCTTAAGAAAGGAACTCGCTGCCTCCCTGTTTCCTGGGCTTGATTAGAGGGATGCAGCGACTTGCGGGTACATTAAGATTAAGATCTCAGCTGTCCAGAGGGAATTATAAAAAGGAAGCAATATGGGCATCTTTATCAAATGTGACATTGGTTTTTATGAAGTCTCATTAGGCCTATGAGGAAACTGTGCAGCCATGCAGAGAGGCCATTTTGTAATAAAATGTTTTGACCCACAACAGAGTCGATCTCGATTGTTACCTTGAGCAGGATCATACTCTGATGATTTCTATTTAGTGTACAATTGTAACAGGATACGAAATTCATACACCTTTCTTCTAGCTTTTCTATTTTTCCTCTATAAAACTGTGTCCTCTATCCATTTCAGTTCAGAACACTATGACTTTGATCCACACATTCATTGTTATTTTTCTCATGTAATGGCCAATGATCTAGGGATTGGCGTTTATTCTACTGCTGCATGTGTTGCTCTGAATGACAGCCTCAGGTAAACGCATAAAATAACAAAACATTTTTCTCTAAGCCTGCAACTGCCCACAATAGTAATAATAATAATAAAAATTTTACAGCACTTTTTAAAACAAAGTTTGAAAGTGCTCCTGTGCTCAAGCAATGCAAAGAGTTCATATGGAGCTAAAAGGTTTGAAATATAGCAAGGCACCAGGAAGCTGAAAGATCATAAAGATAATCACTGCCATTTTAAACTACATCTTAAAACACATTGGGGGAAAATGCAATGATCCTAATATAAATGTGATGTGTTCACACCTCTTAAAAACTGTTAAAAGCGATTAATCAAGAAATAAACAATGATACACAGTAAACTACGTCATTGACCCAGTGGATACCAAACTTCCAAAACCTACAATAGACATTACATTCCATTCTGTATGTAAGAATCCACAATTTATTGTTTTAAGCTTTATGCTATCAAAAAATAAAACATTTATTTTGCATATGGATTGGTTTAATTTTGCTGGACCTAAATGGGGTTTTAAAACTATGCAAAAAAAAAAAAAANAAAAAAAAAAAAAAGAAAAGGAGTCTGCCAGTTTGGGTTAACAAAATAATTAGACTGCAAAATGTATAATTATTCCGGCAGCTGAGTGGAGTTTTGTGTTCATTCTTTTAATGTTAATATAGTTACTATTATTCAGAGACAGATACCATCAGACCATAAAAAGACATCAAACACAGACCGTTAAGTTATACTTGTATGAGAAAAGTTACAGCATCTTACCTTATAAAGATGGGCCACAGAGCTCCAGGTGACTGTTGTTTTCTGTCCAGATATTCTTGAAGTTGAAAGGTTTTATTGATTCTTCACAAGGTTTACTCTGGTTTCTTCTCAGAAAGTAGCTAACTTTTGGCTTCCCCGCACAGAAACAACCAAGCTTTCCTCTCCTGATAAAATCATGTTTTCCCGTCTGTAACGGGTATTGTATCTTTGCTAGCAACTATGGCACCAAAAGTGTCTAATTAACGTTATTTGCCGGCTCGCTATCATTACCCTTTTCCATATTAGGCTTCACCTTTTTAACACCGAATCCAAAATTTGTCAAACTTTCTTTCTTTCTACTTTAGCATTTTAAGCTAAAAAGAACGCCATTTCACGCGCGGTCGTGTTGCCGAACTTGCTGTTTGCCGCTTCTTTCCCTTGAGGCAGCTTTAGTAACTGCGTGGTTGCCACGGGACAGCGCCACAAGTGGTCACCATGTGAATTACACTCGAGGTCTAAATTTAAAATTTTTACTGTACATTTTATTTTACACACAAACACAAACACACACCTCAATTGTGAATTTGTGAGTTCCACACCTCCAAATTCATACTGCACTAACTTCTAGATATTATTCTTTTAGGAACATATTATAATGTGACTGACCTAAGATCATCACATACCCAGAAAAGCATGGCAGTTAGGACAAATCCAATCAAATCTTTTTTTGTAATATTGATATTTTAAGAGGGAAATAGTCAAACACCGCAAAGCTTAAATAAGCTTAACTGTATGGACCGTTCAGTATGAAATCTGTTCTGTATCAGTAGGAAATATTTACAAAGTACAACTGATGGCAACTATCACAGACAAATGAGGGAGTTTGTTCTTGTCTGTCTATAACCTCTGATGGCTTTTACTTGCTCAGTCCAGGAGCTTCTTTAGTTGCCAAATCATGAACTAAAGCAGCATTACCTTAATAATATACTAACCTAAGCTTTTTATGGCAATACACACAAAGCATTTTCATTTTATCTTTCATATAGCCACCAAATTTAAAACCAACATGACGTAATTTGCAACTGGGTTGATGACATACACTACAGTGTATTTCAGAATAATTGTGAATTGAAACTGGATATAATTAACTCAAATCAAATACAATATATTTGTTCAGCATTTTTATGCTGAAGTCAAACTTTAAAACATATCAGTAAATCTCTTCTAAACTGCAATTTTTAAATAAAACAAGAAACAAAAAAAAAAACATACTTTGCAAAAAAAGATTCATGCAATTATTTAAAAATACAGAGAAATTTAAATTTCTCATTGTTTTACAAGAAAACTCACAATGATATACATTTCATTCAAGACCTCCACAAAAAGTCAAGAACTACCCAAGATCTGGTTGTACCAATTTAAATAAGAATTGTATGTTAAATTCTATATAAGCTGCTGTAGATGGTGTCATAGATGACTATTGGTCTCCAGTCTCTGTAGCAACATTTGGGCGTTTGCCCCAAAGAGCAGCCTCCAGGCAGCAATACTGACAAAGGCAACTCAGACAGAATGAAATTATATCTTGCTTTTACTTCTCAGGTCAGCTTGCATGGTGATGTATAGTGGTCTGTCATCCAGCTTTAAATTTGCCCTGTGACTTAAAAATGTTCACTACAGCATTTGCTGTGACCAAATTATAAAGCTCCTGTTTTGCTTCAGCTTCGTTTTGGACGCTTAAACTCCGATCTATCAGCTGTTGTGTCTGCAGCCTTCTTGGATCCTTTTCTTCTAAACTCTGCTTCCTCTGCGTCATAAAGCGCATTCCTGACAAAGCGTGCAGCAGCTCCCTTATCCAGGTGGGCAGCTTTCTTTTTGTCCGTGATCTCCTTTACTTTGTTCATGTATGTCCTTATTCGTTCCTGAAAAACAGATAACAATTACAGCCATTCTACGAAGCACAAAATAAGCAAGGGTGGAAACCTTCCTTATACTGTGCTGTCCTTGACAGCACAGTATAAACATACATACCAATTCCTGCCTGACTCCATGTTCTCTGGGATTTACTCCTTGTGTCACCAAGTACACTGTCAATAAGAAACAAATGTAAGACTATTTCCAAATTGTGTTAAATGAAGATTACAACGCTTCTTAGCCTAAACGTATTTAATATGAAACTCTTTAGACTACATGTTCATACCTTACAATGCTATAGCAAAGAAAATACACAGATGAAGTTCTATGTGCAGGTTTTGAGGTGGCTCACAAACAGAATGTGTCTGTGCTATCTTTAAGATATTTCCTCTCATCCAAAGACTTGCCTGAATAATCTGAGAGAGAATCCACTAAACTTACTCCAGAATAATGAATTCAGTGTGTAGACAGACATCAGGTCCAACTTAGCTTGATCCAAAGGATCCATCTGTCAATAAATCAAATTTATCTTAATTAACAGCAGTGGATGAAAAAAATATTTCGTATTGTACACCAACACCTACATCTACACATACCTACAGTCATATTGAAAAAGTACAATTTTCCCCATAACATTTGGTAGAGTAAAAGGTAAAACAGAAATAATCCAGTATACACGACATTACCTAAAAGTGTACTTAATATAGACAGTACTTGTAAAGTAAATGGAAGCAGTAAATGTGGAGTTACTTCTTTACTTTTCATCTCTGGTTCTTGACTCATGCTTGATCACCCACATATTTGTCTTCATAATACCTGAAGATACGTGAGTGTAAAATTGATAATCAAGTTCTGTATAACTGCCTACTTTTTGTGTTAAGTCATTCCTTGGCATTGCCATCAACTTCTGCAACATGGTTGTGACAGACGAAACAGAGGATTCAAAGTCTTTGAGCTGTTCATCAATTTCGTACGGGTAGTCTTCAGCTCTCCCATCTTTTGCCATTGTCCTGAAAAAGGTAATACAGTGCTGTGTAAATTCATTAATCCTGTTGTTGTATCAGTAGTGATGTCACATCTGACACTAAAGTGCCAAAGCATGCCTCACTTTCAAAGCTGAGGCATGCTTCATCTCAGGAAAGAAAAAAATCACATGGCAGATCAGTTTGATCCATTTTACTGTTGCAATCAGATAATATTACTTGGCTGGTTTTGCACTGGTGGATGAAGCTTTTAAATTCTTAATGACACAAAGTATTTTCAAGAAGACTGAAATGACACAATATTAGTAGACTGATAGTAGACAAGTGCATCAAAGAAAGTGAACATATCTACTTGTACAACAATAACTGAGTAGCAACATGCAATATATAAGCATGTGATATTTTATAGTGTTATTATAATACATCAACTGTTATGATACTGTCGACAGTTCTCATACTGTCTTCTCTAATACACTATCTTGTTATGTTTTCCTGTGAATTTGTTTTCTCTGTCTTGTTGCATTGTATTGTTTATTGTAATGTTTACTGTACAGGAGTGAATCACCAATACAGACAATCAATATTTTATTTAAGGAATGTACTGTATTTCATTTCACAGCTTATGGAGCAGCAATGTTAGCCTAGCTAACTAAGAAACCTCGTGTATGCTGTAAAAATGACAGTATTCGCAGAAATACTTACTAACGTTAGATTACGAAGCAACTATCTCGCTTTTCTGAGAGGAATAACTAAAATATATAGTTAATTCCAAACTTAATTCTGTAAATGAGCCTTTGAGTTATTTTTTCATCTACTTACCACGCTGTCGCTTTCAGGAAGTGACGAAACATAACAACACAACTTGTCTTTTCAGTTCTCTACTGCCCCCTACGGCTGTGGAGGACCGCTCCTGAATTTTATTTCTATTCTTTTCTTTTCTTTTCTTCGCCTTTCTTTTTTTTTTTATATATTTTTTAATATAGTAAAAATTCTTTATACTCGTGGACGATTTTTCAAAGCTAAATACAGGTAACACTATATCTTTATGGTTTCACGGTGAAAAGCTACACTATTCCACAACCAAAGCTCCATTCAGATGTTTTTTTAAGTTAATTTTAATTGTTTTGTATTAGTAATCAAACTACATAGGGTAAGGAACTAATATAAAATATGCAATAAATATTTCGTCTGGTAGCTAGCTCGACGTAACTTAATACTTGATGGTAGTTAAGTGTTCACGTTACTGTGGTAACTGTGGGTGTCAGCTGACTATCTAGAAATCAGATAATAGTCCTGAGCGCATATGTGCAGTTAAACAGAATTAAGGTGGATGTACAGAGAGGTGAGCAATGGATAACTGTGATTTGGAAAAGCTTTCCATCTCTGGAGGAAAGCTACAGCCAGCTTTCGAACCAAAGATCACAGACTACAGAGTGACTGTGGAAAGTAATGTCAACAAAGTCAGACTGGACCTGGTGACTAGTGACTGTGGAGCCTCATGCAGAATTGTGAGTATCTGGTAAATTATTCTAATAAACTTCTCTGAGCTGTGATTTAAGGTTCCTGATCATCAGCTTATTTAATGTTGTGTTTCAGCTCTCTGGTGATGGTTCCAGCACCATTAACTTGAATGAAGGGTTGAACAGAGTAGAAATAGAGGTGATAGCTGAAGATGGAACCACAAAGAAATATTCTGTGGAAATAACCAAACTGTCTGCAAAGGCTGCAGAGCTCAGTGGTCTGGATATGGAAGGAGATTTCCAACTTTATCCTTCCTTTTCTACAGAAAACCACCAATACTACTGTGAGTACATGTAAATTACATGACATGAGTGAAGCAGCTTTTATTAAAGTTACAATGTCGTGTGCCATGTATCATTTTCTGATCCAGAGCTGTAGTTAACCATTATTTTCGTTCACTCTGTAACATGTCAAAAGTGATATCTTAAAATATCATATTTTTATTTCACAACAATAAAAAAAAAAAAAAAAAAAAAAAAAAAAAACAGTTAAATGATGAGAAAAGCACCAAATTCTCAGTTTTGAAAAGCTGGAACCATCAAATGTATGGAATTTTTACTTATGACTAATACAATTAATATGTGATTAAAATTTTGTTATAACAATATACACATAAATTAAATCAAATGTAAAATTTTATAAATTAAATGCAATTTTATTAAAAAAGGAGTGCATATTTTAAACATTATCAGAAAAAGTAAGACATTTAAATGTAAGTTTTACATAAACTCAAAAAAATAAATAGATTTAAAACACATATTTGTATTTGTTCAATTTCTAACTTCTGCTGCGTTCACTGTAATTTTTTTTCTGTAGGTACAGTTCCCTTTCATTATAGTGCTGTGACCCCACTCCCCAAAGTTCAAGACAAAACCATGAAAGTCTCAGTGAATAAAGGAGACACCTCCACACCAGTTCCACTCAATTTTGGAGACACTGCGATGGAGATTTTAGTCTGTTCAGCAGATGGCAGTAATACCCAGGTAAGATCAATATGAGACAGATGTATCGATGTGATTTATTGGTGACATGTTTAGTTATCACAGTCAATTCTTCATTATATTTTAAAACATATACATCTTAATAGCCTTGCGTATTAAATCATACTTACATGGTCACAAGTACACATTAGTCTTTTTTTTTTGTTTGTTTTTTTCAGGAATACCGGTTATGTTTGAATGATTTTATGTGTTGTAATGNTTTTTTTTTTGTTTGTTTTTTTCAGGAATACCGGTTATGTTTGAATGATTTTATGTGTTGTAATGTCCTGCCACACTGGATGATTTTTCAATAGACCTCTGAACAGAATCTCTTCTAATTTTAACAGCTGTACAGAGTGGTGGTGACTCGTGAGCTGTTGCCCATGGCTGTGACTTTCAGTGATAAGCAGAACAATCTGGACTATGAATGTCCGGTATCTCTGAATGCTTTTTATAGGCCCATCTTTATCAACCACAGGTGAGACTGGAACTGGAAAAGAATAATAACAGCAGCAGTAGCAGTTGCCTCCTATAGAATAACTATATTAATTTGTCAAGCACCTTTGTAAATAAATAACAAATTTTAAAAAAATAACTAAACAGCAAAAGCATTATCAGATGGAAGATTTGTCAAGATCTGCCAATGGAAATAGACGTTTCTGATACTCAAATTCAAAGTATTGATTTTTACATGTCAGCTGAATTTTATAATTTTGGGCATGTTAGTTGATAACACTGCTGAGTTTTATCATACATTATGCAGATATGGTTAAAAGATCAAAGACTGCACGCACTATCTTCGGTCTTATGATTCAATAGATTCCTCCCAGTGGGATGTAAATTAAAGTGCCTTTTTGATTTGCAGTGACCCAAAGCACATCTTCTCCAGACCTTATATTGAGATGCTGGCACGAAGGTCAAAGGTCGACCCGCTCAACGAGTGTCCTCTGGGAGAGAACTGGAAGGTCACTGAGCTGGATCTGGACAAGAAGATGTCTGCCGCTCTTGTCAAGTGCTTCTTTGCTTACAGAGGTGCAACTTAAAAAAGATTCTTTAAGGCAGAACTGCTTTGGAGGCAAAATAATTTAACTGGAATGTGCACAAAAACACAACCACCATTATTTCTGCATAAAAAAGGCAAATGAATGGAGAGCAGGAACTAGCAGTATGAAGATGAGTGTTTTTATCACCAGCTGAAAGAAAAATGCAATCTTGCCCAGCTGACCCTCTAATACTTAAAAGTGAGGTGCAAAACAGCTTTACACTCATAAGTAATATATGATTAGAGAAATAACTTTCCCAATACAACTTCACATGAAGTAAACTTGACTTCTCAATTGACCTGCACTTTCAACTGCATATCCATGCAGATTTATCAATATTCAACATGTCTTAAATACAAAATCACAGACAAAAGATAACTTTGAGTGGGCATAAATCTGTTTGGGTGGGCTGCTCACATAAATTCTATACTGTACATGAGAAACACTGAGACCACAGCTTTCTACTGTAGGCAAGTAAGTAGAATTTTGACCTTTCAAGAATGAAATGAATGCTATAGCATGAATGCTGTAGTATAATAGTATGAATGTTATTATGTATTCAGATAAAAAAGAAGCATACAATACATGCATTACTTTGTTCACATATTCTGTATGTGAACGAATGCACTCTAAAAAAAAATGGATCCTTGGCTTTGCTTGCTTTTTTTATTTTTTTGCTTGCTTTTTTTTCCCCCTCAAATTATATGTGCATCCAAGCAGTTCTGCTTAATGTTTGTATGACTACAGCTTCACTCTCTCAGGTTCCCTCTTACTTATCTCAACACAGTTCTGATTATACTACTGATACGATCATGTAACATGAGGTTACTATCGGCAACTATTATGTTGCTTTCAAGAGGAGATATTGTTACTTAACTAAGAACTCATTTATTTAGCTGTCATGGGATTAGACTGGGCTTTGTGTGACCTTATGTTAGGCCTTTGTATACATAAGTAATTGATTTTTAGACAAGACCAAAACATTTTCAGTTCTTTTAAATAAATGATTTTAAGAATTGTGCATTCATGTACCCGTGGCACCAGAAAATGGCTTCTCCCTATTGAGTAGGCACGGATTTTTTTTCTTATAAGTTATTTAATTGGGGTATGGAGGAAAGCACTAGACTTGTGGGGCCATATTCTAGATATGCAATTATTTAAGCCTTAATTTGCATGATTAAGTGTATGTGTAGAGGAGTGATTGTGTGGGGGAAGCAATTCTGCAGATTTATGAATTGATTCAACTGAAGATTCAGTTGATTAAACTTTCTAGAGATATGTCTTTTCAAAGGACTATTGGACTATTCAGTCTGTACTAATACTGTTGTCGGTCATGGAGGATAACCCTGGTGACCACTGTGTGATGTTATTGTGTCTTTAATCTTTTTTTAAACAGGATGTGACAGTGTGATGAAACTGTCTGAACTGGGATCACACTCTCTGGACTGTCCACACAAGCCTACAGGGGACCTGGACACAAAGGTCAGAATGAATGATTAAACAGTGGGCTGCATTGCCAGAATCACTGCTATCGACCTTGACTCCACTCATCCTTTATTTACAAGTCAGTGCTCCCTTCACAGTGACTAAGTGCCGGTTTAACTTCCACAGTAAAAGTATATGTGTTTGTGTGTTCACGCTTTGCATGAAATGGTTAGTATGAAGTAGAACCCCAGCTACATTTGAAACATATTCTGCAGATCAATCCAAGAAAAAGTTTTCATCTTTTATTTATTTAATAAATGTCTTTCCCTCATGTTCATGTTTATCTACATATCTATTATAATTTTTAAAAAATTCTGTTTTCAGATAACTATGGTACCATTTTTTTTTTTTAGGATGTCACAGAGACAAATTGGTATAAAAAGTACTTTGCATCATCAAGTTGCTTGGAGATAGAAACTAAACACATTTTGGAGGTAATGTATATATGCTGTTATTTAAATTTTTTATGATCACTATACAAGACTGAAGTTCATCTGCATTAAATACACCAACATTCACATCACAAGTTATTTCTGGAGATCAGATTCAGAGTTATAAAACATTTTAGTCATCAATTGCCATTAGTGAACAGGAATTTCTCTTTACAATACTGGTGTAGCATTGTATTCATAACTTTTTCTTTGTGGCACACCTGACACAGAAATAAAAGGATCACGTGGTAAATAAAAATGGGAAAATTCTAACCACCATTCTATTTAGTGATCAAATAAACAATATTCACAAAAAAAAAATATGATTTTCTTTTTCCCTTAGACCATATTCACACAAATTTTAACTTGATCTGATACTGCTTATTATCAAATATACTAAGGTATCTTGGGTTTAAGAATTGCATCAGGTTTTAAACATGACCCATGACCCTTGCTGCTCCTGTATTTACAGATGACGGGCCTGAGGCATTTGATCACTGACTGACTTTTTACTTTGTCTACTACAGGTGCATAACTGGGAGAAGAGACTACAAATGACAGTGGGAGAAAACAGAGTGGATAAGCTGTGTGCATTGGCCCAGGACCACCTGAAACTCTACAGGCAACACCTACCAAAGCCAGGCATGTACCAAACCCCAAAATAAACATGAAGGATGAGACTAAAGGTGCGAATGGAGGGAGAATGCTATTTATTCTCTTTTTGGGGGGTCAATAAATAGCATTCTATCTATTGAAAGTAGGAGGTTACTAGTCAATACAACATGAAGGAGATAAAATGCTTCAGGCATCCAACCAGGGAGCCAGATCATATGATGACATCAAACCATCACAGCTTATCTTATGAACAAATGTCACCCCTGATGACTACATCCCCTGTCTCCACCCTGTCATCTCCTACATTTTTACACTGCTGTACTGACACATAAGCGAGTTAGTCAGGGTAAATATCCATCAAAAACATACAAAAAGGTAATACATCACCATAGAAAATATATCTTTTTTTGCCGTTACAACCAAAATGTCTTGTGATGCTAGTCCCTTGCATACAGCACAGTCCTCCAGTAGACATTAGATGTGGGAGTGGAGAAAGTGGTGAGAAGGTGCTTGATCCAAGCCAGAGTACAGGCCATGAAGTCAGTTTCAAAAGCCAGGATTCTCAGTACATGATGCAATTACAGAGTAGTAAAGACAGAGAGATATATACCAGTAAGACTTTCTCCTATATTCTGCAGCTATTGACTTAGAATCACAAAACTGTATGGTAAGTATTTAAATACACCACCAGTTCTTGGGCAGAGCAGCAGTATTCCTTGCCTTGCCGTGGCACGGCTGCCTAGCTTCTGCCATTGAAAAATACATGAAGATGTGTGGCAGTAGCTGTAACCTCTGGTGCTTCTTCTGCTTCTATCTGACATGCCAGATACGCAGATTACTGTCTTTTCTCAACTGTTAATTGTTTGATGACTCTGAGGAGAGGCTGTTTCTATACCTGCAGCTCCTATTGCACACCCGGTCGTTTGAGGAGAGGGAATCTTTCTTTGAATAGCCTCTCCCAAGGTTTCTTCCATTTTCCTTATATAATAAGATTTTTCTAGGGAGTTTTTCCATGTCTTCTTAGAGAGCTTGGGCTGGGTGGTCTGCAAATGTGTGGTCTGTAAAGCCCTTTGTATGTGTTACTGGGCTATAGAAATAAACTTGACTTGACTTGACATTAGAGACTGATCTGTGAGAGCTGAATGAGAGGCAATGCAACTGAAGCCACAAGTAGCACACCATGAGAGAGAGAGAGAAGGAGATACAGAGACTTGATAGCAGACAGGGAAGAAGAAGAGCAACGTCTTAATTACTTAAAATATATTAAAAAAAAAAAAAAAACTACCAGATCAAACTATACAAATGATGAATGAGAGTGTGTTCACTCTGACCTTTTATTTATTGTGAAACATAAATATGTTGAATTATGTACAGATTATCAAGGCTGTGAAATAAAAAAAAAAGGTTAAAACTTCCGAAAGAGATATTTAAAGAGACCACATACTATGTATACTCTGTAGATATGTGTATATTTATTTACTATATACATAGACCAGAAGATTTCCATTAACTGAAGGAACTTTAAAGATCTGAAAATAAATTAATAGAATTGAATTTTTGTGCAGTCAGCTTGAATACAGATGCTAGTTATGTAATATCCTGCAGAGTACAAAGCTGAGACATCAGCGCAGTCTAACATCTTTTGCCAACACACTCTGAATATTTCATGACATGTGCATTCATTCGTAAGTGAGAGAGAGAAGGCAGCCGAATGGGAGATCGCTTTGTGCCCTCATTACACAGTGTACTAGAGTGATGAAGCGTGACATGGAACTTCTTTTGTTTTACTTTTGTTGAGGTTTGTCGTCTAAGTTTTGTTTTGTAATTGTGCTTTGTTCTTTTGGGAAAAAAATGTTTTCATTATGATTGATTTTTGGCTTTCTATCAGACACACAATATTGTAGTTTTTAATCTTTCCGTTTGTTCAAAGTGCAATAAGAAGATGGTAAAGTTTCACAGCACAGAATGACAGAACATCTGCGAGAGATTGAAAGGATATTGATCAATGCCAGTAGCTCAGTGTTGAGATTTATGGCTTGTACTTCTTTGAAACAAAACTCTCCTGCCCAGCTTGTATTGTTATCCAGCTCACTAGTGGATAACAGTGCTACTGTGAGCAACCAATTTGTATTTGAAATAGAGAAAGATATTAAGTCTAACAGCCTTAAATCAGACCTCATCTTTACGATTGTTATTGCTTATGTTTGATACAGGCTACCATAAACAATGGTAGACATAATTATGGTATAATTTCTGATGACTGCCAAAGGAAATTGATAAAAAGAAAAAAAAAAGAGTGCCTATTAACTGTTTAAAAGGTTTTATCATACATAAATCTAAATTCCAGTACATGGGATAGGACAGGGGAAAAGGATCATAATTAATTTTTTTTTTTTTTTTTTTCTTTAAAAAAAAAATAGTATATACATCTTTTCTGGCCTTGTATGCTGGTATGTGCATACAGTAAACACGGTGTGCTTGTGAAATCTCCTCAGGCGACATGTTGCTGCATGAGGAAGGTCAGTCTCCTCTGACGAGCCTGGTGCAGGCTACTTTCCACTACGCGTCGGCTATCAGACTCAGATCCAAAGAAGCCAGACTCCACTTCCTGCTGGGTCTCGCTTTGGAGGAACAGCACTCTGCTACTGAGATGTATGGACTCCAGAAGACGGTATGATCAAGAAAATGTTCTGAGGAAAGACACGCTAAACAATTTTGAGTAATAATTGAGTAGCTGTAGTTTTCTCCTCAGGACAAAGAATGAATCATAAATACCCTCCAAATCACTTTTATTAAAGGAAAATGTTATCTGAACTGTATACACAGCCACTCCTGTCAGCTGTCCATCCATCTATCAACTTCATCAAACCCTTGGTGCTCAGAGGGATAGAACGCCGCATTTCCTCCGCCACCTTTTCTACATAAAACAAACACACTTGATCCACATCTTCCCTTAGGGCTTAGATTCCTCTCTTTGTATTTGGGAGAAAGCCAAAATCATTTTATTCCCGTATCCCTAGGCTGACAGAGACAGTGATGAATTAAGTGAGGCTGAATCAACATCACTTCAGAATGACATCCTGGCTGTGTGTAAACTCCATGGTTTCTATGGTACACCCACTGTGGAGAACCAGCTGCAGGCCCTGGATAAAGAGTATCACCAGCTCAAAGACCAGGGTCAGTCCAGCAAAACGGACTATGTTCAGACACTCTACATCTGGCTCTCCAAGAAGACTGCCAAGGTACCTATGTCACAGGTGACCTTTAATGTTGCTGAGAATGGTTTATTCTCCTTTTTCTCTCATAAATACACATTGCTGTGAGCAGCAGCACCAGTGAAATATCTCTGTTATCATGCAATATGAGGAAGTGAACCTGCTGCTTCCTTGTGCAGGATGGCAGTGCAGCAGTGCAGAATGAGGAGAGCTGTGTCCACCGGGCCTTGATAAAGTACCTGGATGCCTGGTCTCTGAGTCCAGATAACTGGCTGTACAGCCTCCATGTAGGAAGGCTGCTGCTGCTGCAGGGGAAGAGCAGGGAAGCCTTGCAGCATCTCCAGTCTGGCCTGGCACTTCGCCCCCTGCATCCTGGACTCAGGTCGGATAGTAAAGTTATTTCTCATATAGTAGTAGAGCAGCCAGACCAGACTTTGCTTTGTCAAGTGAGATCCTGAAAATGATTCTAAAGCTCACAGGCAGAAATGAGTTCTCCTGTGTTCCCCTTCTTTTTTGTCAGATTCTTCACAGGGCTGGCTCTTCTGCAGCAGGAGCACAAAGCCTCTGAGGACACAGAGAAGGAGGCTGCTCTCTTCTTGCAACAGGGACTAGAGCACTTCATTAGTCAATGCTGCAGCAGGAGGTGTGTATGTGTGTGTCAGTAAGTAAAGGTGTGTGAAAGATTTCTTTACAAACATGTTGTAAAAATAAAAAATATCGACATGCTGTCATACCATTTTTTTGCCTTTCATTTTCGTTCCTGCCCTCAGCCCAGTAGACCAGGATCCATCAGAGCCTCTGTCCAGTGTCAACACACAGTTCCTGCGAGGCCTTCTCACCCTCGGCAAGCTTCAGCAGAAAAACACACTGTCAGGGAAGGCCATGAGTGCTGAACAAGTCTATCACACGTAAGTTACAAAGCACAAGTTTATTTAAAGGAGCAATAAGTACTGATATCTTACTCATCTTCATTGTAAAAATGTGAAATAAAGGTACATAATTTTGCATAAAATTGAACCAGTTTAGTGATGTTTCAGTGCTGCATAAAAGTCTATTGTCTGCTTGTGTGTGTGTGTGTGTGTGTGTGTGTGTGTGTGTGTGTGTGTGTGTGTGTGTGTGTGGAATGCTCTCTCTCTCTCTTCAGTGCAGCAGTGTTAGCTGCCCAGGCTGTGAGTCAGTGTGTGTGTCGTGGTGAGGCGAGTGCACAACTGGAGTGGGTGCTGCTGGACTCTCACTTTGCACTGCTGCAGGGGCTGATCCGGCAGCCCAAGTGTAAGCCCAAGGCTTACAGTGACAGGCAGTCCCTGGTGGCAAAGAGATGCCAGGCCCTCACAGCTCTCATACGCCTCACCTCTATTGCCCCCTGTCAGGAACTGCTGGACATGCAGGAGAAGGTATGTACATACAGTAGTTAGAAATTGGATCACCTGTGTGTTTGTTCTGCTCTCAGACTTGTACCTTTGCTCCTCACTGGTGTGTTCAGGTATGCCAGGTAGCAGTAGCAACAACTCCTCGTGACAGCCACGCCTTGTGTCTTCTGGGTTTGGCACAACTGGCTCAATATGACAACAACCCAAAGTCAGACAGGTCAGAGGTCACTTTATCTGATGCCTGCTTCAGCTTTCAAGCCAGCATAGAGCTGGAGGAACTGCCTCAGAGTGGAGATCCACCTGAACATCTGAGTAGTGAGTATACAGAATGTGTCTGCAGCACATCACAGCTGGCAAAATTGCAATGAATATGTAGAGAGAAGCCTAAGCTTAAGAGTCTGTATAAAAGTATATGCAATAAATAAGTTCCATAATGGATCAGGCTGTAAAATGTGGGGCACTTTGGCCGCCAGGTGGCAGTAGAACATTAAAACAAGCTCACTCATACAGCTTATTTTAATCACGTCCCAGCAAACACAGAGTAACATTAGCAACTCACTGAAGTTGATTTTATGTCCAGTATTTGCCGTCTTTTTCATGCTGCTTTTGTCTCCATTAACCTCTGTGGAAAACTATCTGGTTCTTTATCTTCATCAGATTCTCCAAGGTGCATTTATCTGGTGATAATTTTCTGTCACTATGAGGGAATCTTTCACATTATGCAGTCATTTGATTCATGGTTCATATCAAAAATGTTAATTAATACAGGTTAAACATTTGGACTGATAAGAAAATTAACTCCACAGGGGCATATACATTTATTTTTATACACACTGTATGCATGTTCAAGTTTAGAGATTTGATTAAATTAGATTAAAATTAGATTTTTGTTAGAAAAAAGTGATGTCTACTCATGCAAATAAAATGACTGATAGCTCAAAATGGAATAAATGAATGAGCCTGTATTTATTGTTTAATGAGAAAACATGATTTTGACAATCATCTATCCTCTACTCACACAGAACAGAGGTGGTGGCAGGACAAGTTGGAGGCTGAGAGGGAGAAAGCTGCCAAACAGTCCACCAGCACACAAGGGGGAGGGAAAGAGGGACCTTCCCACACCAGCGTGGCCAAAAGAGGAGCTTGTCAGGTCAGGGGAGGCCCTGGCCAAGGATCGGCAGCAAGTGTAACCAAAGCGCCCGCCCCTCCTCCCCCGGCCCACACCAAGGGAGGGAAAGCTGTGCCGCATCCAGCCAAAATCCCTGCAGCCAGGTGAGTCACTGCTAGCTCAGTTCAAGAGTTTGTCAGGGCTGTTCTCTGCTTGTCCATGGATTTTTTTTCCCACATTTATTTATTCAGAAAAGATTTCCTGCGTATGCATGCTCTCTTCAGTTCTGCCCTCTTCATGTTCATGCCAGCTGTACAATCATCTAATGTTGGTCATTCTGAGCAGCATCACTGGAACGATCTGTTTCAGTTTGTTTCCTGATAGGATTAGCCATTTGAATACTGAGTTCATAGTGTTTCTATGTAGAGTTGGACAAATGAAGAGTTGGAGGGTTACACAAATATGGAAACACATGAAAAATACTTTTTAAGACACATGATTGCACATTTAGTAGCTGTTGTCAAGAATAAACGTTATTGGGTGCCTCCATCCCACACTGAAATAAGGGTTATATTTGGGACATGTGTGCCATATTGTCTGTGTCTGAGAGTACAAATTACCAGGCTGCTTTTTTCCACTTCTGTTTGTCACCATTCTACAGCTTATGTATTATAAAATCTCTCCTGTAGGGGGAGAGCTGGAGCAGCATCCAAGCCAGATGGAGCAGCCAAACCTTCCAGTAAGCAAAGTACTAAGCCCCATCTCCCCTCCAGCAAGTCTAAATATGACAACTGTCCCAATACTGTCAAGACAGCAGAGGGTAAGCCACAACTAGAGGCTGGTCTCATGAAAACCTTTCTTTCCCAGGGTGTAAAACTTTCAGGATTTAACGAAAATCTCTCCGATTTGTGAAGCAACACTATACTAATTTGCACTTTTCCTGCTGCAAAATTCACCCTAAAAATGACTTTCCTATTCCTGACAAATAAGAAAATAACTCACACTTTTTTTTTTCGATGTACTGGGTTTCTTCCGCACCTTTTTTTTTTTTTTTTTTTTNTTTTTTTTTTTTTTTTTTGCAGGACAATAAACATTAAGTTCAGGTAAAATTATGTAAGTAAGTGGTTGTTGAAGTGAAGTTTGGGGCCCACAGCAAAGTAAGGGCTGGTTTAATTCGCTGGGATTTATCTCAAGTCAAGAATATATATATATAGAAATAATTAACAGAAGGTTCTATATCATCATTGTCACCCTACTTAAAACTGTAATGTCTTTAACTCAGTGGTTACTCAAATCTATAAAAAAAAATCTTCCTATATGGTGTTCCAGAGACAACTTCTAATAATGTAATTGACCAACTGATTATTGATAAATTATTTCAGACATGACAATATAACAAAGAAAACAAATTATAAAAGTAAACAATTAAAAAAAAAATGTCTAAAAACAAGTAGCATAAAGTATAACTTAACTCCTACCTGCTCCATATTAATTAATAAATTAATCTTTTAATGTCTTTATCTGCTTGACTTCCTCTACTGAGATGATAATGTGTGTTTGTGTGTCTGTGTGTGTGTGCATGCGCGTACGTGTTTGTGTGCATGTGCATGCACTAGCTGATCCAGAACCCCCTGTGGCAGACAGTGGCACAGTGGCAGTCAGCGTGTCCACTCGGATAAACCCCAGGTCTCATTTCCCACGGATGGGTCTGGCCCGCGCCCTCTCCCACTCTGCACGCACCCAGGACCAGGCGAAGGAGCTCTACCGCAATGTCATTGCCATGGCACCAGGGGTCAGTTAGCATCTGACTGTAACAGTGCAATAAGATCAAATTACTCTATCACCACTATAACACCCACCCAATTGTGTAACTCCACTCAGTGATTAATTTCTCAGTGGAAGGATCACACACTCTTCTATGAGTAGAGAGAATTGCACAACCCCATGGTCTTGTGAAAGCTTTTCAAGCATTTTCTATAAATAAAATATGTTGTGATCAAGACAAAAAAAAAAAAAAAAAAAAACTCGCTTTTGGAGATATAAGATTTCCACCTGAATCATAATCCAAATCATATCAGGACTCTTTGATTATCTCTAATTCAAGAATGTTCATGAACCTTTATTGTCATTGTGCTAAAACAAGACAGCGAAGCATCTTCCAAGACAGCGTATTGCAAATGTAATAAGTATAAAATAGAAATAAGAGTAAATAAGTATAAGAAAATAATTCTAAAAAATATGAATATAAAAGAATATTTACACAGTAAATACACAATAGAAGTGAATGAGTTTATAAGCTGGCAATGGTTGAGGTATATGGATTGGTACAAATGGTTCAATAATAGTATAATGACTGAATTAGTTTAAGTAATAGGCAAAAAATGCTATAGGTAATGTCTCTGATAGGTCTATTTAGCTAATTCAACTCTCAAGTAGTAACTGAACCCCTAAAGATAACTTGTTTCTTGGAGTATCTCTCCCAAATTTCAGTGGGGACTAAATTTGGTCTACTGTCCAGCCCTAAATTAAACATGTGAGCATTTTACAGTTTAACTGCCTAACCAGACATTTAGAGATTCATTTGGCCTGGTGTTGATGAAGTGACTGTTTAGGTCCATGATGCATACATTGAGCTGGCGCAGCTTCTGGAGCCATCAGACCCTCAGGCTGCTCTGGAAGTGTACTGCAGCTTCATTCTGAAGCCCATGGCAGAACAAAGCTTCGATGACGCCTTCATCACGGGGGAGATCGTCCGCTTACTGATGATGCTGGAGCTGTACGACCATCCACAGCTGGGTCCCAGCCTCGTAGCATACGGCAAAGTCATGGGCCTAAGTGATTACTATTACCATTATTATTAAAGTACAAGAGGTAATAGGAGACGTAAGGTGGAGCCAGGAGCTGTATTAGTATAATTTGCAAGTCTGTGTTACATTTGCTATCTGATAATATATGACATAGATGAGCAGTGGCAAAGTTTGGATATATATATAATTTTAAATGAATCTCTTTTTAAGTTTGATTTTACTTGACTAATCCGTGGCTGTCTTTGAAGGTTGCATAGAGAAATACATTGACATCTTGGATGGGAAGTTCATGACGAAGCTGCTGAAGAGCGTCTACGCAGGGATCCACGACAGGCCAGAGGATGATAAGGAGCTACAGGAATTCTTCAAGTTCAAATGTTGGATATAAGAAGTCTATTCACTCTAACAAACAGCTGTATTGGTTTTTCAACCCATAAAGGAGTCACAGGTTAATGTCATTATACTCACTCTATAACAAATTAAAAAGAAATGTCTACTGATTGATAAGACTCATTTTTGTCATGAGGTGGTGGGACACTCCAACACATTCGTTCATGCATTCAAGCACAAGGTTTTGTTAGGGAAATCATTTTTCTGATTTATACAACTGCACATGAATGCAGCATTTCAGCACACATTTTGTTCAGTTCACATTTTCAATCACTTTTCCCCAAAATAAATTCCATATACGAGAAATCCTGAACACCTATATCCTTCCCTTTGTCCACTGACATCCATGGTCATTTTCTACATTGTTACAGTCTCAAGAAAATCAGATGCTGCCTTCATGAATGCAGTAATCCACTTGACTTTAAGTCGGACATCATAAAAATCTATTCATATTGGACATAGGAGACAGAAAATGTTCATCTTTTTGTACAAAAATGCATTTAATCTGAAAAGGAGAAACTTTCTCAATAAAATTATGTCATATCAAAAGTGACAGCTTTAACAACAACAAACTTATCCCAAAAACAGCAACAAACTACAGGTGTTTCCTTGAAACACCTCATTTTATAAAGGCAACATCTTCTGAAAATGGACGTGCACACATTTCTACATCCAAATGTAGGCTTTGTTTCAAGAAAACAACAGAGAAAAGGGATTTTATCCAAACAAAGCATTCTGCAGTTCATTCTCAGTTCCTTAGTCTAAACTTTATTTTATTTTTTTATATCGAGTGGCAAAGATCCCAAACATCAGTCTGCACACGGTCTACTTTTTTTTTTTTACACTACGTTGAGTTTGGTGACAATGAGCACGCGGACGGACTGGTCAAAGCCCGAACACACACACAGGCCCTGCTTGTCGGGGCTCCAGTCCAGGCTAGCAATTGGCTGTGTGGACAGAGTGACGTTCTGCAAGAGGTTGACAGAGCCGGCTACACCCACATCCACTCCATCTGAGTCCTTCCTGCTTCGCTGAGTGGGGTACTCACTGGAAACAACACCAAAACTTATTTGCAGGGTCTGTACAGTGTTTCACTTTACTTTTACTTTGGTATCTTGACAATTGGACATTTTGCAGTAAAAGGTACTGTAGATTTCTTACTATTTCCATAGATGCAGGTTTCCCGCTCCACCTGCAGTCATGAAAATCTCTCTGTTTTGAGGCAAATGTCTCACCTGCCAAATGGTTGATTTATGAGCCTAAAATAGAGACATGATCATTTACTTCCTGATGAATGGATTTACACTTGCTTGAAAAATAAATATGTAATGCAGGCACAATAAATACTATAGTTGGAGGAAATACACACTGCATGCACACCTTTCACACACATTTTACTTTTCAAAATACCATTTTCTAGATTCTAAGATGCAGGGTATGTAGGAGTGGACTCATTGTCATGAGTCCACTCCTACATTATATATGTTTATGTCATTTACTTGGACTGAAGAATCTTTTTTTTTCTCAAGACATGATGTATACTTCCAATACCTGGAATGGTCAGAATCTTTTCCAGCACCGTTCAATGAAAACCCTGCAATAATTGCGTCTAATGATGGTGAAATAATGTGTAATTGTAGTTCTTCCTCCCTACATTGCGTGCTTTGTTACTAATCAGTGAAAATAAGTTCTTAGTGATGTCATCATACAGTATGCTATGAGACCTGTCCCAACCCCCACCTGCATAAACCTCTGCTTTTTTTGTGTTGGCTACCAAACTGCACCTCAGCAAGGAACAGCCAAAACTGAGGGTGGCACCACACATTAAAACTGGCATTAAATTCGCAGAACATTTGCACAAATGGCTCCAGAAAAATAGCTGGAACATTATAAATGAGTTAAATGAGTCGACCTGCAAGGAGCCATGTGTTAAGTCATATAACACTTCCAGACGCAGACAGTAAAAACAAACTATGTCTAGTCAAAGTTTCTAACAAAAATACTCAAAATGGTGCCTTTAGAGTCTGCTGGCAGGAGGCCAACCCATGCACCATGAGTGTACATGTTTTCATCTGTGCATTTTTCAGTTATTAAATATTTGAATCTCCCATATAGCAAAATCAGCATGATATTCCTAATTAGGATTTTTCATCCATTTCATAATTTTTTTCATGAATATCCAATTTTTGATCCAAACATCAAATAGAACCCCGTGATTCGCGGTTGGAGACATTGATGTGCCAACTGTTGATCGCTCAGAAGAGCTGCACAAATATTTAGAAAGCTGAGGCCTCTGATCACACGGACCTACCAAACACTTGGCAAGCTAGACTCTGCACTAATGCTGGTATAAGTGTGTTTTTCTTGCATTTTCCCACAGAAAACACACTTCTCTTTCCTCACAGGCCCAGTGTCATTTTTGGCCAGTGACACAAAGCCTCAGTGGATGTTAGGCAAACACAAGCCCCAAACGCTTCCAGCTGTGAAAATGGACAAAATGACATGTCCCTCTATTTCCCTCTATCTGTACCCTACAAATGTAAAAATAATAACAATAATAATAATAATAATAATGTCTTTGACATTTTTCCTATACAAGGGAGCCAAATCCATCTGGTTCTCTCCAGCAGGTTCAATTACCTTTTCGGAAACGGAGGCGAAGCCCTTGGTTGGGTGCTGGGTCCTCATGTCAAAGACGTGGAATTTTCCCTCCAGTGAGGTGGCCACCAGCTTGTTCATACTGATGTCTTTCCTGTCAAACTCCACGCAGCATACCTGGCCGTGATGTAAGAAAAAATAACTGTCACTCCCTGGACATTTATCACATGGCAAGTCTCCATAAGAAACAGCAGAATGTGCTGAAATGGTGAAAAGGCAGTGATTGAGAGATGAAACATCATGCTATGTTATAAAAATCAGTGCAACACTTTGAATGTGATGTGTGAAGATTTTTCTGATATGACATCTGATGAGTATGTCTTCACCTCAGGCTTGTCACTTTATGTGAAAGTGATGCTGGAAAATAAGTTTAGCTGTGCCTATTTTTTTGGTCTGTTATGGTTATAGTGCAAAGAGGATATATATATATCTATATATATATATATAGATATATATAGATATAGATATGTGTGTGTGTGTGTGTGTGTGTGGACAGTTTATCCTCACAAAAGGTTCTAAATATTAAAACTACTCGTTTCAAAGGTATGATGACTAATCACACCATTAATCTGAGATCCCATTTTCTTCAGTATTATTTTCCTGCTGTGGTGCCATACTGACTATCAATAAAAGGGAAAATGTAACATGAAAAGCTTGACATCAAAAGTTTTATATTCATATTTTATATTCATATTCACATCAATGCTTTGCAAAGGTTCTTTAGCTTTTACCACCAGATTTTTTTAGCTGTATGACTGTTTGCCTCACCCCATTTTTGATGTTGGTTTCCCACCGTAAGGACATGTTCCGCAGGTCAAAGAGTTTGATGTCGCCATTGTCATATCCAGCGCACACACACCTGTCGTGATCATTGAAGGCATGACCTGAAATGACAGCATCATGTAAAAATGACTGGTGTTTTTGTTCTTGGTTTAAGGCTAGGAAAACCTTTGAGGCTATTGTGGAATTTTGAAAACAGTTACGTGATTCAGTTTTAAGGCTCTATCTATGTTGATTCTCAAAGACTGTCACATGCGATGCTTTGACACGTCAGTATTTTCCTGACTGAAAACATGCTTTGTCCTTTCATTTAGTGTTTTTGTGCCCTGTACACTAAGACTAGGCGGCAGAGTGTTTTTGTTCTGATCTAAGTGTACTCCACCCACATTTTACACACAGAGAGCACAGAGGTGCCTTGTGCTTATATGAATTAAATTGTGCTTCAGCTTCTCCTCACCATCCGCTCTGTACTAGTCATTGTGCCAGGGTGTGTGAAATGAGGCCCTTAATGACAGAGTCATGGCTCTAACCTCTTCATCGTGCATTTGTTCTATGGTTCATGATAATAATATTCATTTTCTTTGCTCAAGTTATAATCTAATATAGGCTCCTTTGTGGGTGGTTGATGTGGAAAGCAGCTGACAGATTGTGGTACTTTAGACTGGTCATATTTCTTAATATATGTCATATTTCTCATATGTAGAATTGATGGACATATGTGTTTCAGTGTTTTATGCACCAAATGCAACAGTCCAGCAGTCCCTCTTGGTTTCACCCTCCACAGGCTCCATGTTGGCTACAGGTGAATCCTTCTGTCTGGGATCCCAAACCTTCACTGTACCTGTAACATGCAATGGAAAAAATAAACTAACAACAATGTTAAAGCTAATTTACCCATAAATATTCAATCTAAGATCTATTCATTGTCTCTCTTTGTGCATTTTCTTTCTGTGACAAAGATTTGAATGGACACTATATGTAACATCTGTTTTAATGTCTTTACCATCTCTGCTTCCAGTGACGATCTCTGGTGCACCATCACCAATCCCTAACCCTCCTACACCATCAATACTGTTCACTATCTCTTTGTGGGCCTTTACAGAGTACACCGGCATGTCAAGTGCCTCCAGATTCCTGTGAACAAAATAGAAACACTGGCCCTGAATTTAGAAAACAATTAATGCTAGTATATTATTCTGTTACATTATTAATCTAATATTTAATAACTAATCCATTAAGGGGACAATTTTAACTTTCAAAAATTGGTATGGAATGTATGAAGTGAATGCTCCATAATTAACACATAAAAGGGTTTGTGTTTGTATTTTAAATTCAAACCACAACTGTAAGACATCAGTAGATGTGAATAAATACCATATGTTGAGATTTCCATCAAAATCCCCAGTTGCTATTTGTCTTTGTTGTAGAGAGGTGGCCCCAAAGGTTCCACACTTAATGGGTTTAGGTTTCTCTACCTGAAACATAATAATAATGATAATAATAATGATAATAATAATAATAATAATAATAATAATAATAATAAATCACTTTTTAATAGGGGTAAAAAGTGCTTTACACATAAAAAAAAATCAGAACAAAGCACAATTTAATAGATCAAGGTCAATACAAATATCAAATATAATATGAGCAACCTGAATTTTTCTAAGATACAACTCTTATTCATTAAAAAAAAAAAAAATCGGTAGATCAGTTTCAGAAATTTTACATAAGGTTTTGAAATATATCTAAAGTATTTCGCAGTTGTAGTCCAGATAGCACATTGAACTTTAACTCACTCTCTCTCTATATATATAGATAGATAGATAGATAGATAGATAGATAGATAGATAGATAGATAGATAGATAGATAGTGCATTATTTATTTTTTTGTAATTTGTCTGTATTTTGTTCACATATTTTAAACTGGCAGAGCGCACCTTGTTGTCCGTTGCCCTGGAGATGGGGACATCAGGAGACCTTTCTAGAAAAGTTTAGCCTTAAGTAGATCTGCTAGGTTAGCTAAGAGTTAGCTAAGAGTATTCAAAGACTGGTCAGTATTATCGTTTGTTATTATTCCAGTGTTGTATTTGAAGGAAACATGTTGAGGACAAGTGGAATCATGTTACCTCTTCGACTAGTTGAGCCTCTCCGTGCTGCACCTCGTATATCTGCATCACTCCGGTTCCTCTTGCAAAGTTGCCCAAGCAGATAAACTTGGCGCTGGAGGGGATCCATTTACTGTCAAACACTGTGTAGTTCAAGGTTTTCTGAATATGCGCAATTATTTGAGGCTTTGCAAGCGGTGATGACATTTTGTTAAGCTGGCGAAAACAGCTGAAATAGCTCAAACGCTCCAAAGCCGCTTCCTGCCAAAACAAACGACGCGAAAGGCCCTCCAGACGCTGAGACTGCGCCTGTCTAAAAATAAGCCTGACAAAGTATACGATGTCCAAATAAATAAAATGCTCCGCATTTAAGGGACACAGACGATCCAACGCAATATTCTATAGGTATAATTTACTTATATTAAACTACTGACACGTTTTTATCATTCATAATCCGTTTGTTGACTATTTCCACCACACAGGCGAGGATGAAGCTCCTGTTTGGGTCCTTTCTGCTACACGAGGAGTTTCGTGCCTCCCTAGCTGAAGTCTGCTTCAGAGTTCACTCTGTTTACCCTGATTTAAAAGTGTTTTTAGGGATGGACACTGATAACAATTCAGCTCCAGACGTGTGCGCTGCTGTGGAGAGTAAAGATGAAACAGAGTCTTTCACAAAGGTGACGTCTAAAAAGAAACAGAAACGAAAACGTGAACAAGATGGAGTGGGGATGGACACAGCAGAGTCCGTGGCAAGCAAGAGACCGCACTTTCCCCCCATTTCAGGAGATCAACTAAAGGTAATGATCTATACAAGAACGGGGTTTTACATTTTAATTTTATCCATAATAACCTTTAACAGATGATTATGTAACAGTATTGGATAGTTGGATGATCAGTCAGTAATGTATTGCGCATGCGCGGTGTGGTCTTTTGACGTCCCCACTACATACTTTTGAGTATGTACATTTAAAACGTTGGAAGACCAGCTATACTTTATAATACTAACTGCATCAGCAATTTCACATTAAAAATAACCACAGTTCCTTATTTATGCTATGAACATCCGACTTGTGTTCATTTTTTAAAATTTTCTTTTGATGTATGTTGATGTCTGTGTCTTATTTCAGGGACCAGATGAGATGCGTAAAATTGCTGTCCCAGCTCACAGATACACCCCACTGAAGGAAAACTGGCTAAAGATTTACACCCCCATCGTAGAGAATCTACAACTCCAAGTTAGATTCAACCTCAAAACCAGGAATGTTGAAATCAAAGTAAGTTCCTCAGCACATTTAATCATATTCTGTATGTTGGCTTACAATATAAAGAAAGATTTGTCTACAAAGGAAGTAATAGAATGGACAACTGGACATTACTGTAGAAAGCTTTTCTACAGTTATGTCCAGTTGTATTGTTTCTCCTCTGCACAGATAGGTTGCACAGATGATTCTGTCAGTGTTTCATGTTTGTAATGATCTGTTCTTTCAGACGTGCAAAGAGACGCAGGAAATCAGCTCCCTCACAAAAGCAGCAGATTTTGTCAAAGCATTTGTGCTTGGATTTCAGGTTGAAGTAAGTATGCTAATGGAAAGGATTAGTAACCTGCAAATGTTTTAATTTTCAAGTCGTGGACATTCTGAGTCTGTCTGAATATCAGTCAAGTCCACCAGAGGTATTGTAATGCTTTGGATTAGTAATTATTATCAGTATGTTATTGCATAGATATGCTATTTTTCCTTATTTTTCATTATTTAAATGAAAAACAGGAGTGTTTTATAGAACTTGTTAGATATCACTGAATAAATGTGCTGTTTTTTTTTTTTTTTTTNTTTTTTTTTTTTTTTTTATTCACGATAAGAATAAAATTCAATAGGTTAAACATAGACTGTCTATTGTCAAGTTTATTCTTATTATCTGTGTCAGTTCTCAGATTAGATGGAGATTGTCCACCTAAAATTTATAGCATGGAGTTTTATAATGTCAGCTAAAATATTTGGTTGTTGAAGTTTTGTGATTGTTAATCCCTTGAAGCTTCTTTAAACATTGTTTCTGATGTAGCACATTCCCTCTTTCCAGGATGCGCTGGCTCTCATCAGATTAGATGAGCTTTTCCTAGAAAGCTTTGATGTCACAGACGGTAAGACCACCTTTGGCACTGTTGTCTGCTGTGAAGCTCTCTGCTTTGTATCATCACTTTCCCTCCCTGCTGCACAGCGAACTCGAGCTCAGATCTTTTGGCCTGTGTTAAGCATTTCTTTCCTGTCCTGGCAGTAAAACCTCTGAAGGGAGACCACTTATCCAGAGCCATTGGAAGAATAGCAGGAAACGGAGGAAAAACCAAATTCACCATTGAAAATGTCACAAAGACTCGCATTGTGTTAGCAGACACGTGAGTACTCCCTAGTATTCCACAGTAAACGTGCAGTTACATTAAAATCAATCCTCATTATTGTGCTGCTTCAGTTGTGAGATTGTGGTTATGAACCACAATCAGGTCTCTTTTTTACAGGAAACAGATTTTCATTTTACATTTGTAGTAAAACATTGACTTCTGTCAGTGCAGTATTTCTTAAAGTATTTTCTGTTATGAACTAATTTAATAATAGTTGGTGTAGATACAATATAGTGTGCATGAATTTAAGCGCTGTGTTTTTCTTTTTAGAGGAAACATTCACTGTTAACACTCCTCTCTCTCTCTCTCTCTCTCTTTCCCTCAACAGAAGAATACACTTATTAGGATCGTTCCAGAATATCAAGATGGCCCGGACAGCAATTTGTAACTTAATCTTAGGTGAGAAGGTTTTGTCATTGTTGATTATTGTTGAGTTGATTATATCCTATTTGGAACAAACACTTGAAATCCACATGGAGTGCTGAGAAATGACCTTTAAACCCTTTTCCCTCTGCAGGAAGTCCACCTTCAAAGGTCTATGGCAACATCAGGGCAGTGGCTAGCAGGACTGCTGAAAGATTCTGAAGTTTGATTGGCTGCTGTGTGTGTTATTCCTCCTCCATCTATCCTCCTGGTGGGCCGTCTATCATGGTCTGTGTTGATGGGTTAAGACCCCCAACTGCTTTTTGGAGTGATGACCTCACGTTCCTCTGCAGTGGCCTCGTGTTTTCAGCTGTCGTCTGCTTTCATGTAGACAGATTGTTAGACCATTTGATCCTAAACATGAGGAAATCCACATGGTTGCATATAGTATGCAAGTAACGTTTGTGTAAATAAATATTTCATCCTCCACACACAAATGTTCGGTGCTTGAATTTGTCATTGTGAGTTAAATTTATCTGATAAAATGTAAATCAGTCTATTTTCAGAAGATAGGTCCATAGTAAAAGATAAGTTTTTGAGTCAGTCGTGTGACTGAAAAAGGATCTCATTTATGCTAATTTCTGACTCTTTGACAGAAAGTAGTTTTCAAAGCAAGCCTTAAAGGATCATGCCAATGGTTTTGCATGCTACTGTCTGCTTACACATTGCAATGTATTGCCAAGGCAATACATTGCAATTTAAGATGGGTGTATCATTAAAGATTTGAGGACTTAGCAAAATAACACAGAAACCAAAAGAGGATTTTATGTTTTGGAAAATAGTTGGCAGCAATGTAACACGTATGTGGGTAGTATTTATTAGGCTCAAACATGCAAAACTACTAGTATGGTTCTTTAATTCACTGCAGGATGTGCTTTTAAATGTAATACAGAATCGAACTGAGGTTTTGATATAAAATGACAGACAATCCATTACTTTCAACATTTCAAAGTTTATTTAAATTTTATTTAATTTTCATACAGTATCAAGTTTCCAACAGTCCCACAGCATAAGATGCAGCATGCAGAAAAAGGAAAAAAAGGTTCTCAAACTTAAATCATTTCAGATTCCCCCACACAAACTAAAAAAAACCCAAATCCCTCAAAGAAAAAGTAGCACTTACGAACTAAAGCATGGTCTGAACTATACAGAGAACAGAGAGCCAGAGCTGCATTAAACAAATACTTATATACAAAAGAAAAAAAAACATCAAATTTCCCCTTTAAGCTGAGTACAGTGTGTGGCAGTTTGAGACAGGATCAGATATGCAACTTTACTGGAATAGAAGCATCTCGCTGACCCGGGTAAAATACAAAAAGTTATATGTAGTTCAGTTCATTTGGATTACCTCTCATAATATGTGTACATTTACCAAAGTTTGGCAACATCCATATTGTATACCATTAAATTCTTAAATATATTAACATCACCATCCATGTGTAAACAAGAGGATTATTTCAAAAAATTGATCTACATGCACAACAAAAAATATATTTCCATGTCATGCAAGCACAGGGAGGCCCAAGCCGTGCAGAGCTTTGGGAAGGGGACAACAGGGTACTCCAGGTCCACATCTCTGACTGAAAACTCCTGTTCAAACCACCAGTCGGCCTCCAAAGCAAAACAAACGCTGTTGCCAGCTATACTAGGAAGCATTTTTCCCTTCCAAATTAACATTTGGTTGCGTTTATATTTACTCCCTGGTCATATTAGTGGGTGGGAGGGGGAGGAAATGAGGTGATTGTGACAGAAAAGAAGTGGGAGAAGAAGCCAACTTTTGAAATGTACATGTTCATAAAAACTAAAATATACAATCTATCCCATTGCACACTGATCATGCCAACGCATTAAGATTTGAAGTGTTCGTGTTGCGCTACAGAGAACTCTGACCCGTCCTGCGCTGTATTGAGAAAGGTAAGAATTCAGAAGGGCTCATGGAAAGCAGAGGCAAAGCCTTCTCTCGCTGTTATAGAAGATGAGCACACATTGGTTACCTAATATACACATACTTTTTAAAAAAAAAAATGCTGCCTGCAGATAAGTCTCTTGAGTTGCTGTATACTTGCACAAACAGTATCTATTCTCAGAATTACTCACTGACAGTTTTCAGTTCTGAGCCAAGTCTGCCGCATCAGCCAGCCTCTGCTCTTAACACTCTGAAATAAGGTCTTTTTAAAACCTTACAGTTCCACAAATTTGTGAGTGTGGAGCTACCCGTTGCATCAGATTGTCTTATGGATGCACACTGATAAATGCAATATGCTTCATCGAGAGTAAACCGTGTATCGGTTTGTAGCCACAAATCAATTTGCTAGGACGTCACTTTCTTGGCATTATTTTAACAACCTATACTTTCACGACAGGAAATAAGAATCATCTCCAACAATATAAACATGTTTAAAGTATAAATAAAACTAGCAGTCTTATAAAAAAGAAAACTAATAATTGCTTTGCTAAGTGTGATTAGAGGCTTGACAGGTTGATACCGAACGGCTCAGCTGTAACCAAAAATGGACAAAAAANAAAAAAAAAAAAAAAAAAAAAAAAAAAAAAAAAAAAAAAAAAAAAAAAGCTGAAATTTAGTTTTGTATCTAATGTGACTTGCAATCCTGCAGTTGGAAGTGTCACGAGCCGGTTTGTCCGGCGTGAATGACAACAGTGGTGATGGGTAATAACTTGGACTGGTTTTGGATATGTTCTGGTTGGCACTTCATACCCTATGTTCTAGTTGTACTGAAATCAAGTGTTCATATACTATACACTTCCCCTCACGAGAGAACCATAGATATATATACTTGTGTTTTTCTTCTTTATAAAAGACAAGAACAAAAAATAAATATCAAAAATAAAAATTAACAAAAAAACAGAAAGGATGAAATATGAACAAGCCAACCAGCCTCTTCACTGNCAAAAATCAGAGATGCTCTCACAAATGACAAACAGCTGCTGTCCTTACAGTCTCTTAAAGTGCTACGACCAAGTTATTGAGAGGATTTACAGTTCAATAACACTTCAAAGTTGGCTTCATGAGGCCCGTGGTTTGGAAACAAAAAGTGGCGTCAACAGAGAGAGAGAGAGAGAGAGAGAGAGAGAGAGAGAGAGAATACTTCCATTGAGTTACACAGAGAGCATTTTGCCGGACGTCTTGAGCAGATCTTCAGAGATGGTGGAGAAAGCGTGTGTCAGGGAGGAAGGGGGGATTCAGCGAGCGGAGGAGTGCTCACACATCCACCACCATCTTTTTGTGTATATCCAGACCACCGACCACCTGGCAAGACAGAGAAGGGTGAGTTTCAGCAATGGTAAATAATCGTAAAGACAAGTTCAAAAAATACAAACCCTAACTGTCCAGATGGCTGATTCAATTACACCTCCAGTTGTCCACAAACTTGCACTAGTTTTCTCTTTACTACGAGCAACTGATAAAAATCTATTTTTACATTTACTGTCTTTTTACGCCTTCTTTTTTTTTTCTTTTTTGTTTTCACCCTCAGATCAGGGTTACTATGAGACATTACAGAAATAATGACAATCTCCTCTGAACCTGAAAGAGCTGCTTTGTTAAAAACAGGCTGTAATGTTCTTCTGAGCCATCATGAAAAAGGAAAAAAAAAAAAAACACTCCCACAAGGACAGAGCCTTTTTAGTTCAAGGTCCTGCAGATACCGCCGTCAAATGTGAGCCTGTCAAAGCTAGAACGTGTTTCTTTCATTTAAGGAAATGTCTCCGAACAAGGAAGCTTCCACTGGGCTCCTACAAAACAGTAGATGACACTGCTGGCTCGATGTTTTGAATAGGAGAGTGCCAATCATGTTGCACGAGGGTTTTGTTGGCTCTTTGATTATGAAATAATAAACTGTTAAATATTAGTTAGGGCCATGTTTCCTCCATACATAGGGCTCACTGTGAACAGTTCATAGGGGCCTATTTTGTAGACGGTAAAAATAGTACACAGTGTCCTCAGTGAGGTCTGTGGATTATCCTGAGTGACCAGGACAGCTTTTCTGCAAAGACAACATAACCAAAATCCCACTCAAAATCTCTCTGGAACTGCTTATTATTGCTTTCTTGCTTTATTGGGGATCTACAAATGTAAGCATATGTTACAGTTGTACTCTGTGAAAATATGACTAAAAAAGCTTCACACGGATGGCTTAAATGTAAAAGAAATGCAATATTTGCTTATCTGTTGCTTGTGTCAGTACTCCTGTAGTATTTTGCACAGCCAAAGTGCTAACTCGGTATTTTTAGCGCCCCTATCATATGTACCAAGAACTCGCAGTCTGTGTTTACAGCCCTTGACAACGTACTTCATCAGGCAGCATGAAACTGAAACCCCATGCTGCCAAGCATGAGCAAAAAGCCGTTTTGTTTTTCCAGACTTTTCTGCCCCTTTGACATTTGACTTCACCACAACTGGCTGCACCAACAGAAATGTCACTGCCACAAAATACCCCAGGGGGAATTCAACTTACTGCACAGAACTCTTCAAAGGATATCCTGCCGTCTCCATCCTTGTCTGCGTTGATGATGGTCTTGTCCACGATCTGCTGGAGCTGTGTGTCTTTCAGGTTGTTGCCCACCATCATCTTCAACACTTGGAAGAGCTCACCGTTGGAGATGTAACCGTCCTTGTCCATGTCATAGATCCTAAAAGCAACTAGATGAGAGGAAGAAAGGCAGAAGCAGACAGGAGTGTAAGACGAGCCTCTGCCATGACGTTTTGCAATGAACTGATTTGTTGCCTTAATCGCAGTAGAAGCAAAGTTTTAACATGCAAGCAAATGTACTGATCGACACCCATGAGATCCAAGTGAATCTTGTCTTTGGTGGATAAATCTCAAACTGCCACCCACTATGTTGACCGGCAACAAGACAATAATATTAACACATGATTACATCAAGTCTTTCTTCTTTGCTTGTTCTTAAACTTTGTCCTTGCTGGCCACCATGCACTCTGAATCAATCAGCCTCTTTCTAGTGCAGCTGCTGCTTGCAAACTAAATCTAATTGTCTCTTTATCAAATATTTCACACACACACACTTGATTCTGTCAGGTTTAAAATTACTAGGGTGAGATTTCTGTACATTACGTTGGCTTGAAAAAAATATGTATTAATGGTAGGTGAGTCAAAAAGCTGTAGGGACACTGCTCAGCATTTACTGTTTAGCAACGTCAGACAAATACAGAACAGGAGAGACAGATGAGACAAAGCGGTTTCAGTCCCAGGAGGGCGAGAGTAAAGCCAGGAACACACTACAGGATTCTTTGTCTGATTCTGAGCCTGATTTTGAGACGGCTCATTGGTCATCTGGTGTGAAGAGATTATTGTTTCACGTGACCATATTCAAGAGTTGTGACACCACCCATCAAGGATATGAAAACTGAGTCAAGTCAACTGGATTCAAGTTTTTGATTCTGAAACGTTTCACCATTCATCCAAATGGCTTCATCAGTCAGAAATGAATGAACAGAAGTGTCAAATCACAGCAAATCTTCAATTCCAAATAAATACATATATTATTCAATTTTTATTTTAATAATGCATGGTGCAAAAAAAATTTGAATAATATATGTATTTATTTGGAATTGAAGATTTGTTGTGATTTGACACCACAGTTACTGGAGGTTTAACACCCTTCTGTTCATTAATTTCTGACTGATGAAGCCATTTGGATGAATGGTGAAACATTTCAGAATTAAAGAACTTGAATCCAGTTGACTTGACTCAGTTTTCACACAGTATATCTACCCGCCTGGATGACTGAGAATCTTCATCAAAACACCCATCAAGGAGTTAGGGTGGCTGCACTTACACCGAAGTTTCTGCTCCTTGTCCCCCTTGACGCTGAACTGTGAGACTCCCTCGATGAACTCTGGGAGAGGAGAGCAAGAGTCAGTGCATGTGTTCACAAATCTGTGCATGTGTGATGAGAAACACACTGAAGTCCATGTTACTGTTGAGAAACACTGGACTGTTTTGGAGAGCTGTCTAATAAAGCTTGTTGAAAAGCTGCACCATCACACACTGTGATTTGAACTTAGAAATCATAACAAGTGATGTCAGCAATAGTGCATGTGGCACGCTCGCATTTACCAAAGCAACCTGTCAGTGAGAGTTTATACCAAAAGGACAAAAGAGGACAGAAGTTTGGGATTCCAGTTTTCTCCAGACTGAGATCTGATCTCAGTCAGTGTTGTAAGGGAAACAGATATGTACTTTGTTTTTAAGACTGAATCATCAGTGCCTGAGTTAAGTGTCTAATGTTTACTATCCAACACCAGAAATTAATTTGGGAAATAAGGCAAGTTCAGTCAAAGGAGTCGCTCTTCTCTGCTACAGTCCAAGTTTGAGACAAAGTTGTTAAAATAAGTGTAATTTTACATTAAAATCTTGTCTAGTGTAGCTTTGAAATAAAGGATAAGTAAGGTATTCTTGTGTTATTCTTTGTAATCTTTTTAATCATGCATGATTAAAAAGATTAGAAAGAATAACAGATTGAACTTTCACATTTTAAAATGATTTTACAAGACATAAAATTGCAATTAGAAACTACCGTATTCACCAAATTCAACCAACAATATTACACCCTTGCAGCACTGTATACTTCAGTCTTCCTAAAAAGTCTCCAATTTAATATTTTACCACTCTTCTAAGTGTCAACATGTTCATAAACTGTTCCTTATGATTTCATTGATAGTGACAGTTATACTTATTTTATCCAGAGTTTTCAGTTTTGTTCAATTTCATGACATCAGAAATATTAAATTCATCTGATATCTAACTTAAGTAAGAACAGTGAACAAATTCATCTGGATTACAACTATTACTAATATTATTACTACTAAATTTGCTAAACATTTCCAGTGTAATGAAGAGTTGAGAGGGAGGACAGCAGGGTGCAAAGTCCCTGGTTATAGAGATCTGGTTTTGTTAATCATGTGCTGTGATTCATGTTCGGTCACTCCCAGTACAGTCGCATATTTCTACACAAGGAGGACAATAGGACCATTTTACAACACCTGTCATGTATTCATTCCAGGAAGTAGTTTTTTTTTTACTGCTTAAATGCTTCAGATCTTTCACCATCAAAAGGCTCTTACATACACAAGAGTTTTGTCATTATTATGGGAATTCCACTGTTGATTCAGATTTTGCATTCATCTGATCCTTGCTACTAATCATTTTACAGAAAATGAGCTCTAAATCAAAGTAGATGTTAATACATGTTACAACTGCCCACTTTAATTGGATGAAAAAAACATACAACACACTGTACATACAGTATAACAGCAGCACAGAATTATCTGTAAAATGTTAACATGAACCATGTGGCTCTAATATAAATTGTGGTTAAGAAAATCCAATGTTACAGTACAAAGCAATATTAAATAAAAACACACTATATTAGAATTACCAGTAAACAACAAGGTCAAGGATGAATTCTGATCACACCTTACAAAGGAATTTTTCTACTGTAACAACTTGTTAAACAGAAATAAATGGACTTTTCAGCAAGTGCTTCTGAAATTTGATGAAGTCATGGTCAAATTTGGGAAAGGAGTCATGTGACACATGGTATTGACAGTGTTGTGGTATACTCAAAATATTTCATAGGCTGGACTTAAGCTGTGTATTAAAGCAGTTCCACACACCAGTGGAGTGTTACCTACCTTTGAAGTCCACCTCTCCATTTCCGTCTGTGTCAAATATGTCGATAACCCTTTGCACCAGCGGGTTCTGTTGGAGCTCAGGCAGCGACATGAACTCCTCTACGCTGAGAGAGCCAGAGTTATCTAGGTCGAGTTTCTTAAACCGCTTCCCTAGCCTCTTAATCTCATCAGCATCAACTGGACAGAGACAGAAAGAAAGGAGAAGACATTTACATTTTCCTGTCAAGAATAAGATAAAATTCATAACGCAGTATACTTAAGAAGTTTGGATGACATTAAAGTATATAATTTTTCCCCTTATCATTTTAATGAAATGTGATCTTGGATGCTAGATCAAATGTACATTTGCATGCTATAAAGAAGATAAAACAACAAATAAATCCATGCCAGTGGGGCCAGAATAATCATAAATCGCCTGTTAAGAGAGGAGGTGAAAGAGATGTAAAACCGTTAGAGAGACCCTTCAGACCTGAAGTCCATTTGCTAAGTTCATTTGTAGACGTGTTCGGTCAAATTAATATGTTACAACTGTTTCACAGCATTTCAATTGCTATGTGCAATCAAGTGTGCAGTTTAACTGTGGTAAAGTTTGTTTTATGTTAGACATGTTCAATGGTTTTAAGTATCTGACAAGTGTCTGACCACATGTAACCCTCTCCGGTTCTAGAGAAATCAATGAATAGATTGCCTCAAAGTTGGTTCAGAACTTGTGCAGATCATGTTACCACAACCAAACTGCTCCACAGTTCAACTGGAATCAGACTGAGAAATCTCCCTTTAAGTGGTCTTGGTCTGACTATTTTGCCGTGGACGCGAGCTCAATTCTTTTGTTCACGTGTGCCAAGGGAAATGCTCCGGGATTTTAAATAAATGCTCAATATAAACTAGGAGTGAAAATCAGAGTAGGAGGGAACAGAGAGTTTTCTGGATTTATTTGATGAATGAAAAATTTAGTTGTGTTGCTCCAACAGCAGAGGAAGTAATGAAAGAAACAAAAAGTGGAAAAATCAAGTTCTACCCACTAGCCTTTCAGTGGCGAAACATGTCATTTGATATTTGATATTTGCCATTTGATAATTACGGTCAAAGGAATGTATCAGAGTTAGATAAGACAAAATTTTGCCTTGGAAATCCTGCACAAAGAGCACAGAAAGAACCTGAATCATCGCGTTTTTAGTTTTGAAGTATACTGGGGCCAGAGAGTCACGCTGATGGTAGCAATGATGTGTTCTACCAACAGAAAGGCTACAGACAAATCCATATCATGGCTCATATCATACCAGCCAATCCTATTGTGAGGTGTGCTAAGGTCAGAGGGCAACTCAACCGGTTGTGCATGAGAGTAATGCTAGGGCAAGAAGAAGATGAGGGATAAGAAACGATTTAAATTATTCTTTTTTTTTTTTTTTTTNTTTTTTTTTTTTTTTTAAACAAGGGTGACAGAAGAAAAGAAGCCACAATGCAGCAATCACCTGCAGCAACCCTCCCAGGGAGGGTAAGAGTTGTATGCACTGAGCTAGTGGATATTGATGCAAAATATAAATACACCTGCTAACACCTGCATGAACAGTACTCATAAATTATACTATCTATTCTGCAACTAGGTCAAGGACACCACTTCTGGCCTGCACAGGACTGAGTGAGCCGCACCGAGCTGCAAACCCACAGTAACCACAGCACATTTTGTTCTGCTCTCATCCAGAGACACTTCAAATGAGAGCAACAGTACAACAAGCTCCAAATGCTAGATCAGAAACATGACGTGCAGGAAACAACGGGCAGTGCAAGGTTCAGAGAAACGGTGTCCTGACAACACCTATGACCCAAAACTAAAGAGCTAAGGAAAGCTCGAGAAATGACATGCAAAGAGACAGACAGATCATTTTTGCTAACTTACAGCCTTTGTTGTCTACTGGTGCTCTTTTACCAGAAGGCGGCAGGACTTTTCGTTCCCCTGCCATCAGAAACAGCCCTCGCTAGCTGGCTGATCCACGGAACAATGGCAAGGAGTAATCCAGAAGCAATAACAGCCAGTTGTTAATTACTATATAAGCTTATTCAAACACAGCCACATGATCCCTTTGGCCAACCGCAAACAGCAACTTCACCTGCTCTAATCTGGGGTCCTAAATGATATAAGCTATCTATTAATCTTTACACATAGTTAAAAAAAGGCGGGTCTGCAGGGCTCAGAATTCACTTCAGTTTGCTCTGATGAAAATTATGACAATAGCCAAGAGTGGAAGAACGGATAAAACCAAGAGTGAAAGCTCTGTTGTCGGGCTGCATACAGGCCAACAAAAAAACAAAGAAAGAAAAATGATACGTTAAAATCTTATCAGATTTTCTGTAGGTATGAGCTCCTATCTGGGACGAAAAGCATCCACTTCAGCCTCTTGCAGGGTAGAAAGTCTCCTACTTACGTGAAATAGTGTCAAGAGAGATCACAAAAGGATCTACTTCAAATCCGTTTATGACACCAAGGTTATAAAAACAAAAAGCAAAACTGTAGCAACTGCATATTCACAGTGATACAATCTTAACAAGCATGCATTATACAGTGCTGTGAAAAAGTATTCGACCCCTCCTGATTTCTTTTATTTGTGTATCTCATAATAAACTGTGCCAGATCTTCACACAAATTCTAACATAAAACAAAGGCAACCTGAGCAAACACAAAATACAAGTTTTAAATGATAATTGTATTTATTGAANCATAAAACAAAGGCAACCTGAGCAAACACAAAATACAAGTTTTAAATGATAATTGTATTTATTGAAGCAAAAAGCTTATGTAATACCAAATAGGCCTGTGTGAAAAAGTAATCGCCACCTGAACTTAATAGCTAGCTGTGCCACCTTTAACAGCAACAACTGCAAACGCTTCTGATAACTGGAGATCAGTCTCTGACATCGCTGTGGTTGAAGGTCTGAAACAGTTTAGTATGAGATATACACAAAAAGAGAAGAAATCAGGAGGGGGCCAAATATTTTTTCACAGCACTGTATATGTTATTTACATTTGAATGTGCAATGCAAGTGAAGTATGTGTTATCGGGGGGGNGGGGGGCGTGTTTTGAGTTTCAAGGTTCGGACACACTGTGCTACATCAGCTTGATGACTAATCAGACTGTGAGAATGGTGGAGGAGTACAGGAGTACTGAGAGAGCAGGAGAAGGAGAGAGAGAGAGCTCAGGAGAGAGAGCAAGAGAGAGAGAGAGAGAGCGAAGGAGAGAGAGGGAGAGAGAGAGGGAGAGAGAGAGAGAGAGACAGGATGATTCCTACAAACAGAAGAACAGATTAAATCAGATCACTGATCACAGGAAATTTACAAATTATAATGTATGCCCATTTAATGTTTTTAATATTTTGTCTAGTGCATCAACAGAAACAGAACAGAAACACAGCCTTTTACTTTACTTTATGTATACTGAGTGTCCATTACCGCTCTCTGGCAGCACTGAAGTACATTTATTTCTATTGAGCGACTGCTTTGTTTTCATGTTCCTGATAACTCCAGATACATGATGAATCTGTGCATAATCGCAGACGCGCAAAAGCTGATATATACCACAGGGTTTCTGCGTTGTGCACCACTAGGTGCAAGTTATCAGAGCTGAGCACACGTCTGTCCTGCGACACCAAACGCTTCCTTATCAGCTGCCTCCTGTTTCCTGTTCACAGCAGATGACACCAGCCCGGCTCATAACGGTTTTGAGTATCACTCCTACAGATAATCAGTGCACCTGCTTTAGTTACATAAGGGGGTCTTAGCACCAGCCTTTTGATTAAGATGGGTAGCTAAGTGGTACAGCTCGATTGTCTTCTTTGGTGTGTGTGTGTTTCTGTTTTAAAGGGAAAATATATATGTCTTGCAATGAATTAACAAATGCTCCTCCTCTTTCTCTGAAAGTGTGATTGTAACAGGCAAGTGAGTCGGTTGATCAATTATGCATGGATAAGTGTGTGAATACAGCATCTGTACAATTAATATTCATGGAATCCAACTGGTGCAAAATCTATGAACAAAGGGAAGCTGCTGTGTTGGAAATGTAGTTTTCCTGACACACACTTTTACCATATTAAGGGCAGTCAGGGTCTCAATGTGCTGTGACCATATCAGTCTGATCATCTGATTGCATCTGATACCGCAAGACTGTGAAACCCACGAGACCACAGACTGTGAAACCTGCGTGTGTGTGTGTTTCTGTCAACCCTAAACTACACCATGAAAACCTCTGAAAGTGCCATTATCCTTTATTTCACTTCCAATATCATGATTTCAGGGATGTGGAGTGTCACAAAACAACTGGGATAGCAGCTCTCTGGTTTTGTTTGACAATAAACTTTAATAATGAAAAAGAAACTTGTCAACAAAAGAAAAAGATGCCTCTCGATGTGGACTTTTGAATGAAAATGGAGACCTCAACCTGAACCCGAACCACTCTGATGTTCTTTATGGCTCAAAAGGTTGAAATGGCAGCAAAACTAAGAAGGTCAGATTCCCTGTGTAGCCAAGCAGACAGAGTACAGAACAAATACCAGCAGCATTACAAGGTTTTCTGTCATTCTGGACAAATATGCTAAAGGTATACACCCATACAGAACCCTCTGCCAAACAGCAGATGTTAATGTTAATTGTACAAACCAGTTCTCTGGCACAGTTTAAGGTCATTTTATTGCTACTGTCGGGCCAACGGAATCAGCTTGAGTACAGATGAAAAATCGCTCTGACATTTACAACACAAACTGTGCTGCTGCTGTACTGATCCTTTCTTGCTGTCTGCAAAAAGCGGAGTTGCCAAGTGAGTAGGTACATGTATTATTCATGCTATCGAAAACAACAGCTTTCTCACAGTCTGAGTCCCCTTCCCGGTCTCAAGCTGACAAATCCCACGTCTGGCAGCTTCAAAGACAGACGTGCTCCCGACTAAGCCAAATAAAACTGTGCTCTTGATTCAGACAAAAGCTGGAATACTTTTACACTCCGGTAAGTGTTACAGTTAAATAACTTAAATTCAGAAATCACCAGCATTGTAAATACTCGACAAACACACTCCCCGTGGGTGACAGGCACCAAAAACCATGCTGAATACACCAATCCCAATAGAAAAGATCAAGCATATTTATCCTATGATATTGGTCCATATAACATATTGTTTATTATAGTCATTTCTTTCTCTTTCAGACAGTATATTATTAAAACAACACCAAAGTTTGTTTTATAGGCTTGTTCGGCCTTTGCAGAAAGAAGAAAGGGGAGGGATTTAAGAATAAAAATAATGAAAATGTTCTTTTTAATTATGTAATCCTAACTGTAAAACAGACAGCAGAACAATACACCCTGGAATAAGACAAAAGGGACAAGGTATTTTTCATTTAATAGGACATTTAACAGAATATAATCTGGTATCAAGTGAGAATAGTCTTATTGTAGCTTGTGATGGAGACTGTTTTGGGCTGCACAGCTAGAGGCTCCTCACACTGCTATGCTAATGAGCAGCTCTGAGGGAGACCCAATGTAACTGTGAGATGATTATGATAATCTAATATACTCCACCACTGAGCACAACACACACACACACCACTTTTTCATAAATGCTGTATGCACCCTCAACTGTGTTACTAGGCAACTAGAACCCGCTAGCCCCCCCAGCCCCCCACCCCCATGTAGCCCACACATATGTACACACACACACACGCAGGAGACACGTTTAAACAATTTGCATGGTGTACACAGGGAAATGCATGAATGTAGATGTCACTGGCCTTTGTGTGTACAAGAAGTCTCTCTCACTCACTTACTCTCAAACACACATACCCACACACACAAAATGAGCATCAGTTTACATTCAGATAATCACAAATGTAATATTTTTCAAACGACTCTCTGATCTACTGTTAATAGCTTCTCTTGGTGTGTGTGCTGCTGCTTCTTTGTAATCACGCGTCATATATTGCACTTTAGCTCTTAAGATGCCATATTACAAGTCATGAATTCATCTCGACTGTGTTTGCACACCAATGCCATCACATAAAGCTGTGATTCTGGCTGAACGCTGAACTCACATGCAAGGTTAAAAAAAAAAAAAAAAAANAAAAAAAAAAAAAAAAGGCTAAATTTGGCTTCTTGAGCATCTTCACTCACAGATTTACTCACATCGGAGTATCTATGGCCACACAATGTTGTCAATAACTTCATTTTTGACCACCATCTCTCATCTTCCACCAAATATTTTGCTTAAAGCTGCAAATTCAGTTTACAGTCTGCTCAAACTCACCATCAGATAGTAATTTTGAACAGAGGTTTTTCCTGCCCGTTTTTGTTTAATTATAAAACACAATGTTCCCAAAATGTCATTAATGAATTTGTCCTCTTAAACACGCTTAGCCCTCAAACCGCTCACCCTGCACATTAGTGGAGACATGTGACTGCATTAACACTGTTGTCCTGAACTGAGGCAAGAAGGGGAGGTGATATAGAGAGCAGAATGCAGTTGGCATGTTACTGATAATTACAGCTGAGACGCTGCTGCATATGGCACCGCACATACACAAGATAAAGTGCGAGGGTGGGCAAACAAGAGAATGTTACTTGCTCAGCTCAGTAATTACACAACAAGGCTGACACATGACACTGCACCAATTAGCATAATGGGGTTTTCCTGAGCCAATGAGGCTGGAGTGCTGTCTGGATAACATGTCGGAAGATAAACAGCGTGCTGCAGACAGACACAAAGTGATAAACATGCTACAGATTGCAATTGTTCATCGGCTGGTATTTTTAAAAATGCACTATTTTATCTATCTGTATGATTTTCATAGCTAATAACAAGAAAAAAAAGCTAATAACTAGAGATATATTTGGGGGAAAAATTAAGGTACAGCATGTTTAACACAAATATGAACCCATGACTCCCTGTGTCATGGTTTTACCACTAATGTACTTAGATTGTGCTTCACAACTCACAACTTGACGAAAGATGTCACAGTCTTAGTGAAATTTTAGGAAAAATAGGTACTGCAGAAGGTTTAACATGAGGTGGGCAGATGGATTTGGTTGTTCACAAGAAGACGAATGTGAAAAGTAAGAAGTTGAAGGCAGTTTGTCCCTTCTGCTGTTTCCATCAGGTAAGCAGAGAACAGCTCCTGGTCAACCCGCAGCTCTAGAAATCAGATCATGTCTGGGACTAAACAAAATAAAAATGCATGTGTGCAGACACACAGACACCTGTTCTCTTTCTCGTTCCCTCACTCTTATCTCATTTCAGTTGGGTGTGTGCACTACAGAGGAGAGCTGCAGAACTTGGCGCATTAGGCTGATTGCTCTGGCTGCTCAGCTGCATATTAGAAGCATTCTGAGAATGTACCATCGAAGGACGAAGCGGAGCAGCACACCGTTGGCAAATATTTATAGCCATGCCGTCATTAGAAAACCCCCAACTCACCCTGACCTCCCCCCACGTACAGAGGCTCTGGCTCCTACCCTCAGGGAAACCCCTAGCAACAAGGAACTCCAACGAGCTGCCCGCCGTTTATTTTGGNTCCTACCCTCAGGGAAACCCCTAGCAACAAGGAACTCCAACGAGCTGCCCGCCGTTTATTTTGGGCGGCCGCAAACAGGCCTGCAATGGTTTCAGGCACTCTGCTGCATTTCTCTGTGAGAGTGTGGTGCACCGAGTGTGTGCTTGCGTATGCATGGGTGTGGGTTAAGAGAGCGGATGAACAGAGCAGGTGCATGTGTAAAGTAAAGAGTACAGAACATACAGCTCTGTGCATGTGTGTGTGTGTCTAATTACACACACGCCCATGAGTAGGCCATTAAATTTTGCCTGATCTAAGCTGAGCTGAGCCAGCAGCGGTGAGATGCTGTGCTGAGGAGATACAAGCCTCACTAAAAATCACCCCACCCCCCAACAAAAAAAAAAAAAAAAAAAANAAAAAAAAAAAAAAAAAAAAGCAAAGACTGATGTCCTGATTACACAATTCTTAGTGAAACACGTTTGAGCCAGATTGTATAATGTTAATCCTGTGAGCATCAACAATGTCTACAGGTGACTAAGAGCAGGTACGGGTGAGAAACTTTAGAGGTTTCCATCACATTGAGGGCAGTCAGGCTGAGGGGCAGCAGGCTGAATCTATCTGACCGGCAGATGGCCAATGCCGGCCTGTCCAAGCACTTGATGGTCTGAACAGCTGCTCTGCCGGTGGAGGGAGAGAGAGAGAGAGAGAGAGAGAGAGAGAGAGAGAGAGAGAGAGAGAGAGANAAAAAAAAAAAAAAAGTAAGAAAGAAATGGAGAGAGGCAGGTGTAGTACTTGGTAATTTTCAAAATATTCACTAGAATGAAAAAAATAAACAATTTAGGATATTCTAGGACAAAAAATGTCATTTGTATAGGTAAATACTTAAGTGATATTATGCAGAGATTTCTATGTGTGTATTTTAAACTTCAAATATTCTGATGATATCTGATCAATTTGTCTGTTGATTTAATGAATAAATTGTAGTGGAAATATAATAGTAAATTAGTAAAATTTGATTTAAAAGGTACAAATTTAGCTAGTTAAAAGGTGTCAGTTATTATTGTTGTCTTTGTAGTACTTTGTTTTTGGTACATATATAGCACCTCTAAAATACAAACTGAATCAGCATGCAAAGAGAGACAGTGAGCCACTAATGTTCAGCAGAGAGAGAGAGAGAGAGAGAGAGAGAGAGAGAGAGAGAGAGAGAGAGAGAGAGAGAGAAAACTGGAGAGAAGAACTGAGAGAAGCTGTAAATATCTCAGACTGAACACACAGGTCCTTGAGAGGCTCAGGTCAAAGTCATGCATCCCCGGACGGTTGGTGGCATAATCCTCAGGGAGGAATGCCTGGAAGGCCTGACAGGCCAAGGTCCTGTCTCCCATGACGTTACAGTAGTACGCTCTAAGTATGGACAAACCATACTCTGTTCACAGCTATGTTTACTCTACAGCTATGTGTCGTCGTGAACACATTTTTCTAAATTGAGTTCCTTTTCAACACTAAAACACACACTTCAACATGAATTACAAATTGAGGCTTTCATTTTGTATGTATGCCCAGGCCTGGCTAGCTCTTGCTGTGTTGCTTCTTGTTGATAAAAATCAATAAAATTTCATTGAGAGAAAAAAAAAACAAAAAAAAAAAANAAAAAAAAAAAAACGATTACACGGCATCGTGGTATAAATAAGTGCTGTTATAACTGAAGCTCATTCATAAAGCTTCCCTTACATTAATCAGCGCATCATTACCTCATTACCACACACTGTTTTAAGGTGTCTCTCAAGCAAAAGTCAATGAAGGTCAGCATGTTAATGAGCGGCTTCACATTTAAGAGCCACACTTATATCGCTTCCTCTGGTGTCAAGACAAAATTAACACATTACATCGCCAAAGTAAACCTAAATTCTCTGCTTTACAGCTCTGCATTTTAAGAGCCTGGCACTAAGATAAGACATCCACACGCTATGGAGAGTCGCGATGCATGGGGATGGTGTGTGTGTCGTGTGTGACTTAGACACAGAGTGCAGAGGATGAGGCTTGATGCAGTGATATTAGAATGTGTGTGAAATTGGATTAAAACTTGTAATTCAAATACGCTGACTGACCAAGTGAATGGGCCTAAATATCAAATTTACTGAGGCAAATACAGTTGTGTATTAGACTTAGATTTCTTACTGCTGAATTTTACTACCAGACTGAAACAGGTCTTAATGTTTTAGTGACGGTGTGTATTATGAATCACTTCGCCGATATGTAAATAAGGAAATACTGTAGTAATGCCTCTTTCAAGGTAAACACAGAAAGATGCTGGTAGCAGGCGTTTATGAATGAGGGAACGTGGTTGCATATGACAATATTTGCTTTCATCAACATGTTAAGTCTGGCGTTGTGCTTTATGAATTTCCTCCATTGTGTTTAGAAGACTTAATGTAAAATATATAGGTGGGTCTATGTTCTGAGATATACCATGTGTATACAGGTCAGCATCAAATACATGATAAAATAATATAATTACACAATAATCTTGATGTTTTAGAGTGCAGAAATCTGTTATTGTGCTTTTTGCCCCTTGTTACAACAAACAACTGTGCAGCTCTAATGTCAAAATAATTCTCTCCCTGTGATTATGATAGTAAAACATGATGAGGTAAATCTGAAGAGACGCATGGTCCCTGAAGTACACCTGCACTACAGAGGGACTTGTCAAAATCTCAGTGCTCATTACTGTATCAGTGGACCCCCTTTAGCCTGGTTCTTAACAACCCCCAGTGTAAAATGTGGCATCTGCATGAGAAATCAGCATCTCTAAGGATTCCTTAGAGATGAGATGCTACCTCTAACCTCTAACAAAGGCTACGATATTGTGCTGATCTAACAACATGTAGTGATGGTTAAGGAAGCAGACAAAGATAAAATGTGTCATTTCACTTCTTCCTAAATGCATCTTGCAAACATGATCATGAACACAATCAGTTTCATTCCAACATGAGATCAACAAACCCTCAAAATACTTACAATGTGAGCACATCTCCAGGGGGTAACTGGCTTCATTTCCCTGAAGGAAAAGAGAGACACAGAGATGTGAGCCACTGTTAGATATCTCCAAACTACAACAATCAAATTATGAGAAATACTGCATATATTTAAAATATAAAAAACAAAACCATTCACATTTATAGCTAGATAAAAGTAAATAGGTTACCTGAATAACAGGCTTTCATACAGAAGTGAGCTTTCATTCACTTTATTGTGAACTAATAACATCTATGAGCACCTTTCACTCTGCAGTGAGAGTTTCTCTAACTCAGATTTTTTTCTCTCCACACAACAAATACTTGATCTCAGTATGAACAGCAAAACAATGAATGCAGCACAGTATATACATATTTTTAATTCCAATCAGGAACACATAGATATATTCTCCAAACTCCAATCCAAGACTGCAACATACTGCACATCCATTATAAAATGTCAGTGATTTCACTGCATTCACTCATGTCATTTGCCTGAGATACAGTACTTGTGGGACCCACATCTTACATGACCCAGCATTAGCGTGGTGGACAAACAGGAGGAAAGAAAGCTACCATAACTGAATGCACTTTGGGCCACACAACTTAAATTAAGTTACAGTAGTCAAAATATGTTCAAAAGGTGAGAAGCTTAACTGTAAAAAATGATACTCATACGAGTATCCAATCTGAGTATGAAGGCAAAATTTGGGTCCCAGCTACCAAGCAAAGGTAACTGACAACCAAGACCAAGGCCATATGAAGAGTTATTTGACATCCCTTAACTCCTGTGATTAGATTAGGCTGACCAGCTGAACTAAGAGAAAAAGTTCACATTTGTGGTCTACAAACACAAAAACATAATAATACCACAAAAATAAAGTTTTTTTTCTGTCCTTCTCCTTTTTTCCCATCAGTTATCAGTCGATTTATTTATGTTACCCACTTACCACTTTTCTATTGTGTCTAGTGGTAGGTATCATTCAAAATTTGCTAATGCCAACTTAATATCTGAATTTGGGTACCATACCAATAATATTGAGGTTCAATATCAAACTCTATTTACATCTAAAACTAACTTCTTTCAGTATTGTTGTAACCCCTTAGGCTTCATTACTAATGCATGATGCAGGTTTGCTTCTCACCCAAACCTCTGGAGGAACAGAAGCCAAATTTCTGCAGAGGTTGCATTTCCATGATCTCAACTCCACGGTGGGAGAAACGGGCTAATTAGCTGAGAGTGATTAAAATGCTTCTCAGAAGCCGAATACCAACCAACAATTAGAGCTGCATATTGTGGAAATCGCCACGTTTTAACGTACTTCCTCATGTATGTAGCAAATCATTATCTGTGCGCATTACATTTTTGCTTAATAATAATCGTACAGCAGTGACATTTGTCAGAAAATATCCACAGACAAGAAGGAACCCCACATTCTCATAGTATTCCAACATTTTGAAGCACACTGACACACTTATACAAGGTGGTTCAATAAGCAAGGAGAGTCTTTGCTGAGCAACAATATATTTCATGGCAAGTCTTCAATTAAACTCTACGCTAACTACATAATCAGCACTGAGGTGGTTTTCTCAGGACAAATACTGAACAGGAATAAAACCTTGGGTCATGTTCCAAGAACTGAAAACACCTCATAATTGATTACAAAAAATCATAGAGTACCAACTTAAGTATATTTGGTAAGTGATCAGATGAAATAAAAAATGATTTTCTTTTTACAACACATTTTCTTCTTTGTTGGCCACACTAATACCGATATGCATCTGGACCGCCAACACAATAGGCCTGTGGGTCTGTGGTGAGCACTCATTTTCATACCACATATTCAGTTTGTCAACAGGAATATTTTAGACATTGGACCATTCAGATCATACTCGTACAATAAGAGTTGGCGTAATGTTGGAAGAAATTGGTAGCAGATATTGGAGAATCTTGTTGAGGCAAATGGACTTGATACAAAAAAAAAAAAAAAAAAAAAAAGCAACCATGACAGAACCCAAACTGAGCCAAGTCAGAAAGAAGCTAGATTGTGATGTTTGGGCCCTGGAGTCTAAACTCCTCTATACAAGCAACCTTACACTATATTAAGTACTGTTTGTATTGCTCTTGAAATGTAGTATTGTGACTTCTATATACCTCATTGTCATTTGTAGCTCCTGATTATCTTTAACTCTTCACCAACTGAATATCTAGGGTGGTGGGTGTATCCGATAATGTTGCAATGTTGGCATTACTGAAACAAATGCTTCACCTGGGTCATCAATTAACACCGCTGGCAGGTGTGTGACCATTAAGTTTAAAACCAAAGCTGTCAACATGCAGATTTGTCTTTTTCAAAGTAAAACATCCTCACTGTCGATGCACTTTGGGCTTGAATTCCTCATTTATTCTGCATGCTGACACGTCCATCAGGTACTGCAGCACCTTACAGGTAATGATCATCTTATCGAATGGTGTTGAGGTAGTGCGCCTCCAATTGCTACTGATGAAACTTTATTATTCTTTTGGCATTGCATATCTATGTTTTGCTTATTCAACTATAGCAACAACTCAAAATTAAACTCTGAGTTTTAATATTGCAAATGCACATATTCTATGATTGATATTACTAAATTGTGTCATAGCAGGCTTTGAATAAAACTGTATTTGTATAGCACTTCCAAAAGCTATCATGGATTTCAGAATCAAGACACTCAAAAAAAAAGAAAAAATACAACTAATGTACCGTAAGAACATGTCAAATGTAGATATACTATACTAGCTGTGAACAGACAGTTATAGATTTGTCAATAAGCATAATTATAATGTATCCCATGTATTTTTATTAAGGCACATTTCCAAAATGCATTGGTTATACATGACTATTAAGACTCCTGCAATTCTAAATTACAAAGATTTAATAAGCAGTTTCATTAAGCAACGAAGCTTAAGTACTTATATCTGGTACTCAGATCTGACAGGATACTACACAAATACACAAATATTTACTAAAGCTGAGCTAAAAACCATCTCCTTTACATGAGTATAGTAACTTCAGATTGGATGCACTTCGACAAATACAATCACTTGAAACTACATTTTCCATAAACATTTGATAATAATGTTTTACTAAATTACCTTGAAGTCTATTTCTGGACTCTTTCAAGTCATACATCTTCAAATTCTCCACCATAACACAAGAATTCTTTAACTGAACTATCCATATTGCATAGTAACGTGTGTGTATGTTATATGTGTGTGTATGTGTGTGTGCAGGAGAAGTGTTATGTAGTATTGGCTTGTGTACAGCAGTCACATCCGCAGCCACCTCTCCAGCCTGGTATCCCATCCAACACTGCAATGTCCACTGGTCCTGAATCTGATTGCTGGCAGAGCGAGCCTGAATGCTCACGTGGGAGCCTGTAAGGAGTTCCCTGTTGCAGAGAGTCAGGGATGAAGGGGGGGNGGGGGGGGGGGGGATCCTCCCTGAGAGAGAGAGAGAGAGATGCCCTGAGCCAGCAAGCATTCCACTAGAATTGTCCTGCTGCTCCATCGACAAACATGGCAAAGCAACTAAGACTAATTTGAGCGGACTGGACACACAAACTGGCAGCTCAGTTTGAATATCCTGTATCCTCCTGCAGCACTACAAGTCACAGCTCAGGGATGAGCAACACACAATCTCCACAGTGCCAGTCAGAGTACCATGACTGCAGCTACTGCTCAATAAAGATGAATTTAAACAATAAAAAAAAGATCTGTAAAGAGAAAATATAATTCTCAAAGAATATCATCTTATGTGGCATTACTACGCTACAGCTTTCAGAGTGTTGTGTTAACTGCAAGGGAGAGGAGAGAGAGGTGAGTCACGCAACTTCATATAGGCCTGTCCACGCAACAGAATCTTTCCCAGGGTGAAAATGGAAGGGGAATACAGCTATGTTAGTGAGTAAGCTAAAGTGCATTCTACCTAAAAGCAGGTAAGCTATTTACAAGTGTGCAATTTTTGAAAGATTGCATGCTGCTGGTTCCCAATATTCTCTGCAGAAGTCATAACTGTAGCTATGACAGTTATGAATAGCTGTATTCATAACTGTCAGTCTGACTGCAATTACAGTGACAGTGGATAATTTACTGAGAAACATTTATCACCAGCTGCTTATCCAACATACTGATATGTTTCAGATGTTAAGCACGCAAAAAATAATAAAGAAGTGTTTGAAAGAGTGCAAACATTCTAAATTTGTGGTTAAAAAAAATACTAACTTTTTCCCCTGCAGCCCCCTGCATGGTAACATCACTGACAGCTCTCAGATAAATGGAAGAATTTAATTGATTGAACTAAGAGTGAAAATGTAACCTGAACAAACTCCAGCAAGAAACACTAAAATCTGTGATTTTTATGGGAAGAAGATGGATGTTCCATCCAGCAAAAATGACAGCAAACTGTTAGAACAAAGAAAATATAGACATGTTTTTGAAAATATTAGTATGCCAATTATGACAGGTAAGAAGTGTTACTCTGCTAAAAGTAACAAACCTATACAATGAGCTGGCTAGAAAACGTTGCTGGCCATTATGTCATCCCCTGGCTTATTGTTGGACGACCGTAAAGCAGCAACCTTATCTCGGAGATGTTGTGGTATTTTAAGAGCAGCGAGGAGCAAGAGGTGGGGCAGGATTAGCCTGGACTTCGTGTGATCATGGCACGAGTGACTGACTTCTCTCTCCTCATTGAGTTTACAAGCTTTTTCTCTATGGCAAAACAAACTGACGCAGGACAAGGCATGTCAGTTTAAGAAGTTGGATTCAACTGTAGCTCGATGCACAGCATGACTGCATCAGGATGCCTGTGTAGCTCAGTGCTAATAGTTACGATGTGATACTTTATTGATCTCTGCAGGAAAAAAAGTATTTTTCTTTGCTGCTCTGGAGCAAAGTTCTTATGGAGTCAGTGACTTGCTCAAGGGCACTTCAGCAGGGTGGATTCAAAGGTGGATCGCCCAAAGACACCATCGGTTTTTGTCTCGGTCAGGTTTGACCAGACCTGGCAGAACTCAGAAAACCTCAAACAAACATCTACTAAAATCTATTTATAAAAGATGTAACATTTCCAGTGGCCCAATCTGTTTTTGGTTAAATGACCTGTGAGATGAACTGTTTTTCAGTTTTGTGTTTTAGTCTCCATTGTTGAATGAAGTATGCTCATCTGAACTTGGCATACAGGTGGAGCACAAAAAGCTCACTTGAAAAAAAAAAGTTGCAAATATTTTTAGAGTTACAGTCATATACAGTCCTTCGTTTGGTTTCAGAAATTTAGTCTGGCTTTTTATCAAAACAACTGCCTACTACTGGGCAATTATTTTCCTCCTACTCCTACTATCTGAAAGTCTGACTGCTTTGAAGAAAGACATTAGGGCTAAAATGTGCCCAGTTAAATTAAGTTGAAGAGGAAAAAAGAAAGGAAGAAATAGTAAGAAGAAGAAATCCTGATGCGCATCCACGCAAATGAGTAGTCAGTTGTTTTGGAATACCCCTAGTTAAAAAAATAAATAAATAAGATGCAGTCTGGAATCTGATGCTGAAAAAGATGGATGCAATGTTGGTTGTGCTTCTCTTATCTACATCTCTGACATTCACTGTCATCTAAGTGTTACCTGTAAGGTCCCCTGAGGTAAAGAGATTTAGTGCAAAGCAGATTTGGTGTTTAGGATTACAGGTTGACTGAAGCATGTCTTAGGTCAATAGTGTAGCTATCATGGGGTCAGGAGTAATTCTGTTCATCTCTCCTTTAACTCTTCTTAAATTGGCCCTTCAGATGCTACTGCAGCATTGCAGATGAGAAGGGAAAGAGTGACAACAATAGAGAGTAAGACAGAAATGGTGAACGAGTGAGTGAAGTAGCATCTTTTTAAGATAAAGAATAAAAGAATAGAGGCACTGAGATAGAATGAGAGAAAGAGAGACTCCTATTGGCTCATCCATAATGCATGCTTCATTCAGAATCAATTAGACCTCAGCACACAACACATGTTTTGCATAATGAAGAATCTGGCATCATTGCTGTTTGAACTGCAACACCACAGCCGATCCAAAAAGCCAGTTAATTACAGATATGCAGAACCTGTCACAACAAGAAAGACTGGAGCATAGTACAAAGGGCTTACAGACCTTTCATGAGGCATTTTTGGCACATGAGAATGCATTCTTCACTCAGAATAACATAAGTCAAATAAAGTCATAGCACATTAACTTTTGCAGGTTCTTAACCTGTGCAATGATAATGCAATGTACTGATATGTTGGTATCAATGATAGGTTTTGTTTTGTTTTTTTTGGTACATACAACTTCGATCATCCTTTTTTTAAATAATAAAAACTGAAATCTTTTTTTGTTAACTCTCTTACCTGTTAACGTTTATTTATACAGGGTCGCTGAGATTTTTTTCACCAACAACCTAATCCATTCTATTCACAGTCTTAGCTGTAGTTTGGGGTTCAGTGCCTTGCTCAAGGGGACGTCACAGTGGCATGAGGTAAGGACAATTGCTGCTCATTCACTTCTCTGCCCAACTTTATCCTCTCTGACCCTTCAGTCATCACACATGTTGACATGTCACAAATTTTACAGGTAACTAGTTTAAACTGATCAATTGCACATAAGCGACTGTACATGACATACAGAAAATTAACAAATGCTGCAGTGCCTCAATTAGGTCAATCGCTGGAATGTTGAAAATGCAAGAACAGAGCAATGATATGAATAATTCCTTCAATCCAATCAGTGTCACCCAAGACATTGTGAATGATACAGAGATAGACTGATAGACAGACCAGGGCAAATGAATAGTCCCTGCCCAGATTTCATCAGAGACAAACATCATTATCAACAATTAAAAACATTATGAGTATTAGCATTAGTCAAACAAGAGTATGTGAGTACATCTGAAGTAGTCCATTTACGGTCTACCATCTGTCGTCTCCCATGTGTGCCAGAGCCTGTCTCTGTGTACCATCATATGTACCGTCACACGTCACAGTATCAATGTCAACATGACCAATCTGTGAATATTTATTGTAGTTGCTGATTAAAGTAACTGTTATTTCAATGCTACATCTGCTGAATATACACAGTCCAGAGAGCCAGTAGCCAATACTGAATGACTTATGATTCCATATGAGGCCAAGCCACTCCCAGTGATCAAACCTACCTGCCCAACGAAAATTGGAACACATTAAAAGTCTCTTCAGACAGAATGCTTCATTAACATGCTCAGTGTTGCTTTTGATGCTTTCTATAAAGAACGAGATGGGCAGACAATGTTTGAAACGCTAATGGTAATTATGGATCCTAAAGTAGTTTTTCACTGTTGGGCACCTTTTTTCTTTTTTCATCTAATCACTTTTTGTCATCATGCTAAGTTTAGCAGCATCATTTTTGTTTCAAAATTTTAAGATACCTTTAGATACTACTACTACTACTACATATTTACAATCCTTTTGGGGATTCTTGGTTTAAAAAAATAAGTTTCTTTGTCAATCCTTTAAATAGCAATTATTACAATGTAGTAATGTACGTGTTAGGCCCAAAGCATTAAACAACACAAACCTGATAGAATGAAACAAAGTGATCAATCTGAAAATGTCATTTAAAAAGCACAAGAGTGTGGCATGTTTGTGTGTGCGCACACACACATGGGAAGTCATTTAAACCTACAGAATATGGCATCTAAAATAAGTCCATGTATATCTTCAGAATGTCGGGGTTACTTTACAACACAAGTATATTGATGAAACATGATTTTTGTGGAACAAAAGCATGTTGTGTGTGTCCAAGTCTGTTTGTTTTGTGTTTTCTTCCTTGTGAGCTTGGTTCAAGGAACACAAGAATCCCCTCCTCCACACAAATGTGTCTGCAAGTATTACATTGGCCATATAGCCGAGCTTTATGATAAACATAATCAACCCTCCAGAGTAACAGCAGACTGCAGAGCTGCTTCCAGACTGTTCTTTAAATAGAGACGTCCATTTTCAGCCCAGCTTTGTACAGCAGGCAAAACTAAAGCCAATACCTAGCTGACTATCATTAATAACGCACAACTATTTTACACAAATGTGAAGTCATGTAGCATACGTGACATAATGAAAATGAGTTGCAACGAGTAAACAGCGATGGATTATTTGCTTAGACATTCGTTTACTCATCGTTCTATTTCTTTAAGTACTATGTGTCAAATTTAGCGGTTCTTGTTTGTAGTTTGCAGCCTAGGGAGGTGTTTTGATTTTGTGTGTGTGTGTGCGTGTGTAGGACCCACACCAGATTTAGGAGCCAAGTGCAAATATGAAAATAATTATCAAAATTTCAGAGCCTGAAGGAACTCTAGCAAGGCTAATCCTCTCAACCATTTCTATGCCTGAGTCTGGCCTACAAAGGTTTTTGAGGGCCTCATAATGCTACGTAAACTAACACTACTTCAATCTTCTTATGCATTTACCTAGTTGTGATACATCTGTACTGTTTTCACTAAGTCCTGAGAACATGAAAACAACATCTTCACATCTTCACCTAACAGCTCAGCACTGGTACAGTAAGTGTACAGGAATTTAACTTGGTGATGCTGCAGGGACAAACTGACTTATATAGTGAACAAAGACGATCCCAGCAGAGGACATCACAACCACCACCACCACCACCACCACAACAACAACAGTGCTATGAGAAGGCACAGGACTCATAGACTGTACATATCATTACAGCTGCAACAATTACTTTCATCATTAATAAACCTAGTCATTTTTATATGGATCAATTATGCTAATAATTCATTCATTTAATACATGTTAAACTGGTCTTTTTTTTTGGAATTTATACATTTGTAACTCCCACTTGCATATGGTATGGCAGTGCCACAAGAATGTGTTCCCAAGAATTCTGTTTGTTTTTCTCTGAACACTGCTGTGTTAACTGGCAGTGGCTAGAATTGATTATGACAGGAGAACATAACTGTATGGGTGAAATATTGTTGAGCGTTTTTGAACAGACTGTCCCACATTATGTCCCGCCCAAACATCCTGTGTCAACCCATAACTATGGAGGTAAATTAGGCAAGAAACTTTCAAAATCTCAATTTCCATTTCACTTTAAACTTTTCAAACCACTTGACAGAGACCGATGAACTTCAGAGTTAAACAGTCACTCTTACTATTGTGTACAAGACAAAAGATATGTTTACTGACCAAACTAACCAGAGATTGGCCTGTGCTTATATACACAGCAAGCATCAGTGCAAGCTAAGGTAAAAAGAGACTGCAGCAACGCAACTGCCAGTGAGGAGAATAAATCCAGAATGAGTGGGCTGGTTAGAAATGCAGGGTGGATCACATAGTGTTGATCATCACTTCTACTGGTGATTTACTGTGGCTTTTATCTCTTTTACATTAGCTCCAGCTCAGCCCATTAGTGGGTGGCGCTTGATTGCTAGGCAGCATATGGTTCCCTTAGCATCAGGTCATTCCACTGCATGCTTAAGCAACTGTGTCCCTGCCCCCAACTTCCTCCTGCAACTGAGAAGAATGCATTCTGACACAAGTTGGCATACTGTCTGTAGGGCTTGCATGCCCTGAGTTACTACCCTCTGAAGGCAGAAGGCTTAGACTGCTTTAGGGTGCATATAACAAAGAAGAACACTTGTTAGAGTACCTAAAAAGGCCTGCTTTACTCAGTGTGCACAGTGGTGCTGCAGCAAGGGAGCATAGTAGTGCATTAGTGTGTTTTTGCATGTTAAAGCATTGCAAAGGTTTCAAAATAGACCCCTAAGTTAAAAAAAATAGACCCCGTTTCAGATGTAGTATGATAATAACACAGGTAGTAACAGAGAGTAAAAGTGTCTTATTCTTTTCTGTTGTGTGCAGACTGGATCAAATATGAATGAATGATGGACAGCTGAAGAAAGAATGACTACAACTACCAATTTGGTGCTAACAAGAAGTCATTTAGGGATAGCTTCCATATCTGATCATCAAATTAATGTGTGCAAGCACAGGCAGGGGAGGATGATTCGTAAGTATGAGAGGAAAATGGGCAGAGAAAACCCACAATTCCGAGGTAAGTCCCTGTCACTGGGTACTGATAACATGTCAGTTTATCAGTTCTGATCTGCTCTTTAGTTATATATGGATCTGGCCTGGACACTGCTGATTGGTCAGGTCTGTTCCTATTGGTCAATGAGTGGATGCCTGACAGTTACTAGGTAACTCACCTTAACACAGTATAGATGGTCCTCTGACCAATTAATTAAGATAGCATGAATCGACCTGCTATGGCAGCTTCCAATACAGCCTCTGTAAATGGATACAATACAAACGTAGCCTCGGCCTTGCTGTGCTGATGGAATAATGTTGCTACTATTAACACAGCACCATGCTACGTAGAGTTATTAGCAGCTAGAATATTATGTTAAGATAAGTGCGGTTGTGGTTTTGAAACAGACCGAATTTAAGTGCAAAAACACAGCTTGACCACACGTTATTTTCCTGCTTTGTGCGTAAAATGCCACAATTACTCACCATTCTCAGCCCATGTGCGCTTTTTTTTTTTTTTTTTTNTTTTTTTTTTTTTTTTTTGGTCAGTAAAACTAATTTATATTTTTACAGACCTTGTTGCTGAAAAGAGTGTAGGTTATGGCGAGAAGACCCAACAAAGATATCTGGGCCACGGGCTTTCGGCTACGGTCAGCCCCTGGGTGCTGCACAGAGAACCACAGGGAGCCAAAGTGGCGGAGAAAACCGTTTCCTCCTCGCCAGAGCGTGGCGTTATTTACGGTTAACCCAAAGCAAAGCTCCCTGCACGAAAAACTAACTGTCAAAAAACAACATTATTCGAAGTACTACAACACAGGCCTGCCCGCTGCTATGTTTACCAGTCGGCGGAGGGTGAAAATATGAGCCGTGGCTGCTTACCATCTTGCAGGTCGGATGATGAAATTCAGGCGATATTAACGAGAAAGAGGTAGAGCAGGAGGAGTCGGTAGGCCGCCGAGTTGTGGTAAGAAAAACCAAAACACGCTAACGATGCTCTCTGAAGTCTCGTCGTAGCTTTACACCCTAATTCACAGACTCTTCTATCTCTTTTACCGAGGCTTTGACTGCAGTGGCACAGGGAGGGAGAGCCGCTAGGAGGGGACAGTAAGCGGAGGAGGAGGGTCAGTTTGACAAGCAGGCGGTGGCGGAGGGGAGGAGAGAAGAGGTAAAGGGGGGAGGTGCGGCAGTACTGTACATCCGGGAACTCCGTGTATTTATTTATATTTTTAACTCCCGAACTGTTTGTGCATATGCGCCTCCTACTGGCGATAAGGCTGTACTGCTTGCAATACTCACATGGCCTCTTCAGGTCTTTTCTGATGTGTGCCTGACCTCAGTTTAAACAGCCGGCAGATGGACTTCATTTGATGTAATCCCCATGACGCTGAGTCTTCATCAGTTGTACAGACTGTGCCTTATGGACATAAATCAAGCTAAGGATCATTCATACAGTGATATTTGGCTTATGAGGTATAGTAGGTCTGCACTGAAATCAGAATCTAAACTAGAAGGGCAAGTTTGAGTGCTACCTCTTCCAAGGCCGAACAAGCCAAGACAAAATATGTGATGTTCTTTTGTTTTTTAAACTAATCACACACTTTCCACACTGGGAAAATTTAAGCCATAGTGCGGGACAAAATCCAGGTCTATAGCAAAATGCATTAATCAAGGGCAAAGGCAGCAACATTAACCTTTTTTTTTTTGATGGTGGGGTAAACAACGGTACTCAGAGGAAGCCCACACAGGGAGAATNTTAACCTTTTTTTTTTTGATGGTGGGGTAAACAACGGTACTCAGAGGAAGCCCACACAGGGAGAATATGAAACTCTTCACAGAAAGAACTAGGCTTGACACAGGGCTTAAAACCCCAGACCTTCTCACTGTGAAGAAGCAACAATGCTATCCACTGTGACTACAGCAAGAATAGGACTTATTTTGTTTTGTCATAAGAAACAGTAGTTTTTCAAATGTATCGGGATCCAGATTAATTGCACCTATTGATAGTCTAACATGGAATATGAAATATGCCCTATTTTTTTCATTGAGGTTGATGTATTACTTCAGAAGAAGTTGACAGAAATATGGACAATTGAAGCACCTATAAAAATTACTGTATCTACCCCTGCATCCAGATTGGCACCAAAATTTCTTGGGTTCTTCCATGGGCGATGCTCCACCAAGTATCATAAAAATCACAGGTGAAAACATAATCTCCTTGGCAGAGGTAAAGAAAAAATGTATATTTACTGGAGAAAAAATTTTGGTTGATCAGAAATCATTATATTAATCACTGTAAAATCTCAGCAGTAACACAAATGTAGTCAGTAGTTGAGAGCTATTACAGTGTAGTAGTAGCACAAACAGCATTCGAAACTGTAGTAGTGTTGGTATTAAGAGAAGCAGAAACAGAAAAAGCAACAAAAGTTAACAGCCAGAAGTATTATATGACCAAGTGATAAGTTTTCTATGACTCAATTGTGTAGCTGCATTTGTAAAAGTAATGAACAGAAATTGCTTTCTGAATTATCAATCTTATTTCTGAAACAAGTGAAATGTTCACTCTTTACCCCGGGCTAAGAATTATATGGTTTGAATTGATAAATTTACACACAAAACTTGTTAAGGACAAAATTTTTCATTTTACTATTAATGACACTGAAAACACACTTTCACAAAAGACAGATTTTTTTTTTTTTTTTTTTAAATTGCAATACATAATTTTTTGGTTCTCATTTTTTTGCATTATTTGCAAAAGTTCAATCCCATGAAAAATTTATATCAGTCAAAACACTTTGACATCTCCACCAAAATTTAACATATTTTTCAATATTACACAATATCATTTAAAATATTATCATTTAAACCAGTAAATAGAAAAAAACATGATTTTAAAATATATCACAAACATATAATATTCTGAAAATGTCATATACAGCAATTTTTTTCACAGATATTCATGGCTAAGCCCTTTGGCAGAGGTAGTAAGAATGTACATACTGTAGTAGGGGCATAACTTCACCAAAATACCAAACTCATATTATAGTGTACAGACAGATGGTAACAACAACAACAACAAAAAAAAAGAATACACATACAAGTGATATATGAGATATCATTCCAACACATTATTGGACTTATTATTATTATTATTATTATTGGACAATGGCACAAGTTCTATATAACGTGACCAACAGATTTTTTTGTAATTTCATGGTATAATATACCCTGTAACATAGTATCAAATATATGTTCATACTAACAACCATTTGGTAACAGTCAGAATGAATGCCTGGAAATGTTGGATATTTCATTTTAGAATCACATGTGGAACAAAGTAATGGCTTCAAAAGACATAAACACAAACACAAAAATCTGTATAAGCAAGCGCCATTTGCAACATTTACAGTACACACAAGCATATTGCAGCTAAACACACACAGGTACACATGCACTCACAAGCACACAGTACACACACACAGAAGACTTAAAGCACCCAAGGGTCACCAGATGCCACAACCAAATTGTCCATGGCCAAGCAAAGATAGTGGACTGCATTGTAATATTATTTGTCTTCAAAAGTGATTTACCGCAAATTGGAAAAATATTTTGAAATTGTTAATTTATATGATTTTGGATACAGCATACATACTGTATACATATTAATAACTAAAGCTCTCACATTGCTAAATTGTGCTATCAAATTATTTCATCTAATTTGTTCTTCTAAATTTGTAGCATTTACCCGCATTCATTTTACCTCTGTTCCCCCAATACTTTCGGTATGAACCTTTTGAATTTAATATAATTTTATTTTGATCCTTGACAGACATGCATGGATATATTCAGAGCTTTGGCTGTTAAACACAATCTTGTGTTAGATTAGAGATCCCATGGCGAATGTGTAGCTGTCTCCACTAGAGAAGAGAGGGCAGTAAATTAAGAGCAGTATTTTGTATTCAAAATAATGAACTGAGGGAATGAAATAACAAGATTATGCACATAAATTAGTAATTTAATGAAATTATTTCGAATTTGAGGATGCAAATTAATAATTTAATGAAACAGTTAACCAAAAATTCCCCCTTGACATGCACAAAACCTTTTAGAGTTTCTGGTGATTGTAGATAATTGAAGGAGTGAAAGCCTTCACTCAAAGAGAAAAGAAATAAGGAGTGGAAGTGACTGTGGAAAACAGAAAAGAGGACAAAACCATGTTTCATCAGGAACCAATGGAAAATTTCATTTCACCATGATATGTTTGTTATTAAAAAATGGCACACCATCATCCATCAGACAAATATCTCTTTGTTGACCCACATGAGTGTGCATGTGTCATTGGGTTTGCATTCGTACTCAATGCTGTTGAAGCTGTTTCCCCACTGGCAGTGGTCCCTCTTGTTGTAGTTATAGAACTTCACCTGCCACACCGTTTCAAACAGGCCCACCTCTGTGAACTACACAAGAACAAATACAGACACAATGAAATGAGTAACTATACTTAGTTTCTTCCCACCTTTGCAGACCATAGCATCTCAATTTCAGATGCAGTGTCTGAATTAGTCCCAATTTGAATGTTAAAAAATATAGTTGACAGATTGGGATTCTCATACACATATTCATAAGAAACACACAGATGAAATTGCGTAGGTGTGCTGGTGAAACGAAGGAGAAGCATGCTGGCTGGACAGATGGATGCAGGCACACATTCTCTCTCTCTCTCTCTCTNCACACACACACACACACACACACACACACACACACACACACAAAGATACATATGGAAACCTAGAGGCCCTTGGTGTAAAATGAAAAGATCCAGATACTCAGACACATGTAAACACTCACATGAGATTCAGGTCAAATGGTAAGCAGGTCAAAAAATATTCATGCTATGATTATAATCGATGTGAAGTTAAAAAAAAAAAAAAACAGGAAGAGTAAGCTCTGTTCTGCTGATATCATTACACAATTAGTTTTAAATTGAAAACATATGAACATTTGACAAAAGAGCATTGCACTTTAGGTTGGTTTTAGTGCTGTGTTTGCCACACCAGGAAACACAACAGCTGCTTCCTCCAAGCATCTCTTTTTTGCATTACATAACGTAATTAATTTCAAATTAAAGCTATCTAGGCATATGTCAAAAAAGAGCACCGCACTTTGAATATGTGAATAGCTGTGTACTAGCTTGTCTCCCTTTGTGTTCTAGTGTAGCCACTTTCAAATTAACACATTACAACACTGACTTATCCTGCTACGACCAAAGCCTCTAATGACCAATTAGAGGTCAACTCAAAGTCTTAATCCTCCATGCTTCTTTAGCTGCAGTACCTAAAGACTGACAACTTTTTGTCACTGGGTTTAAAAAATGAGCTTAAGAGCTATTAGAAAGGCTTTACTGGACAGCCTGAACCTAATTCAACAATGCCATGTCATGACATGTCACAGAACACTTTTTAAACATCAGTGTGAAAGTTCTTTCACTTTAGCACAGGTCAGTCTGTCTTCTCCATAGCCACCAGACAGGCAATCAGGCAAACAAAAAGCAAATACTGGAGTTCTCCTGTTTATGGCCAGCTCCTTGCCCTATGTGCAGTATGACCATACCTGAATGTTGATTTGAACTGGTTGCCTCTCCCCACTCTTGGTGTGTGCCACCCCCTCTGTGTCATACTGGCCAGTATAAACTACTGACTGTGGATCTTTAGACTGCTGCTCCAGAGGAAAGGTCACTCCACCCACAGTCATTGACCTGGAGACAGGAGCAAAACATAAACTGATTCATTCTTCATAAGCACCCTTAGGCACAATAAAAAAAAACATAGTAATTTACAACTATTGTGAGTGAGTGTGTGTGTGTGTGTGTGTGTGTGTGTGTGTGTTGTTTTCCAGATAGGATTACTCCTGTTTGTTTGCATTATATGATTGTAACTAAGTCTTATTTGCATACTTGAGCAGTTGCTATTTGTATAAAGTACTTTATAGCAAGACATGACCTTGGCATGATATTATTGGTTAAGGACATAAGATTATGTGTTCATCTGTAAGAATATAAATTTCACATTGTGCCGAATAGCCTCGTGCTGATCATGTAAAGTGTTTTTCTTTCTTTCTTATTATTCTAAACTAACAAATCAATTTTTTTTTTCTATGGAGAGATCACTGATTGTACTGAAACCAGCATGGCTCAAGATTAATAGATTTGATTTTAATGCTAAATGATCCTTGTATGTTTCATGCTCTTGTGTGAGACTTATTGGAATCACTGTAGCCTTCACATGTTCAGCTCCTGAACATGCCCTAAACCAATGTGTATGCCTCATCTCACAGAGCAGCTTCATGTTTCATTGAAGATACTAATCCTTATATAGAGACGGAATTAAAACAAATTTCATATTATCGCGAACCAGACAAACCAGAAGAGGCCGGTAATACAAAACGTTGAATTTGTGGTGGATTTCTCAAAATGGTTAAAAAGTACATATGTGATATTTTGGTCAAATTGGTATTATTTAGTTGTAAAATTGTTTAAGGTGCCACAAATGCAGGATGCTGTTTTAACAATAAACCAGCACATAAAAACATAATAACTGATGTTAAACATCCATAAATATCCCACAGGTACTGTATCAGCAGTTTGGAAATGATGGGAAAACTCTTACTTTCCCGTCACGTTTTCACTTCATGTGCATGTTCCTTCTAGTCCTGTCAGAATATTTTAATGATGCACAGGACTTTAAAAACACATATAGTAGTTTATAATAATATTATTCACTATCAATATAGCTCCGAGCAGGAATAAATGGCGTGTTTCGGACTTCTGTATGACGCTATCAGTGACGTTTGTGACTTAGATGGTATTTTTCGATCTATTGTTATTAAATTCCTGTGGCATCCCTTGTACTCTTAGGAATTTCTCATTGCCGTTCGTTTGTTCATGACCAGGTGTGAACAGTCTATGCCTGAAATTAAATAAGTCTACCTACGTGGCCTCAACCGATCCGGGTTTAACGACCACCTCGATTCCGTACTTGGACCCGGTCAGCAGCTTGATGGTCCGAGTCTGTCCGAACCTGGCGCCGTCTGATTTGAAGTACACCGCGCTATTGTTGGGCAGCATCTTCAGGGAAATCCTAATTTTGACGATTTGAGGGACGTCGACCATTTTCCCATATAAATACCCGATATTCAAGGTGTGCAATGCGCGGGTNGATTTGAGGGACGTCGACCATTTTCCCATATAAATACCCGATATTCAAGGTGTGCAATGCGCGGGTGAACGGCAGGCGTGAATCAGTTCAACCAGACCGAGAAATCCGAGCGAAAGAGCCCATAGCAGAACCTGTGCTCCGTAATCCGATTCAACCTGCAGCACAAGACTAATCCCAAACAAAATCTCTCACTCACTCATACACTTGATCCGCTCTTCCTAACTCTCCTCTGCCTCTCTCTCCTCTCTCATATGGCTAAAGCTCATAGGCTACATATCCGTCCTCGTCATCCAAGTAATTGCTCATTTCCTCTGTTTTTAAAATGGGTCCCACAGTCTCTCTTTGCCTCCCCTGATTTCCCCTCTTTCTCAAATCTTTTTTCTCTCCCATCCCATTAAAAAATATCGTGTGGATGCTTCTGTCCATGATGCTAAAGCTGAACCAACGTAAATATTCCACGGATAAGCTTTTTAACGCAACAGACGTTTTGACAAGCCATAGCAAGACGATCGCAACCCGAACCATTGCTCCATTCCATTTAGATGGTCACATGCCTAAACGGAATGCAGCCATTGTTGAGGTTTTGAGACATGTTTAGGTAAACTAATTTTCTGATAATCCTAATTTGTCAAAGCACTCTAAACAAAACACACATTTTGACAAATCTATACATGCTGATTCCTGCAGAGGTGCAAAGCAGCTTTTGGATAACCTTACACAACCCTATAACAGAGGGAGGGCTTTATTCACAACAAACAACAGACCGTCTTTACGATTGTTTTTTTTTTTTTAATTATTATTATTATTATTTTTTTATTTATTACAAATACACTCACAGTATGTGGAGTGCAGTCTTTAGCCTAATATTAGTTTGTAAATCTCAATGAAAATAATTATTTATACTCTTTATAACGACAGTTGAACTTTACAAATGAGGAAAACTCTTTATCCCGTGAATTTACTTTTTAAATTTATCTTCTGAGCTACTTCAACTGAGGACTGAAGAGCCTGTTATAAATAAAACAAGACAGGAAGATCATTTTGTTAAAATTCAAAATTCAAAAACTTTAGCACATGTATGTATGTATGCATGCATGCATGCATTATTATTATTATTATTATTATTATTATTATTATTATTATTACTAGGGAAAAACCCTAACATAACGTAGAATAATAATAATGAAATCCCCAGTTATACAGCATTATAATTCCCCCCCCCCCCCCNTTGATCCGCCTCAAAACATTCGCGGGAAATACCAGATTAGGTTTGGTACACATTTCCAATCACAGGGGTATTCTGTGGTTAAACGATACACCTGGGTACTGACATATTTAGTTTTCTGCAAATGCATTTGAGGATTGATTGTACTGGTTAATTTAAGTTTGTTGTATATTCTCGTATTCGTTGTCACTTCTAAGATAATACTTTGTATGCTCTCTCAAATTATACGAACCCCTATTTTATAAAAAGTGGCTTCGTCCTAACGGCGCGAAAACATACAGCTCCTCCCACAATCCTCATGCTTGTGAGCCAAATTTAAGGCGGAACTAAATGCGTTTACCTTCAAAGCAAAACTCACAAACGTTAGATCGCCTGGGATTCAGAGAATATTAGTGATGAGAGCTCGTAATTTGACAGTCACGGCCGGATATTTGTCTTTGTTCTTTTTAAATTAGGAAGCACGCTGTGCTTTGCAGAGAATATCAACGCGGACATCTCAGCTGTGGTATATTTTTTGCACACTTAGAACACAATTATCTGATATTATTTTATTATCTGCGGCTTTGCACGCTTTTAAAAACTACTATTAGCTGGATAACAGTCCAACTAGCAACTTTAGCTAGCTGACTGGAGAATGACCGACTTTATTGTGTAACTTTAAAGCCTTATTGTTTAACTTTTGTTGACCAAAAGATAGCTTTTTGTGAGTTAGAAACCAAGAGGCTGGTTAAATTAATCCAGTAGTTAGAACTGTTTCTTCTGTTTCAAGGGAATTTCGCAACCATGAGCTGGTAAGTTACATCGTTTTTCTTCGAAATTATAATGTCCTAGTATGAGCTCTGCTATCTCCTCCATCTAGTTAAGAAAACCCTAACTCCATTGCAATATGCCGTGGTAATGTGCTCAAAACTGAAGGGACAGAGGGTCTCATAAAAGTATAGAATGTGTGCGTATACATACTGGCTTAGTTCATGGATAAAAGTCTGTGGACCCCCCTTCTAATTAGTGGGTTTATTAATTCAGTATTAGGAGTGGAGTATAGTACTAATGCTTATAGGTGAAAGTCAATACAGCTCCCTTCTTATTTGTGTTGACAGTGGGAAGGAAGAGACTCGAAGTGCCTCCCCTCATTGCCCCAAACCAGATGAGCCTGAGGAGCCACTGGGCACAGCCATGGAGACTAAAGCTGCAAATGGTCAGTAACACTACAGTTACACACACTACAAATTCAACAGGCTTTATTGGCGTAAGTCAAGTTTACAGCATTTGCATAGCCCAGTATTGTGTGTATTAGACATTGTATTGCGTACAGTGTCTCAAAAGGCTTTACGACACAAGCAGCAACAGTTCCTAAGATCAGGAAAAATTCTCTTAAAAACTTTGCATGTATGAAAAAAATTAACAAGACATATAATTTAAAGTTGATGGAGTGACAATGTAGGAATATTTCTTATGGATTGAAGTCCCTTTAATCTTTCCCCATATATGTAAAAATGATTGAACAGCTACCTAGCCCCTCTGTAGCACCAAATCACACCTTAATTTAAATGAGTTTAAGGATTTAAGGATAAGTGTTTCTCTGTAATTTATAAAAAATAATTTTGGATACATTTGATGCCTTCTGGTAAATAAAATATATAAAAATCTGCTAATTTGTTATTTGATGGTACCAAACCTTGATATTTACTTTGTCACTGAATTAGTAAAGAAATGAAACCATTTCTGTAGAGATTGTTGAGTCGCCGAGACAGTGATCCAGCCACTAATCTTTCCATTGTCATTGTTGCTTTGAAGATGACACGGTGAAATCCGAGAATGTGATGTCTGAAGTGTTGATCACTAAGGAAATGGAGGAAGAAGAAAAGCAGCTGATGGAGGAAGGGGAGAGGAAAGAAAGGGAGATGATAGAAAAGGTTTGTTGCTTATTGAGTAGTTCTCATCTTCTATCGATTCTTGTACTGGATCATGTCAAACACTGTCTCTCACGTTAATTGTGAAATTTTGCAACTCTCATCATAAGGCAAGGGAGTCATATGAGAGGGATTCTCATGAGATGCGTTTCAAGAGACTGCAGCATTTGCTTCAGAAGAGCAACATCTACTCGAAATTCCTGCTAACAAAAATGGAGCAACAACAAAATGAGGTGGGTCAGAACCAGAAATGTAAAAGTCCACATTTAAAACTCCTGCACAACGTGTGCATTCTAATGGTCTGCCTGCAGATCGATTCTCTTAATATGTTAACAAAATACCTTTGACAAACAGTTTGACATGTTTCTCTGATATCTATTTCAAGGAGAAACTCAAGAAGGAGAAACTTGAGAAGAAGGTCAGAAATTTTTCTTGTGAAAGATTTTATTACTTGGTGTTTAATATGCTCATAACATTATCCAATTAATTGGTATTCCCTTTTTAAATGCAGAAGCCAAACAGTAAGGCACCTGAGAAAGGTGAGTCAATCTTCTCATACAGTAAATGTTCTATTTAAAAAAACATGCAAATGATTTATAAAAGTTCATTCTCTGATACATATTTTACAAATTACACATGGTATGTTTTGGTTCTGCTGGATTAACAAATTCAGATTTGATGATGTGTACATTTTTTTTGTATCTTCCTTTCCTGAAGTTGATAAAAGAAAGCGGAGGAGGGATGAAGACTACAAAATTGCTGATGTTATGTCTAAGGAAGTAAGTTCTATTTTGACTTTTGTCCATTTTTTTGTAGAGTTGTCATTTCTAGATTAGCTCACACGGCTTTCGTTTGAATTCTGTCTTTCAGGAAATCATGTCGAAGGCTAAGAAAGCGAAAGTGAAGGAAGAGGTAATGGTTTAATCTTTTGCCTTCCTGATGAGTTCTTTTGGGGAAGACAAGATGGAATAAGTTTTAAATATAAGGGGAAACTGAGGTGCTGAGATTGTATAAATAAATGGAACGTAAATTAGACATATAAAGGACATATCATGTTCAGCTAATTAAATGTCACACATCCAACAGTTCAACATTAGCACAAGTTTGGGGCAAAAAAAACAGGATTTTGAGAATGTACAAAATAACAGCGGTGGATGAACCCTCTGAAACAAAGGGAAAATATTCTAGTGTGCAATATGGCAAATTATAAAAATAGGAAATTTTTGAAATAGGATCTGCTACCAGCGCAGAAGAAGCTAGAAGCTGAGGACATCGAGAAGATGAGTGATTCCAACCAGGACATCAAGAATCGTCTTTCAGAGGTGGTGCGAGACAATGCCAAGCATCTTATTCATCCACACATGAAGGTGAACGGTGAGCCAGTCCCCACCCAGCAACCCAGCCTCGTTACCGGTGGTGTCATGAGGTGGTACCAGATTGAGGGAATTGAGTGGCTGAGGGTGAGTCGGCATTCATCAGTAAAGGCTTGTGAAAGCAGATAATTTTATTTCCACACAATGATTCTGCAGATACCTGATGTTGTGTAAAGATCTTATCTTTAACCACCAGAGCGGAAAGCTTCTGTACAAATTGGATTACATTTGTCTCTCCTCACATCAGGCTCACCTAACTTTGTCAGGCAGATCATTCTTCCTTTGGGTCCTTAACAATAAAGGCTTTAACTGGTCTGCTCCTTTAGGCAGTCAGAGAGCTCATAAGTCGGGGAAAAAGACTGGGTGTCTTTTTAAAATGACTACAATATTAAAATCAGAAAAATACATATTACATAATGTAACGTTCCCTCCTGGAGTGAAAAGTCTGCCTGCAGCATGATGGGGCTGAAGTCCAAACAGATCTTATTGGTTCAGACAGACATGTGAATTACACAGTCAAGACAAGATGTTATAACAGCAGATAAGTTTGCAACTTTTTCAATAAGAATGTGCTAATCTTTGTTATTTTTACATAAGTGCAAAAAGCAAGATTGTATAATTTGGATTTTCAGCCTTCTCTGCTAAACATCAGGAGAATTTCTGGTGTTTGGGATTTCATCGCTTAGTTCACTGTGCAGTTTTTTGTAATCCTTCTGTTGGCTCGGCTTGGTGCTCTGTCCGCACATTTCAACAAAACACAGCAACAGTAGAACCCATTGAATCCTGGTGTTTATTCAGCATGTACACAGCTTGCGTCTGACCTTGTTAAACCAACATCCTCTGTTATTCCTCCTGTGTTGTCAGATGTTGTGGGAGAATGGGATAAATGGCATTCTGGCAGATGAGATGGGACTCGGAAAGACCATTCAGTGCATCGCCCACATTGCCATGATGCTAGAAAAGAAAGTGATGGGCCCCTTCCTGGTGGTAGCCCCGCTCTCCACTCTGCCCAACTGGATCAATGAATTCAAGCGCTTTACGCCAGAGGTAAAAGCACAGCGGATAACTGGGATGAATCCATTATGGTTACATACTCATCTTAGCATAAAAACTATCATCCTCCAAAGTGATATACCACAGAGAGCTTATCGGGTGTTTTTCTAGAAGTCACCATTGTCAAACTTGGAACCAGTTAAATGGTTTTTCCGTGGTAGCAGCGTAAGAGCTGCAAGTCCTGTCAGTGTTTACAATAGAGTATTATGAACAGCCTTCTTAGTAAGTGGGGAAAAATGGACTTGAGGCATAAAAAGATTCAATTTCACATGAGAACCAGCCAGTATATCTCCACTGCTTACAGGGATATCATATCGATCAGTTGTATCATCATCTGTCAGACTGATAACGCAGCTAAAATATGTCTGATATGGACATTGTATTACCGATATGATTTGTGACTAAGATTCAGCAGATATTTTGTACAAGTCTCTGTAAATAGCACTTCAAGGTACAACATCTCTAGTAAGAGCTATTGTAAATTTAAAAAAAAAAAAAAAAAGTTTTAGGTGGGTTTATAGCTTGTTTTGACAAGATGAAATAGCTTTCACATTAGGTTTTATAAGATTTTTCCACACTCCGTACAAACATAGTTCTCAGATTGAGCAAGTAAAAGTTTGGTTAGCTGTGGTTTTTCATGCCAGCAATAAATGCTGGCTGGCTGGCTGATCTGTAGTGTAATATCTAACATCAGCTCTGTCTTTCTCTTTTTTTTTTTTTTNTTTTTTTTTTTTTCTTTTTTTTTAATGAATCTGCTAATGTGTGTCCGTTTAAGTTTTGAACTCGAATCAGGTGTTACATATGTCTTTGTTGCTAAATGTCACGTTGCTCCTAGGTGTCAGTGCTGCTCTACCACGGCCCTCAGCCAGAAAGAGCCAAACTGCTGAAGCAGATCCGCAGGCCTCAGGGATCTCTCAGAATGTGTCCTGTGGTCATTACCTCCTTTGAAATCTCCATGATCGACAGAAAATTCCTACAGGTAGGGCTGTGAGTTTCGAGGTTTTGTTTGAATCGAGCATGTGGAGGCAGCACTGCTTGGTGATCTTGGTGCAAATCACAGGCCTCATTTTGACCACCAGGAAAATGATATAGCTAGCTCCGTGCTAGCCTGTTATTAAACTCCAGCAAATACCTATGAGGTTTTTTGCCACAGATTGATGCATTTGACCAGATATGAGCAAGAGAGCTGTGCTAAATCCACATATGTAGTCTAGTGGTAAACTGTGAATGTTTTAATGAGTATTTTAGAGGAACCCAGGCCATGTTTCTCTGTTTGTCCAGCACTTCCAGTGGAAATATCTTATTGTAGACGAAGGCCACAGGATTAAAAACTTGAACTGTCGTCTGGTGCAAGAACTGAAAATGCTGCCGACTGACAACAAGCTGCTGCTGACCGGCACGCCGCTGCAGAACAACCTGGCTGAGCTCTGGTCCCTCCTCAACTTCCTCCTCCCAGAGGTCTTTGATGACCTCAAGAGGTATGGGGGCATTTATTTGATTATTCAAATCCATCAAAGTACTACTCATTTTAAGGGCAGTGGTCTGTTTAACCTTTTGGTCTGTTCAGTGATTAAATGAAGAACGGTGTCACTTGTTTTTATTCAGTCATATATCTTAAACACATACTGAAGATGCAGAGCTTCTCTTATTAAGCTCTGTGTCTGTTGATACTTAAAGGGTTTCTGTAAAACTAGATCTGACATTTTGAAAATTGGTTCTGTTTGTCAGGAACTCTGTTGTATTGCTTTTCTCTCAGGTTGCCCAATTGAACAAATAAATATCTAAACACAGTAGCATTACAATTGGGTATTCATAAAGAAGTTTCTTTAGGGAAACGCAAAGCACTTTTATAGTTTTTTCTCCTAATTTGTTGAAATGTTTGCTCTGCAGCTTTGAGTCATGGTTCGATATCAACACCCTCTGTGCTGATGCTGAGAATGTGGTGGTTGCCGAGCGAGAGCAGAACATCCTGAGCATGTTGCATCAGGTCAGTCCTCCAAATACTCATGGAATGGAATTGGTAACGGTAGCTGTCCAAGAAGTTCTGTTCAAACGGTTTTTAACTCTGAGGCTTTCTCAAGACTAATGGTGCATTCAGGCTGCAACCATGTCGATCAGCAACTCACCACAAGTGCATTCTGTCTGTACTGAGCCTGATGGTGCTGAAGGTTTGGTGTTTACTGGCCATCAGCAGCAAGCTGAATTTCTGTCCTCACTCATGACAAGAAAGTAACACTCAGAGGGACAGAAGGAACACAGCTGAAATATAATAAGAAATACAAATGGTCAAAAACATCAGACATTAACCACTAATTACACAATGTAACATAGCAAATTCCAGTAACAACAAGGCAATACAAAATACACTGTAACATAACTGTGCAGTATAACATTAACACGAGAAAGCAGAACGGTATCTGTCCATGGGACCCAAATTCCAAAAAGAATCAAACCTGATTTTGTGTAAAATTCCACACAAAACAACCAAAATGCCATCAGTACTTCTTTGGGGTTCAGATAGAAGAAAACTTGCATTTGTCTCCTGCATTGCTTCCAAAAGCCTTAAAAAAAGTTTTGTTGTGTATCAGATTCTGACTCCATTCCTGCTGAGGAGGCTGAAGTCGGACGTGGCATTGGAGGTTCCTCCTAAGAAGGAGATCATCGTTTACGCTCCTCTGACTGCCAAACAGGAGGCCTTTTACACAGCCGTGGTCAGCAAGACTATTTCCAAGTTGCTGGGCCAGGAAAAGGTAAACTGTGGTGTTACAGATTGGTATCTGTTAGTCAAATGTTCTCCCAGCTGGAGTTTGACTAATCGGCGTTAATTCCCAGTGTGGGCGCTAAAACAACGGAGCCCCATAGTACTGCTTCTGAATGACATGAAGTTATATATCCAAATCCAGCACATTACCGTCTCTGTACAATAACAGCCAACAGTGTTTTCATGCTTTGAGCATTAGCCTCTGTTTGACACCAGGGACTGACTAATTTATCAATTTGTTTGGTTTAATTGCAACTGAAAAAAAAAAAAATCCAAAAACAGCTGAAGGTCAAGTGGTTAAAATTCTCTGCTTTTTAAATGTTTTATCTGTTTTTGTTTTTAGAGTGAAGCACCGGTGATGCTGACATCAACTGGCAGACCAAAGCGCCGCAATCGAAAGGTCGTGGACTACAGTGAAACCGATAGAGACACTCCATATGACCTGGAAAAATATCTGGAGAAGGTCCGGAAGGAATCGGAGGAGAGGTCAGCAGCTCCTTCCAATGTGCTCGTCTTACACACACCTCATAGATGCAGCATCTACTGTGATTTCACACACAGTGGCAGCTGGCAAGAAATGTTATTTCATTAGCGTGTTTTCTGAAGAGGACATTAACAATCCTTTGTGTTTTTATGCATGGTATTAATTTGATCAGCATAGTTTTTATATCGCTCAGACTGCTGTCTTGCTTCCTTGACCCAAACAAAGATGGCAAAGATGTGAAACTTGTGAGATGCTCCTTCAGTGTAAATCAGTCAATATTTGTGATGGCAGGACAGAAAATGAGGATTCTGTTATAATGTACCTTCATATGCAACAATTTGTTAAATATCTTACCACTTTTTAAAAACTGAAACAGTACTTTATTATTATTATTTTTTATTTTATTATTATTATTATTATTTAGCTTGGAATGTAATTATTTGTGTAAAAGTCAAAACTGTCTGAGAGGCACAGACTGCATCTAATAGGTCAGTGTAACCATATTCTTTGTTTCCGCTCTTCCATCTCCAGCTCTTCTCCAGTGTTGGATGTCCGGAGCCCACTGGATTCCCAGATCAACCTCAAGCTACAGAACATTCTCATGCTGCTGAAGAGATGCTGTAACCACCCCTACCTTGTTGAGTACCCTCTGGACCCTGTGACGCAGGATTTCAAGGTAACAGGGTATTTTTTTGGAAGCGTGGCTGCCTGTACACCTGTTTGTGGCAAATAAATGGGACTTCTTCTGTTCTGTTCCTTCTGATACCAGAGTGTTTATCAGAGCTTAACCATTTCTATTGTAATAATTTAATGCTTCACTTTTCAGTTGCTAACAAAAAGCCAAACTGTGAAAGCTGTTTGATTTGTAGTCAAATCATAATTATATCTTATATAAAGTAGCAAAAGAGACAGATGACCAGAGTTTTTCAGTGGCGGTACTAAAGAAGTGACAAAGTTTGGAGTGTCTTGTTACTTCAAGAATTTCTGTTTTCTTTTTCCTTGAATCCTCACACACTCTGTTTTGTTGCACTCTGCAGATTGATGAACAGCTCGTGCAGAGCTCTGGGAAGTTTCTCATACTGGACAGACTGCTGCCAGCACTGAAGGAAAGGGGACATAAGGTATATCCATTATCCAATTATAGTTTCAGTACTCTGAGCTAGACTTGTTCTTTCCTTTAGTTTAATACTTGAACATGTCTAGTCATTCAATGCTTGAGTGTTGTTTTGCTGTCCAGGTTCTGATCTTCAGTCAGATGACGTCCATCTTGGATGTCTTGATGGATTACTGCTATCTGCGCGGGTTCCAGTACAGCCGACTGGATGGCAGCATGTCCTTCGCTGATAGGGATGAAAATGTGAGTGTGCAGGTTAAATGCTATTGTTGGTACGCATTGGGAAACATTCATAGGCTGCTTAGCAGAGTGACTTCTAACAGAAACACCGCTTTGAGAATCAGAATGTCCGTTATCTTAGAAAGAGAAACTATGTCAAACTGGAGAAATGAGAGGAGGGTTGAGAAGGCACTTGTCTGTTCTAACGTCAGTCCCCTGGTCTTAGTACTGTAATTATTACTTTAGACTTGCATTCGACAGACTGGAATGTTATCTCCAACAGGCTGTAAGCATACATCAGCAAGTAATGTAACAAACTGATATCACATGACAGAAAAAAAACTTAAGTGAACTTCTACTGTATCATACATGTGCTTCTTTTCCCAGATGACCAAGTTTTCCAAAGATCCAGAAGTTTTTCTCTTCCTGCTGAGCACCAGAGCAGGAGGACTTGGGATCAACTTGACAGCTGCTGACACGGTCATCATCTTTGACAGCGACTGGGTGGGTGCACCGTCACAGTGCTCGCTTAGTTACTATCTGTTAACAATAAAAAGAAAATTTAAAAAAAAAAAAGTCATATACTAGTTTGATGGTAACAGTGTTATTATTACAGCATGATTTAGATGATTAGGATTAAGGTAGGAACTGATATGTACTCTCCTCGCAGAACCCCCAGGCAGATTTGCAGGCTCAAGACCGCTGCCACCGCATTGGACAAACCAAACCAGTGATGGTGTACCGCCTGGTCACAGCCAACACTATTGACCAGAAGATTCTGGAGAGGGCCTCAGCCAAGAGGAAGCTGGAGCAAATGGTCATCCACAAGAGTGAGTGTCATTCAGTGAGAAACCTGCAGTCATCATTTTCTCTTGTAGGCTATTTACTAATCTGTAGTATGTTTGCACTGGTATGAATTACAGATCAAGTTCTTTGTCAGGACGTACTGGTATGACCATACAGGATTTTCAGTATAATTCTGATAACAGACACATAATGATACAAATTCAATGACTGAACCTTTCTCAGGTAGCAGCTGTCACTGAGTCTGTTTGGTTATGTGTCTTTAGTCTGAGAATAAGATGAGTTCTGGACAGGCACACACACACACACACACACACACAGATCCTTATGCATGGAAGTTATCGTGACATACAGTATAACTCTCTATAACCCAAAAGTTTGATCTTAGGACTTCATGTCCCTTTGCACCAAGTATAACCTGAATAATGTTTAAAATGTTAACTTTTTCTTTTCTCCTGCTGATTGTTATTCCACAGACAAGTTCAAAGGAAGAAAGTCAGAACTGAATCAGACTAAAAGCTGCATTGATCTGGATGAACTGAAGGAGCTACTCAAAGCCAGAAGCACTGAAAAGTAAGAAACCACTCTTTACTAAAAGTTTTAATTCAATAAATAATAACTGGCTTGCCTGCAGGTAGCTGTCATACACTTGGGGTCAATACAAGTGAATAAACCAAGAGACAGCTACATACATGGAGAGAGTGCTGTAATGTTTTCTCTTTCAGGCAGGTGAAAGGGTCAAGGGGACAAGTGATCAGCGATCAGGACTTGGAGTCTCTGCTGGATCGCAGTGACTTGCTGGGTAAGGTGGATCCACCATTTAATACATATATACTGCTGACAGTCAAATGCATTATACATTTCATTCTTCTTTTGGGGAAAAAAACAAAAACAGATGCTCCAGTGGGATTTTTGTCATGATTTTAGCCATGATTGTTTTTTTTTTCCATTGTAACATGATCACAATCAGTCATCAGTTTGACTTCTAAGCTAAATGCAGCATTTTAATATTTTTCAGGTGAGGAAAAGACAAACTTGAAGCAGGAGAAGGTGGGAGTCTTCAGAGTGATTGGAGCCAAAGAAGCAACAGAGATAACATTGACCTGAGAAGACATCTTATATATCTCAGCTTGTTAACTGACAACATTCCAACTCAGAAGAAATAAGCTAGAGGTGCATCCAGAAACCACAGCACTGTTTGCACTTGTAGCAAAGACTTGAACTTTAAGAACTTGCTGTTTAATAAAAAAAAAAAAAAAACNAAAAAAAAAAAAAAAATCCATAAACTGCTGTTCATAGAACTGATAGTACTACTGTACTACTGTCTTTACTTACTTAACTGCCTTTTTTCTTTTTCTTTTTTTTTTCTTTTTTGTTTTTTAGCCTCTTTGCTGTACTGTTTGGGAGTTGAACCACTAAATATGTTATGATTTGATCAAGATAGGATTTTGAAGGCCAGTACTGAGATTTTTATTTTGTAGTATTTTATAACTTCAATATTCAAGTTTTGTAATTTCATACCAAAACATAAGGAAAAGTCTCCACCTCACAGGACACTAGGACTCTCAATTAAAACTTATAACAAGGGCAGTAACTTAATCAATATTCTTGCATATCAGTAAACCTCTTGTCCATTTGGCAGTCTAGATTTTAATCAAAACACTTTTATGCAAGGAAAGTACACGTTCTAAATTAATGATTCTCAATAAACGATTGTTTCACAACTTTATATTCTATTATTTGCCAGCAGATGCTTCATTGTTGAATGCCAGAACATACTGGACCTGCATGTTGTAAAAATTGCCATCAGAGGCTGAGAATATTGAGGTTTGAAATCTGTCAATCCTGCCTTTGAGTACCACCCCAAAGCATTGTGAACCTGTTGGATGAAGTTTGTCCAGAGTTTCTGTAACACCAAGAGTTTCTTTGGTGTTACAGAAAATGTTGAATGTCCAAAACAAACGGGATCATCCTCTGATTAGCCTAAATGTGCTCAGTAAGGTGCAGTTAATTATTTTAATTCAACGAGTCAACACTGTTTATTGACATACTCTGTATATTCTTTACCTTTACATTTCAGGCTGAGGCTTGACTAGCCGTACCAGGAAATGCTGTACCTTCTTTTCTCTGCTGAAACCTTTGATGTTTTGAAGGTGAAGCAGGGCGTGGCCATGCAGCCTTTTCACCTGGCTGCATGTATTTGTATATTCTCTTCCTCAGCCTGGATCACTGTGACTTCTTATCTCACCTCTCTTACAGAAACCCAAGACTGCTAAACTGCGTTTGAGCCTTATTTCAGGGAGTATTACTTGCTTTGGTGGGGTGAAATTTAAACTGCTTCTGGAACGATCACTTTACCGTTGCTGCTTCCATCTTGAACATTACCTGTATTTAAGATATGGAACGTCTGAAGTTAGTCCTGCAGTACTTTCAATCTAACTCTGAGTCAATCTCCAACGGCATCTGTATCATCCTTGCTTTGGTAAGCGTCAAGCTGTACACCAGTTTTGACTTCAACTGCCCTTGCCTTCCTCAGTATAACAAATTCTATTCCCTTGGAGTGATGATCGTCCCACCCATCATCCTGTTCTTCCTGGGAGTACTGGTCAATCGACATACAGGCATCATGATGGATGAGTGGATGAGACCCATTGGGAATAGATCTAAAAATCCTTCTGTGGTTAAGTGAGTCCAATATTTAAGCATTCTGTAACTTCAGAGAAAAATTTATAGTTTTTCATGTTTTGGATTTCTTTAATGTACATGCAGGTCTCAATATAATCTCTACGAACACAAAATATATTTCAAACTGGTACACTATTAAGGTGTTAAATCTTTTTCAATCATTCCTTATGTTTAGTCTGTAGCTGAGGAGCTGATACATGATCTGAGTGTTGGTGTACCTTGTCTTTCAAGATGTAAAAAAAAAAAAGTGATAGCAGAAGCTGGTTTTATTTCCTCATATTTGGATCATCTTTTGTCCCATTTTCAGTTACACTAAAGTTTTTATTGCTAAATGTTTTTCATTTTACTGAGGGTGGTCTTGCACTAAAGAAAGACATTTGCTGGTATTTGTGAGGGTAAATAAATCAGTGCTGTCCTCTGTCCCTGTAGGTACCTGTTCTCAGCCATGATCCAGAGGGCCCTTTTGGCTCCGATGGTATGGATCCTGGTCACTTTGCTGGATGGAAAGATTTTCATCTGTGCCTTCAGTGTCAGTGTAGACCCTGCACTCTTCACAGGTACCTGTAAACACATGAAGTCTTTGGTAATATTTCCAAATCAATATCAATATGCATTCATCATGTTTTGGTCAATAGAAATCAAATGATCAGAGACTCAAACCATGTGTGGTGACTTTCCTCAGGTTTACCCAACAATACAGGACTGGACGTGATCAGAATCATGGCTAAAGTGCCCTGCAAGGAAGACGTCATCTTCAGGAACAGCTCATTCCGCAAAGCAGTCTCACGTTACGTCCGGTGCTATTCACAAGTAAGAGCACACACAGATCCTATACTTCTTTTGCTGTTGAGGACCTCCTGGCGCCTACATTCATTCCCTAGCTATGCTGCTAAGAGAAACCATTACTCCACTACAATGACAAGAACAATCCAGGAACCTTAAACAATATGTAGATAATCTACAAGCTTGCTGACAAAAAAAAAAAGATATTTAGTAGCCGAAGTTGACAGGGCCACTACCTCTGAGACTGGGACATGAAATTATTGGATTTTGTTTATTTTATTTTTATTTTATTGACAACACTAGAAGTGAGATACAAACATGGTTTGTGTGTGAAAGTGAGTTGTTATGGGAAACCAGGAGTCACTGTGGCATAATTTACATGTGTTTTACATTCTGTCCTCACATTACATTCCCTGCAAATCTCCTGCAATACTTGGATAACTTGTCAACCCCAAACACTTGATTTGGAGCTGGATTTTGAAAAATTAACACTGTAAAGTTGCATAAAATGTTACAATTTCTTGGCTGGTGGCTGGTGGTAAATAGGGCCGAAAGAGAAATGTAAATGGTTTCAGTTTTTTACTCTTTAAAGCTGAAAAATGTGTCTACCATATTGGTGGAAATGAAAACATAGTGTAAAACCTATCTCTTTGATGAGACTTTGTTAGCAATGATAAGCTGATCTATATTTCTCAGTTACACAACATCTACACTAAGTCTCCGACGTGCTGCTTTCTGATATTCCACCAAATGGATGGTTCCTGATTTATTAATTTAAAAATATTATGAATATCAGATCTCCTACTCTACACAAAAAATAAACCTAAATCTACTTCTACTCTTAACCTAATCCAAATCTAACTTTACATCCAAACCCTAATTCATGAAAAAAAAAAACTATGAATTGGCCAAAAAAAAAAAAAAACCCNAAAAAAAAAAAAAAACCCACTATAAATGCCTACAAGAACAGTCAAAAGCATAAAGTCATATTTGCATTCTGCACACACTTATGCACACATACATGTTATCTACACACACCCAGCATAGCCAGATTTTCACAATATAATATGGCAAGTTGTGTATTTTCTATTTGAGGCATACAACGACTTCTGCTAGGTTCATTTGTGGAAAAATATTGTCATACAAGTGAGTCAATCAGGCTTTTTGTTGGTTGTATGTGTATTCAGACTCATTCTCCATATGTGGCAGCATCAGCAACAACTAGTCGCTTTGACTAACCGCCTCTGAAGGCTTGTCACTGGTAATACGCCCAAAGAGTGAATCCTTTTGTGGGCTTTGTGTAGCTAACTTTCCTCTCCTTGGCTAGGCTGTTGGCTGGTCCATCCTACTCTTCCTGATTGTACTGGGAGCATTGGGACGCCTCATCAAGCCATGTTTTGACGACCACGCCACCTTCCTGCAGACACGCTACTGGAGCAACTACCTCGATATGGAACAGAAACTCTTTGACGAAACCTGTGTCCTGCATGCTCGAGACTTTGCCCGTAAATGTGTGGTACAGTTTTTTGAGGACATGAGAGAGGATACCGTACTTCGACTTCTCCACCCGCCCTTCATCCAACATTACAATGACATGTTTGACGATGAAGAAGAGGAGGAGGAGAGACTTCATTGGATAACAAAACAGGAGCAGATGGACCAGCTGTTGAACAAGTGGTACAACAGTAAACCTGAACTAGATGTAACCAGGATAGCCTACAGACCCCGAATGTGTGTTACATGGGAGGACCACAATGGCAGGACTTTGTATTCGGATGTCTAGATTTTTTTTTTTTTTTTTTTTTTTTTTAATGTATGCATGTGTGTTTAACATAAGATACTGATTTCTGCCAATGCTCTGGTCTGCATGTGCAATTAACCATTTTATAGACCAACGTGCACTAAGCACATAAATATGCATCCTTATCCATTACCTTCTGCTGTAATTTCCCTTTCTCTCCATTTCCACTCTCCCTCCCCTTCCATCCCATCCTTTCATCCATTTAAACATGTATGTTCATCAGAGCTGGAATCACCCTAGACATATCAAATATACAATAAAATTTAAAATATACCTGTTTTAAAGTTCTATTTAAGAGCATATCACAAGTAGAGACACTATTGCTATGATTATTAAGGTTGTTACTCTGTCTCAAACCTTTTTTTCTGTCTTATCTTTCTAATCTATCACAATGAATTAGGTTGTCCACACACACACACACACACACACACACACACACACACACACAGGAAATGACAAAAATATATAAAATATATAAAATAAATGTAATTAATTAGAATTTGTCAACAAGAGCATATCATATAGTGTAGCCACTATGGCTTAAGAAATGATTTTTAATGAAGGCATGCCCAGTTTGAGGGTGGTGTCCGTGGTGTTGATTTAGCTCCTCCATATAAGTGAATGAGATGTACAAAATATGAAACACCCTAAATCAAAAAGTTAATGAGAGATATTAGCTGTCTCACACTTACTCAAAAAACTGATTAATATTAAGTTAAGATTAATATTAAGGTTGTTGGCAGAGGCCGTCCAAATAGACACTAGAGGCTCATACTATGTGGGACCCATTTTACTGCACCCATAAATGTCCCATGTACCCAGATAGCCCATGTGCACTTAGCCCACATTTAACCAGTTAAAGCACTTGCCCAATTGATATCCATGTAGCCCTCATTTAACCAAATAGGGCCCACATGGACATGCTGGCTGGGATGGAATGGGGTTGAACAGTGCTGTCTTTGTGTTGAGCCCAAAGGCATAGCTTTGGTTTCAATATTGGTAGGGAAATTTTTGTCAGATCAACATGTACAGTTGCACGTGCACTTGCTGTCCACTGATTCTGTAACATTTGCTTTATTTGCTTATAATAATAATAAATAATACATTTTATTTATAGGCACCCAAACTCTGGAACTCTCTTCCACTACACATCCGTCAGCTGGACTCCATCACACAATTCAAATCACAGATTAAAACACACCTGTTCAAATTGGCCTACACTCTGTAAACTGTCGCATGTTTTATGTTTTATCCTCCTTTGTCTTCATTGTTTTAAATGTTTTTGATTTTGCAGTTTTTTGCTGTTTACTGTTAGGTGTCCTTGAGTTAATCCGTTGTTGAACAGGAAGCCAGTGAAGCTGGATGAGGGTGGGAGTGATGTGGTCAGATGATTTGGTGTGGGTGATGATCCTGGCAGCAGAGTTCTGGATAATTTGGAGACGATGAAGGAGTTTATTAGGAAGACCACAGAGGATGGCATTGCAGTAATCGATACCTGAGGTGTCCAGGGCGTGAACGAGAATTTGGGTGCTGTGCTGAGAGAGGGATGGGCGGAGTCTTGCAATGTTACGAAGGTGGAAAAAGGCCGTACGGGAAATATTGTTGATCTGAGGGATGAATGAAAGTGTGCTGTCGAATATGACGCCAAGACTTTTTACCTGTGAGGAGATACGAACCGGGCAGTCATCAATAGAAATGTGTGTTTAGTTATTTATGTAAACAACACTTGCATGAATTTGTTTCTGATTTTAAGCAGAGATTCCACATTTTATTTTATTAATGTAAATCTGAAACTAAAGTTAATCTTTAGTAGTGATATGTAACAGGTTTTTAAATGTGTTATAAAAATATGTTTGAACAGTTGTAAATATATTTGTAACATTTAAAATCTATCATATGTTAATAATAATAACAATAATAATAATAATACTGTATGTTTGAAAAATTAAGATATGAACAAATGGGAACAAAATTCTGCTAAAGCTAAATTCTGAAATTTACAACTAAGAATGATTTCCCAGTAGTGACATTACTGATTTATGGTTTCAGTAGCACTTTTTTTTTTTTTTTANCTTTTTTTTTTTTTTTAATTTAATTTAGGCAACAGTGTAACCATATTTGTTCTACCTGTAGCATTTTATTAGTTTCAGGAAACTCTTCAGTCATGTAGCCTAAATGCGGCTCAGTGGTTAGCACTGTCGCCTCACAGCAAGAAGGTCCTGGGTTTGATTCCCGGCTGGGACAGGGCCTTTCTGTGTGGAGTTTGCATGTTCTCCCCGTGCCTGTGTGGGTTTCCTCTGGGTGCTCTGGTTTCCCTTACAATCCAAAAACATGTACAGGTTTTATTCTCCTGTCAGTGCCCTTGACCAAAAGCACTGGCTTAAAACTGGAGTTGGTCCCTGTGTGCCGCACAGTGGCTGCCCACTGTTCCTCAGGGACAGGTCAAATGCAGAGACTAAATTTTATCTGTACTTATGTGCAAATGACAGTAAAGAATACCTTTAAATGAACACTGTAAAACCCTATTTGAAAGTCTCTATACTTCCATGTCCTTTGAGTTTGTCTGGATTATTTCCCAAAATGTTTTTGCCACTGCAGCTAAATTGAATCTCAATTTCCTCCTGGTCAATTTCACACTCACTGTCTTTCTCTTAGAAACAAAGCAAAACAAAACATATTTGTTATGTTCTATAAATCCATGAACATGAACAGGTTGATCAGGCTATACGGCATTTATTACTAATAAGGTTATTATTAACAGTAATAAAATATATATGTATGACTTTGGCATTATTAGAGTTCACGAGACCCTACACTTCTAATGCTTTTCCTCCATTCTGCTCTCCTGATAAAATATGTTATGTTTCCTACAGGTAACATGATCAGTTGGTGTGTGATGGAGACAAAATAAGCCTTCTCATAAACTTCTATGGTATTTTAACAGTAGCTCAAACTTCCTACTGTAAAAGCCATTTTAAAACCTCACCTCACATTTTGTAACTCTGTCCTACAGTTCATTTGAGCTACATGACTGAAGAGTTTCCTGCAGCTAATGAAATGACATGTTTCATGGTGAAGCCACAACAACACTCAGACACTAACCTTTCTATAAAACAACTTAAAAACTCTTATATTTATTTTTCATCAACTCATGAACTTACTGCCAAACATTTCACTGCGGCTAAGAGCTCACCTGACACCCTGCATCTCCACCTGTCTGTGTCCTCTCTGTGCTGCTCAGACTGCTGCTACCAGGATTTCCCTGCTAAAATGATGCATGGTATTCATAAATCAGCCAGGCATGCTGTGGATAATTTTGCACGTTATAATGATCCATAAAAAATAATAAACAGTCTACTTATGAAAAGGGGGAGGAGACATTATTTTACTAATCAATAAGGCATCAAATATACAATTTATTTATTTATTTTGTCTTAGAATTATAATGTTAAAATGACACATTCAAAACATCACAAGTTAACACCTTAAATCTGTATTTTAAATATGAAATCAATTGAGTGAAGCAAAGATATTATTTAAATAAAACAGCAATAATACAATACAATAAGACAGTAAATGCTTTGTACAATCAAGCTTTTTATATGTGTGTATGACAGAAAAAAATAGACACAATGTGCACATGCACAACTGTGCATTATGTGTCCCTGTCAGTGTTGAAACTATACACTCTTGAAATTTGGGATGTTTAATTTAACTGTCCTGATTGACAAACTGGTAAAGTTTACCCCCAAAAATACACTTAAAAATTCAAATATGTAAGATCGGACACTGAGAAACTGTGTGCACAATTGTCATACCTGCAGGTGCTTTTTAAAAAAAAATGCCATTTAATATGATTGTAATTACATTATTATCTAAAGAGTCATAACATCCACAGTATTTTACCTCAGGAGAACCAACTTGCCTCATTGTGAAACAACACAGCTAAATGATCAGCTGTCCACAAAGAGGAGACAACAACGGAGCTTCCCAGGGGTCTTTAGATGAAACTGACTATGCTGATAAAACAAAACCTTGTATTGTTTGTCTCAGAAGCATCTCCATTTTGTGCTTAAGTTTTACCCCATTCAGTCTGTCTCTGTTGCCTGTCAGTCTGTCAGGCTGCTCAGTACTTGGTCTGCTCTGCTTTGCTGCCATATTTGCTATGTGATCTTCAACACATGTTTTCACTTACAGACTAGCTTTTTCCACTGGGAAGGAAATGGGAGGTTCCTGACTGTGATTCATCGCTGGTGCCCAGACAGCTTTCACACACACTCTCTGTCTTCAGTCCTACATATATTGAGTTTATATTTTAATACTCAATACTTTTCCCGAAATATCATTGGATCGCTAAACTCACAAACTGTGAGGTTCAGCTGACCTTTATAATGGATTGTAAAATCTGAGCCACATTTTCTACCTCAGGTAAATGCTAAAGTGTAAGTTTGCATGACTTCTATCTGTAATGACTCTCAAGTTGCGGGCATTATATGTATGAAATTCAAATCAAGTTTGTTTTTAACTGTTTTTAATATCATGAGCATGACATAACACGTTGTACAAGAAAACTGATTTCATTCATTAATAAAATATTTCAGACCTTGATACCAAACAAAGCCAACAGTCTATTTAAACCACAGTTTTCTCAGGCTAATCCACTGTTTTCTTTGACTCAAGTGTCTAATTTAGTGCTTCCCCTCTTCTTGTGTTTGCAGCCTCACCTTTCTGTACAGAAATTATACAGCTCTTCTGCATTATTCTCAGTAAACACAAAATCCCAAAATGGCTGCAGCTGCCCTTGTCACAGAGAACTTTAAATTTGTATCTCTCTTCTTCAAGAGCAAAGATGTCATGATCTTCAATGGTCTAATTGCTCTGGGTACTGTGGCTGGCCAGACTGCGTTCAATATATTTGCTTTTGATTGTCCATGTTCTTCAGGGAGGAACTACCTGTATGGCCTTGCTGCCATTGGTGTTCCTGCATTGGTTTTTTTCCTCATCGGAATAATGATGAATAAGAGCACATGGGACTTGGTCTCTGAGTACCGCCTCAGAACATGCCGGAAGCTTTCGGGAGTTGCAGCGTTTGCACTGCTGGGAACCATCGTTGGTCGGGCTATAGTTGCGCCACTGACATGGGTGGTGATCTCTTTGCTGCAAGGCCAGGCTTACACATGTGCCCTTAGTGAATTTATTGACCCCAGTACGTTGGAGGGTTTTCCATCAAATCAGAGTTCAGAGGTCATGGCAAAGTTTCCTTGTCAAGAAAGCATTTCCACAGAGCTGCAGGGCTTCTGGCCAGAAATCGAGCGGCGACTGAAATATGAATCTCAGGTAATGGAGTGCTTTTTATTTGTTAGTTTTTTTGGAAAAAATCTGACTAAATGGTTATTATTTAGCTAAACTTTTGTTTTTTTTCCTCAAAATTTGAGCATTAAAGTTGACTCAAAAATTTGTCATGTAGGTAGAAGTAGCAAGTAGAATTGTTTTTGAATAATCTTTTTTTACAGTGCACACAGTTGATACCGTAGGTTTCTTTGCAAATACACTCAACAGGTAACAGTAAAATCCATAGAAACAAAAATTTCTAGAATGTTCACTCCTCTTTGATGACAGCATTATTGCTTTCTTCATCTTCATTTCCATCTTCTTGAAAAATAATGATAAAAGAGTAGTCTACTTGATAGGTTTTGACTAAGGCATGGGTTTCATTCTGATTCTGACTCTTGATCAATTCAGTACATCTAATTTAGCAAATGAGGTATGGGTAGAGCAGGAAGAGATGGCAAATGAGTGCAAGGGCACACAAGGACCAGGATTGGGTACAACAGGCATAGTGAGTACCACAGCCCGTGGTATCCAGTTGAGGCCCATTGGTTTTTTGCATGAATGCAGTATTCTGTAATGCAGAAAACTGATGAGTTTTCTGACTGACTGTTCATTCTTTGCAGCTGATAGGCTGGTTGCTGGTGGCAGGAATGTCTATGATGGTGTTTGGCATGCTGTGCATGAAGCGCTGCTGCTCTCCCCTTGGCTATCAGCAGGAGGCCTATTGGTCCCAGTATCGCACCAGTGAAAAAACCCTTTTCCAACGTACGGCTGCTGTCCACGCGCGCCTCCTGGCTGCTGAGAATGTTAAGAGCTTCTTTGGCTTTGTGGCACTGGAGAAAGAAGAGAAGGAGCCATTTGCTGAGAGTGCTGCTCCGATCTGCAGTACTGACTGGAACCGAGTAACTGGTGTCTACCTCTTCCGAGAGAAGAATGGACTGCCTCTGTACAGCAGGCTCAATAAATGGGCCCAATACAACCTGGAGAATAACATGGAGGCCATGGAGAAAGAGATGGATGTCCTCAGCTGACTTTCAGTGGCAAGGTATTCTGTAGTTGTATGAATTCAAAAATTCTGGAGTGAGCATTCAGATCCACTTTAGTGAAATCATTTATTTAGAACAACTCTTAGTCTTTTTGACTGTATATCAGAACTAAATTCACATACATAATTGATATAATTCAAGGTGAAAAATCTGCATTTCTTGAGTTTATCATTTGATGATAATATAAATTATATAGGCATGTTTTAGCTGAGATTACAGACATTAGATTAAAAATATTCACGTGTGGTGTTGCATTGGAGGGATTAGAACACATGTTCTCAGTATTTCTAAAATGCTGTCTACGGCTCTGCATTTCACAGTATCAGAAAACATTAACTTAAAATTTGTTGATGGCTGATGTTTCTTAGGTTTGCTCCTGCTGTGTTTGTTAGACTTGTCCACTCTATAGTCAACACTGCCTTGCTCCTCATTATTATGAATCAGAATTTTTTGTCAAATGAAGTTATGATTCAGTGAGGAACTTACATTGAACCTTATTTTACTCTTGGTTTTAAAATGTTGTTTTATTTTGTTCTTATTGTCTTTTAAATGCTGTTTGAATGCATTTTGTTTGTGCAAGCACTTTGAATTGCCTTTGTGTCTGAATGTTGCTATATAAATTGCCTTGCCTTGGTATTTCTTTTTAAATATCTTTTTAAAAGATGTGTATCTTTCACAGAAATATTTCATTGTTGTTATTACTGTTTGTTTTGCACTGATAATTACAATATATCTGCCAGCATATGCAGTCTTTTGTCAAACATGTCAACATCTCATGCTGAATTTAAAATCTTAATCTGCAAATGTAGGACGTAATTGTACTTTCTCTTTGAAATGCAGTGAAGTAACAAAATGGAAACTCGCGCTCGCGGGCACACACACGCGCGCGCGCGCGCGCGCACACTTTCCACTTATTTCCACTAACTTTTGTCAAAATCCGCCACAGGCGACATGCCAGTCCACGAGGTGGCGGTAAAGGAAGCTGAATGAACAAGCAAGCGTAAATAATAAGAAGAAGAAACACACGAACTTGGTAATGCGCATGTCTATTGCAGTTCAGGCGGGCTGATTCAAAATGGAGCTCATATCTGCGCTGCACTTTCTCAAGTTAAATGACATTTCTGACGGTAATATTATATGTTTTATGATTGATTTAGTACCATGAATGTAATTATTGAGTGGCGAATGTCGTAGTTCCCGATAAAAGTTTACTAGCTAACGTTAACGCTGCTGGCTTGTAAATACAAATAAAAACGTTTAGGTCCAGTGCAATTAAATATATCTATATCTATATATCTATATCTATCTATCTCTATATATATATATCTTTTCATATCACATGCAGTACAGTTAACAAAGGCTTACATTTACTGAAATAACCATTGCAACTTCTACGATGTTTATTACCGAAATTTAATGCGACGTTAGCTAGCGTAATGCAAATTAAACTAATAATACAGAGAACACTCCAGTGCATTCCATATATGATAGAATTACGTACTGTATTTCAAATAGTAATGCATGAAATGAAGCTAATGCAGCTCAGTTCAAATACCGTCCATGTTTTGGTTCTTCGTTTTGATTTTTGTATCCAGCAACCTACCCCCTAAGGATTATTGGAATAAAATACTCAAAATATTGTGTGGTGACAAATCACTTAAATTAAAGGAAGTTAATATGACGAGTGTTTTGTGTTTTTAAAGCATGGGTGGACGCAGTCTGGGACTTGGAATTCACAGAAAGCAAGCCACTGGAGGGAGAAATAGAGGAGGAACTTGCAGCCAACGGAGGCGAGGCTTTCAGAAAATTGTACAAGTGGTTACTACCCTATGCTGTGGAACTGCAGACATCTGCAGGCAGCGATGAAACGCCGCAGGTAGAACTGATCCAGTATAGAGCTATAATATGCAAAAACCACACTGACATTTAAACCCAGGCATCACTGCAGTACGTTTCCTGTCTGGTAGCAGCAGTAATCCCACTAATCTCTAATGTTTTGCTGCAGAGTATCTGGGCGCTGCTGGGAGAGAACGGGGTATCTGTCAAGTCGCTGGTGGCTGTGTTGTCTGTCTTCATCCAGGGGGGAAAAGCTAAAGCAGCCAGTGTTCAGCAGAGGATAGGCAGCCTGAATGCTGCCTCAGTCTACTTGCTACTGTTGGGAATCCCAGGTAAAGATCCACTCTATACTGGGAAACACACTGATTGTTATTTTGCAGACAGGTGTTCTTACCTTTCTGCTTTTTTTCAAGTCCCTTTCCACTGCTATTCGTCTCCTTCCAAACATTCATTCACACAATAATAAATTACAAAGAACATCACAATGACTGTCTTCATGGTTCTTGAGATGTGGTGGAAATGCAGACACTAATTGAAGGGACAGTTAGTTCCTGAGATTTAGTCCTGGGACTATATGATCGAATAGCCTTAATAACTACACTAGCAGTATCAGTGTTGCTATTAAATATATGGTTTTATCAATTTTACAATTTAATTCAGACTTTTCTGTTAACCTGAATTTACTCAGAGAAAATATTTGAGCTCCACTGAAGGCAATTTTAAGGCCTTTCTTCTCTGCAGACATCTGAACTCAGAAGTGTTCTGCTTTCTGGCAGTTCAGCCTTTTGTGAGTTTATGACTGTTTGATATATGAATTGTGGCACGCACATTCATGTTGTTGACTTAGATTCTGCACTTTGTCACACTCTTTCACTTCAGCAATACATAAAATACAGTAAAACTGGAAGCTCTTCTTAATGCAGTGAATAAATATTATATGAATGATTCCCACTTTTACCAAAATAAACATTTTGTCATTTTTAGATGCGCTGATTTGAGGTTGTGTGGTTCTTTTTTAATTTCCTTATGGGCTTGACTGTGAAGTATAGCAGTGTTAGTATTAGGTTTGTGTCCATGTGTGCACAGTGTGTAAGATGACCTATATGTGTTGTTGCTTCAAGGGAGCATTGCCAACAGGGTTTTCCACGAGATTTTGTTGGACATGTGTTCAGACATGGCTTCTCACTGCTGGCCTCAGGACTCTGGCAAGAAGCGCAAGAAGGATGGACTGAAGAGCTCCCAAGCTGAAGCCAAACGCTCCAAACCACACCGCAAAGACAATCAAGAGGTGCGTTAGCCAAATTACTCAAACCAGTGAAAACTGTTGAAATGTTAAAGGTGAGCAGATCAGCTGAGTGTGACTGCAAGACATTTTACTCTCTTCCATTTATATAAAACACACATTTTCTGATGTGCTTTTGAATGCAGTTTCCAGATATGTAATGCTTTCATTATTAAAATTACTATTTTATTGATCCTGAAAGTCATACATGTAATATACAGAGTGTTGTGGAAAAGACGATTTTGTCTGTCTTTGTTGTCCTCAGATGGATGTGGACGAGGAGGAGGAGGAGGAAGAGGAGGAGGTTCATTTCTCTGACCAGGATCTGATGAAACTCAGGGAGGCTGTGGTTCTGCTGGTTCAAAGCCTTCTGAGACTCCTCCAGAATTTTCCACTCAAAGACAAACTGCAGAACGCCATCAACTGCACTCGGGTAATTAAAAATTCTATCATCATACCCACTTCATTTCAAGAGGAAGGTTTAGAAACTGCCAGCAATGAGGATCACCTGGGAATCATTTCTGCAGAGCAGCTGACCGTTGCAGGAGCTCCTTCTTTCTACTTTATTTGTTCTCTGGTTTAAATGCTATATGTATCATTTTAAACATCATTATAGAATTTTCAAATTAATTACTTATTGTTAGCCCTTGCCTTTTTCCTGTTTCTTTCTTTTTTGGCCATAAAGCAATGCAGACATGTATCTAAATTGGGCCCTGTACTGTAAAGTGTAGAGGCAACTTAAGTCTGAAAATGATCTTCTTCCTATCTAAACAGTGTGCATCTGAGATTTGTTTTCACATTGTTGAAGTGTAAAATTACAAACTACTTCTTGTCTGCAGATCTTCATTAAGCTGATTTACTTTGAGCCGGTCATTGGAGAGCTGACGTTTTCTGCTAAACAGTGAGTTTGGACACACATTCTCTCTTACTGAAGCATGTTCCTGCAATGCAGTTGGAAAGGGCTGATGGTTGTGTGTTTTCCCAGGGACATCACCAAACTGAGGAGTGTTCCTGAGATGGCTTTCTATGGCCTGCGACTGCTCTGCTCACCAAGTCATGGAGATCAGAAAGAGGTGGGATGCAAACCCTTATTTACTTATTGCACAAACATGCAACACGCAATGGATAATCCTGGTCCATCAAGGCCAATAAAATGCAGAGTTGTCTCTTGGAGTCTGCAATGCGAACACCTCAGAATACAAAATAAAAAGCTGTTTGTCTCAGTGAAAAGTCATACCTGTTTTCAGAATTACAATACATTGTAATCTTTGTGATTAAGCAGAGCATGAGTGAGGCCTGGCATTACTTGTCTGCTCCAGCAGAGGGATGTTTTTTTAAAGATGTTTCACTGCCTTTGAGAGTCTAAACCTGTGTGTTCATCCTCCAGTCCATACGGCGGGTTTTCCACCAGCTTCTCTATGTGATCCTGATGATGAGTAAAGGCGTTAGAGGGAAGCCCTCTGTCCTCATACCCAGCCAGGCCGTCCTCGCTGCCCGTGACCAGGCCATCCATTTTGTTTGGTAAGCAACTGTGTTAATTTTTAAGTTAAACTCAAAACCAAAACACCTTTTTTTTAAAAATGGCTTTTATAGAGGCATATCCTCTGACCATCCTTCAGTTTAGGCTCTCATCCAGTTTGTCTGTTGTTGACTTCATCCCGTTTTCAAGCTTTCGAGGCTGCTAGTTAAACTGAGGTGGTATGAGCAACTGATGGACATCTACTGCCATCTAGAGGAAGTAAAGAGGAGGGTGAACAGATTGTGTTACTGTGGACCCATAAGATACACATCCCTTTCAAAAATTCCCAAGAAGTCATCATTATGGTTAACTATATAAATATAATAAAAATACTGTCAGAAATTCAAAGCTATTTTACCATTATGAGTCTTGTGATTCTATTATTAAAGTTAACTGATATTCAGTTTTTGATCAGATGTGCTATTAAATGACCTTAATTTTTGATCAGAGGTTCTATTAAATAACTTTAATTAATTGGGTTACACAATTATCTTACACCATACATTTCATATGGTATGAAAGAGCTTATATCACACAACCATGTTTCCTAATCCCCCTTTCATACCTGGTTGTGGATAGAGTCTTGATATTGGAGGTGACATTTCACATCAGGACCACTTGTTGCTTGCTTGTTTATGATTTTTTATTTTTTTTAATGTCTTGTACCATTAAACTGCATAGATTCTATGCACATATCCTTTATTGATGATCTATGTCAGTAGTTAGTCCTTATGTACCCCAACACTGCATATTTTCCACCTCTCCCTGCTTTATCCAGACCCGACTAATGAAATCAGATGTGTTTAGCCAATCAAGATCTGAGAGACACCAAGAGAGCACACCTGATTTAGCTAATAAGTTGTGTGTGTGTGTAGATCAGGGAGAGATGGAAAATATGCAGTGCTGGGGTACACAAAGACCAGGATTGGGGAAGCCACTAATCTATGTGTCTGTGATTCTAGTCACATTGTGGATGAACTGCAGGAGCTGGCACTACCCTTCCTACAAATCCTCCTGCAGCATATCTGTTTCCAGGTGAACCCTCCACAAAACTCTCAGCACTGAGCTTCTAGTGTGCTCAGGCAGTGACACAGTTTCCCTTTGTGCTCTCATTGTAAAATTAGAAAATGAATTAGAAAATGACGACCAACAGCTTAAATTTCAAAGACTTGATTTAAACTGTTGCCGTAATATGAAGGAATCCAGATTTAAGAAGCGATAATCTTGTTGTCTCTTTACTTAGTTATTAAACGAGTAAACAGTTGTTTCTGTACTTAGTTATTAATTGAAGTATTATAAGTGTGCTGATTTGCTTTTGCTGTTTGATATTCAGATGGTGGAGAAGAGTGAGTATCGAACCCATGGAGCCCAGGCTGTGGGTATGTTGACGTCTCAGATGGCCAGTACTGACTACGCCTGCTTCATAAAATGGCTGTTTAACTGGTCCAGACACTCAAAGGTAACACAGAAATTATTGCAACTTCTTCTTCTCATAAGTTTTTCGGTGAAGGAGTATTTAAGTCCTGCCCTGCGACACATAGACATGGTTGAATACAGTCACACTGAGAGCTTCCGTAGAACTGCAGTTTTCTGCTGTTGGCACTGAACAGCGGCTCTCACGTTCATCTTTAAAAGCCTCGTTCTGTGCCATCTGGATAAATGGTGACACAGATGATAACTGTATCACAAGAATGAAGATTCAGTAAGAAATTGGATTATTAGGCAGAATCGTAATTAATAAAATCTAAATGATCACCACATGACATCAGCCTCCATGATCCCATGTCAGTAGAACCCCATTTTATAAAATTTGGCCTGGTGCTTTTGACAGATGGTGTGTCGCCTGTTCTCTGTGGATGTGGTGATGATTCTACTGGAGCAGCCAGAGAGGAGGCTGCAGGACTGTCAGGACCCCGAGCTTACCTGCTTCTTGCCACACAAGTTCTTGATCCAGAACCTGCTCTTCGCCCGGAGGATGGATGAGTCGCCCACTGTTCAAGGCCATGCCCTGGCCTGTCTGGCTCAGTGCCTGGAGCTGCGTTCATTCAACGCTACCCAAGCCGTCCACAGCCTCTTCTGTGCCAGTGAGAGAAACACATTTCCCTGTAGATATTAGGGATTTGTGTAATTTTTGGTCTAAAACTAGCAGCAGTTACACAAGATGGGTCTCAGCAACCAAAAACATCAGCAGTAAGGGTTTGGGTTGGGAGCCAGGATTTTGTTTCATTCCCTCAGAATTCAAGAACGAGAGCTTCTTCCTGGTGCTGCTATTTTGCATCAGCATTCAGCGGTGATAGGAGAATATATTACTGTTGTGTTTCCATCATGAACTGTTTGAGCATTTTACGGAACGATTCTCACTTAAGTTATCTGTCCACTCTCTCTGTCCAGCTGGAACCCAGACGGTCTTCGAGGGTGAAATCACAGATGGTATTGTCTTACGTTTTAAATTTCCTCATTAGTGTAGTGAGGGGGAAAAAAAATGGAAGCTATCATCTGCTGACCACAGATACTGGACTGATGGTAGCAAATTTCTAAGTGTTTTTCAAAATAGAAAAGGGCCTTATTGGAAATCTTTCATATGGTCTGAGAGGGAATACTTGTAATTTTAAAAACTTTAAGCAACTGCTTATGAGTGCAGTTTATGCAATTTGGCTTTATTGCACTCTGGTGGCAGCAGAAGTCTCAGCAACAGAGGCTTCAGAACTTCAACAGGGAAAAAAACCTGGATGACTAGATATCACAGAGGTTACAGTACGTAGGAAAATAGATTTCAATAAAATTAATATTTAAATCAAGAATGATTAAAGAATATGTAAACACTGATAATCTGTCCAAGCATTTGTTGTCAACATTCACAACTTTACAGCTTTTATTTTCCTATGCTGTTGGCATAGGGTTCAATAGCAAACCTAATACAATCCATATTTTCTGTAGTGATTGTATTTAATTAGTCTGTACTGTATTTGATGGTGTATTTTAGGAAATTCCCACCAGACTCAGAAAACCTACCGTACGCTCCCATTTAGGACCGTTGAGATTAGCAGCAGCAGTGATGGCCTGGGCTGTGAAGGTGAGACCAACCAACCTGATGGTGCCTTTATTAAAGTCATGATCTTTTTAAAATCAGAGTTAATACTGTTAATATGTTTGTTGTCATGTATTATGCAGAACTTTGTAAATTCATGTGATGTCAGTTACTGTCTTTGTTAAACTGAAATTGAAAACTCACTATGATTTGACTCAGTCTTTATACAATGTTCATTTCAATTTTCATTGCCGAACAGCAAAAGAGAATCTGGCTCTTCTTCTGCGGCGTGTAAGTCACCCGAAGATAAATGTGAGGAAATCAGCACTGCAGGTAACCAAAACAAAGCTGTTTAAAGATTTACCAGTAGTAGAAGGAAACTAGCTGCCATTATAGGCAGATAGATATATATTTTTTTAAACTACAAATAATGATGATCAGTAGACTCACTGATGAGTTGCAGTCATTTACCAGAGGTTGTGTCTAATCCCTGACTGGATTGTTGCACTGCGCAAGAATGACCTTTTACCTCTGGGGTCTCCCTTCACTCTCCAGGCTTTAGTGGGTCTCCTGAAGCATGATGTGATCCCTGTGAACAAGGAGAATCTGGCCATGCTGTCAGAGCGCTCCAGAGATTCGGCTGTTTCTGTGAAGAAGAAAGCTTTACAGTGTGTGGGGGACCTGCTTGCTGTGAGTTTCTCCATCACCAGCTCCAATAAACACTAAACATTCTGGCAGAAAACATAGAATAAGTAGAAAACACTGATGGTGGCAGGATCACTACTCCCCCCATCCCCCCAAAAAATCATTGGTTTTGAAAAGATTCAGCAAACTCATTTAATGCTGGATTCAGATTTGATGAAATTATCTCAGATCCCAACCGTAAGCTTGACTATTAAGACTTTGAAACACTCAGGATCTCAGAAAGAATGGTAGATGGGCAGGATTTTTACTGTCTCATAGGAGATACTGTTTTTGGTGAGTATCATTACCTTACCTACATTACCTTGTGCTCTGTTAAAAAAAACCTTTTAACTCATAATTTGTCTGTGGAAAGTTTTGGTTTGCAAGATTAGCGTGAAATTTGTTAGACAGATCATGCTTGTACCTGCTTTTGGTGATGATATGCATCCTGTCTTTTCACCATAAGACCACTTTTGTTTTGTAGCCATCATCTATTGGTATGAAACTCCAATATCTGGGAAGAATGAAGTATGCTGACATGCTGCAGTTAATAACTTAATTTACATAACTTCCATGTCTCCCACTATCACTCTCAGGCTAAACCAGAGTGCAGTGTGGTGCAGAAGGCATGGCTGCAGGGTGTCTTGCCAGCTGTGATGGACTCTGAGAACTCAGTCCAGGAGAAGGCTCTGGAGGCTTTGGAAAACGTTCTACTCAGACCAATCAAACCTTACTCCACCAGCCGCCATCTGGACTTTGAACAGAAGCTGACCTGGGACCTGTTGGCACTGCTTTGCCATGAGTGCCAAAACCTCAGGTCTGACTAGTTACAGTATATCAATCCAGTTTTCTTTTCATAAACAAGAAAAAATGTGAATCACACAACAGTGCCTGCCTTTTCTGAAAATGTCTACTGTATCTCATGTAACTGAAGCATAATGTTGAGTCTTAATTGTACTTTCAGAAGTCCTTCAAGCAAAAAATGTCAGCTGTCAGTCCAAAACTTTTTTCTTTCTGATCTTCAAATAGTGTTATTGTTTGGTCCCTTATAGACACACTTCTGCTGTTGCTGATCTTGCTCTCTACTTGCATATCTAGCCGATATTTCAGCCGGGCCTTCACCATCTGGTCCAAACAGAATAAGTTCACCTCAGCATTCATCTCCAGCCTGGTCACACATACTGAGACCGATCATGCTGCTGGTGCCTGGTTGCTGCTCTCTAAAGTTACCCCTTCATCTCCCAAACTGCCCTTTGACAAAATTCTAGATGCCTGGGACAACATGATCAGGTCAGAAGTGGATACAGTATTTATTGAAAACATCTATATTTGCTAAATTTAGGCCATTTGATTATTTTGCAAATTTTCAATTCACAAACCTCAGTAACCTAGCATTTGTAAATAATGAATAGTTTAAAAAACTTTTTTTTTTGTTCATAGCTCAAAGGACACAAATGTGACAACCTGCTGCCACATCTTAAGTGTGATGGGAGGTATTGCCACACATTTGAACAACGATACCAAGGACAGGATCATTGGTGGGTACCCACAGTGATGGATGGTGATAATGAGAAAAATTTACATAGATAATGTTATAGACAGCTTTTCATACTGATGATGGCAAGTATGTCTTTGGTTTCAGTTTATGAACTGATTTGCTACCTTAATCTCTCTCTCTCTCTCTCTCTCTCTCTCTCTCTCTCTCTCTTTGTCACAACCAGATGATCTGATGACTTGGTTGAAGATGTTTACTTTGTCACTGGAAGTGATCAGTGCAGCTGTGGAGACTCTGTTTCAACTTGGCCGCAGTGAAGATGTTAAAGAGACTCAGGTTGGAGTTGTCACTTTTTCACTTTGCAGCTCCTGCACTAGAACATGACTGAAACCTTTGATCTCAGCTCAGGTTTTGTGCAGATTAAAGTTAGTTTGTATGTTTAGTAATGTCTTGCACGTGCACAGGAAGACATTACTAAACTGAAACTGGTCTGTGTATTTCTTCACCGACCAGTTTCAGTCGTGTAACAGTACAAATTGTTTTGTTTTTGTTAGGCTTTCCTGAACCAACATTGTGGCGAGTTGCTGTCAATCTGCGAGGTTTATTTATCCAGCATCATCCTAACTGAAAATGGAGCCCAGAACCTTGATGAGAAACTGATGGTGAGAATTAATCTTTCAGGGGCTCTTCTTTCATGTCCCAGCTCCTACCTTACCGTGCCAGAGTGAAAGTCAGATTTCAGTCCGAATTTGTCACTGTTTTCTCCAAAAGCATCTGGTTTTCAGTAGGTAGGAAATTATTTTTTTAATTTTAGTTTTTACATGAAAGTTATCAGTGACAATGTTACAGCAGTTTGAGACAAAATTCCTCAAAATATTTGCAGCTGACCCCTTGGGGGCTATGTGCAATGTAGCTACATGGACGTACTACGTCCATGTAGTTACTCAACTTGACCCAGCAATGCCAAACATTTGGTGAGAGTAAGCTGAGAACATCTGGCAGGGGTCTCCATTTTCTGAGATCTTGAATCTCCACCCCTTGGGGAATTTCTCCTGCATCCCAGGGGAGGTTGGGGACATGGGTTGTGAGTGGTCAATGTTCAAAGACTCCATTGTTTAGTTTGAGCTGGCAGAAAGTTGCTTTAACTCATATATTACTGAAAGGTTGTAACAAATGTGACTACCAAATGTTCCCTCTTTCAGGTGAAACACCTTCACACTCTGGGTGTAGTCTCTCTCCACTGTCCTGCCATGGTGAGCAAGCGGACAGTCCTGCTGGTTGAATCTGTTCTCACCACACATTCAGACCAACGGACAGGTAGTGTATCTGATAAACAAAGATGCCACTTTTGTCACATCAGGATCTGATATAACTTTTCCTTGGGAGTTTGGTTGAGTATCTAGAAACCTGGCTGTGATGTTTAAAGGGAGTCAGAGTAGAGATGCCACTGTATTCATCAGGTGGATTCGCACACCAGAGCTGATTGTTGGTGTAACTGGGCAGGGTGCATATGACTGAAAATCAGTTCTAAATACTGACAATAAGTTAGTCATTGTTAATCCACGAGTTTCCCTTTATTCCCTCTTTTCCAACTTCATTGACATCCAGGAGCCAGTCTTTTCACTCACTCCAATAAAACAAAGATCTGATTGCATCCTAAATTACATGAAAAACTAACAAAAAAAGTGAATGTAAAGTGTAAATGACTTGTACCTTTAATGTTGGTTGCAGGCTCACAGCCTCTGTCCCATTTTAGAGCAAACTCTCTGCCTCCCAGTGTCAGAGCCCATGGAGTCATTGCTCTCGGTAAGCTGCCTTTGTCTCCCTTTGTCTCTTTCATTTATGAATAGGAATATAGTAAATTATTGTTTTTGAGTGTCTTTTTGTAAATTTAAATTGTAAATGAAAGGCAGCCACTGCTAAAAACTGTCTGTCATCAGTGATACAGATGTTCTGGTTGTCTTGCTCCTAATCCAAGTCATTCACTATGAAGCAATTGTTGCAACCAAGTTCTTATCTGACATTATTGTACACTAAAGTTATTAATAAAATGCTCTGTTTTCACTTTCATATTTATCTTCATGAATATATTTGAGTACATTTCTCTTCGTCTTTGTCTGTCTGGTTCAGGCAAACTGTGTCTGCAGCACGAGGAACTTGCCCAGAAATACCTGCCAGTGTTCGCCAGGGAGCTGGAGATCTGCAGCGAGATTGCCGTGCGCAACAATGTAGTGGTGGTCATGTGTGATCTGTGTGTTCGATACACCAACATTGTGGACCATTACATCCCCAACATCTCAGCCTGTCTCAGTGACAACGAAGCAGTCATCAGGGAGCAGACACTCATCTTGCTGACTAAACTGCTACAGGTTTGAACTGAGATATGTATGGGCTCAACTTGGCAGTAATTACAATAGTTTGCACACAATGTAGAGTCACACTTTTTGCAACTGTTTCACAGTAAAAGCCTTCCAGCAAAGATAAATCATTTTTCCCTGAACTGCCAAGAAGTGTCAAGTTTGCATTAATGAAAAGAAGAAACAACTGATTAACATGGTAATGACGAGAGCATCAGAAACCAGCAAGGCTTCTCACTAATATATTATGAAATATCTACTAACAGAGAGTAAGTTACAGATAGTAGCCTCTCTTTAATAAGATCATATCTGACATTAAAGGAAGTTTCTTTAATTAACATACTTGAAGACACAAACCAACATTCAAGAAATTGTCCTAGATTCACCATCAACATTTATCAGCAATAAAGTGGTGAACAACAAGGTCAACCAGGCCACATAGAATAGTTTATAGTGATCCAATTCTGGTTTTCTGGGAAATGGCTGGTAACGCTGGACTCTAAGCCCTGAGTCACAATCCTCTCTCCCAGATTGTTTTTGAGGGTCTATCTAAAAGACTTTGCTCTTTTTCCAGGATGACTTTGTGAAATGGAAAGGTTCTCTCTTCTGTCGCTTCATGGGTGCACTGGTAGATCGAGTCCCTGCAGTTGCCAGGTAAATCACGCTGTGCACAGAAGTTGATGGCTTACAGTAGGCTTACATGTTTTTCTTATTTTCATCAGAGCTGAAATAATCTTGAATCCCTGAAAAAATGAGATGTAAGTTGTATAAATGATTCACATTAAAATCCTTCCGGCTTGCTGGTAAATCAGAAAATGCAGAGTATTGATCAAGACGAGGCTGCTGAGGTTATGTTTGAGTTTACCTGGAATGCCATCTCATTGTTTTATAAAAGGTTTTAAATCGGTATTTCAACATTTGTAGCCCTCCTTTGGTTGTGAGTCAGAGCAGGATGTTTGTGAATTAGGGCTGCATGATATGAAGCAAAAATGCGATATGCAATTTACTTGTCAAATGACATGATAATGATATTTTATTACAGATTCTATATGTGTAGCATGTAACTGCATAAGAAACACATATGAATTGTATGACTAAAATCTACCGTATGTCTTACCATTGCAGTATCACATATCTAATATACTGGGTTACCAGCTGATTGTGAATGCCTGTAGTCTACTCAGCTACTATATAATACAATAGCTCTGCAATAAGTCCTACCTTTGTGAGGCTTATAATGATTTTTTGTTGACACTATGACACAGATGCTGATTTTTTTCTATGGTAAGTGTTGAAGAAATGTGCAAGGTCCGAGCACCTAATAAAAAGCACTATATCAAAAATAAGTAACTCTCACTTCTTGTTCCAGTCAGTGTGAATACTGCCTTGTCCATGTGTTACTGAAGAAGAACCCAGACTTGTTTTGCCAGTACTTCATCGAGTGCATCTTCCAATTCAATTCCTACAACAAACACAAATCCTACAAGTTCTCTCAAAGTGAGAGGTAGGAAGATGTAAAATGTTTGTCTTTGATAAATCAGTCTTTTAAGTCATTACTCTTTCAAACTCTCCTGTGTATTTATCCTCTTGCAAGACCAGAAAGGATTTAAAAAATATACTATATGTATATCTATTGATTTATTTGATTTTAGTTTGATCATTCATTTACTTATTTCCTGATATAGAGAAAAGGTTCGGTTTTCCCTAAAAGGAGCCCAGCACTGCGAGAAGCGTTTTCGGATCTACCGCTTCCTGCTGGAGCATTTTACTAATGCCCAGCACTTCAAAATATTCAACAAGATCAACCTGACCATCTTGGGTGAGCAGTCAGTACATTGGTGTCTGGTGAAGCAGGGTAGGAGAAGCACCAACATTAGATTCCCTTTTCAGTTTTGTCTAGTCTCAGTGTTTGGCTGATTGCTATAGTTTCTGATGATGACTGAATGATAAAACTTTTCTCTTCCTTATGAAAGGGTATTTTATCAATAGTATCTGAGAGTACATGTGAATTCTTTGAAGCATCAGTTTGACCCTTGGAGAATTAAGCTGAGTCCTTTCTTTTACTGCTTCCTATCCCAGCATGCTTTGCAGATGAGGAATTACCTCTTGATAAAGATGGTGATGAAATTTTGGCAGAGACCTTCAGCATCTTGAGTCTGAAGGAGCTGAAGATGCAGACCATGTCTTCTCCAGCAGGAGGCACTGTGGGGGAAGAATCAGATGATGAGAACATAGGCAAAGCAGCTCTGCGGGTTGCACAAAAGAAGGTGGTGTCACAGGTAAGGGGCAGCGTCGGTCTGCAGCTGAAGTTTGCTTACTGATGTCCTGATACCAAATACAATATTCAATTCTATTACAATATTCTCCAGCTTTCAAATGGTAAATAATGCGAGCATAGACAATTTAATGCATGGGAGGCATCAGTGATGTCCTGATACACAGATAAGCCAGCATCTGCAAACAGGGGGTTACTGTGTATCTGTATGTTATATTTTGTCTTTTTGGCTTCCTGCTTTCATCAACAGGTCTGGAAGAAGGCTTTCACAGAGTCCACAGTCCCTCTCATCATCAGTCTGAAGAACCTGCTGGAGCAGAAACACTCTCCTGTTCTCAGAGACCTCATGGCTTACCTCCAGGTAAGCAAGAGGGAAGAAGGAGGGGGTNTTTTTTTTTTTTTTTTATCAGAGCTACATTTTAACTTTTAAGTTCTTCATCGGGCAAACACTTAAGTAGTACTAGACAAGGCCATACCCACTAAGCAAAGCAGATCCACCTATATTAGTAATCACATGATGCAAAAGTGCAATACAAGACAGTAAATGTATCCCAGGAAATTGACGACAATTAGTATTTTATATTTGGTGCATGGTGTGATGCTGGTTCCCATCAGGTGACAATGCAGGACTATCGCAGCGAACTGAGGGAGTTTTTCTCTGGAGATGAGCAACTAGCGGCTGAGCTGGAGTTTGCGCTGCAGAGGGCTGAGAGGGAGCGAGAGATGGAGGCGGAGATGAACAGCTGCAGCCTGGCAGGAAACCCAGTAACACCCACCACATTGGTCAGAACACACATGATCCAACAGAAAAAAAAAAATGTNGAAACCCAGTAACACCCACCACATTGGTCAGAACACACATGATCCAACAGAAAAAAAAAAATGTACCACAAAAAAATAAACTTTAAATTTCTTGTGTTACTAATATTTTTTTAATTAATCTTTTTTTAAAGAGGTTTTAAGGGTTTCGTATCACAAATTACTCAGTTGTTGACAACGTTTTTTTGACAGTGAGAAATCCTTTAAACACTGCATTAGATGCTTGTTTTAATGTACAGTGACTATGCTGCATTTCAACAGAATAATCTTATACACTGTTTAAAGGATTTCTCACTCTGTCAAAACAATTGATATCAAAAGGTCTTAAGTTCAAATTAAAAAAAAAACAAACTTGTAGGTAACCTGATAATTTTATAGATAAAATAAAGTACTGTTGATTTAGTTTTTTTTAATAATAAAGATGGTGTCAAGGTGATTTTTGTTCTTCTGCAGGCTTCAGTCCGGGGCTCTCCTGGTCTGCCCAGGAATCTGCTACAACTTAATTTTTCCACACCACAGCCACCACGCCCAAATCCCCTGTATGCCAGACTGGCCCTCACTGACAGGTACGCCTGCATTACAACAGCGGCTGAAATAGCTGCTGATGCTGCCTCCAGAATGGCTCACACTGCAGGTTGTTGTTTGCCTCAGAAGTTAGCATAATTGCATTCAAGTGTAGCTGGTCTGCTGCACTTGTTTCATACAGGGAACATTGATTAAATGATTAACAATTAAATGATTAATTATTTTTAAAAAATGAGAAATGCTTCCAGTACAAGTGGTACCCATTTGTTTGAGTGACAAATAATACATTTCCTTCAGCTTCATTCAAAATTGCAGTCCCTATTGGCTGGAATGAGGGGTGTGATTGATATTGCAAACATGGTTAACAATAATGGCAAGTAAATGACTAAGAATAAAATGTGTTTGTTTGTGTGTACTGTAGGTCTAAGCCAGTGGCTCTGGAAAGAACAGGTATGAAACTAATCGAGGTTGAAACTAATTTATTTCTCTTAATGAACACTGTGGTCAAGTATTTTCATGTGGGTTGGTGTGAACTATTTCCTTTTTTTTTTTGTAATCCAAGATCAGAGTCATCTTGTATATTTGTCATTGTCAAATGGGTTCATTCAGATTCTGATCACGAAAGAGGAAGATGTTAGGCTCCAAATATCCTCTGTTCCGTTGCGTGGTTTCTGTATTTCTGACAGTGTGAACGCAGCACACAGATGATGAAGGCTTGTTTTTGTCTTAAACCTGTTGCACCCTAGCAGGTGTTACAACAGTGTTGACGTTATATCGATTTTGTCTCTGCGGTATTTTGGCAATTATTAGCATACAGTATGGAGTGATAGCTCTCTAACTTTATTTTGTTTTATCTCGATTTCCTGTGATCCCTAAAGGAGCTGTAAAAAACAGAGCCATCAGCACACCAAAAGGTATTTACCAGAGCACCGCCCAAGGAATTTTCACCTGCAACCATTTTACTGCTTCTATATTTGTTTATACTGTCAAAACCTAAGTTCCTTTCTCTTTGAAGTACATTTTTGTAAACCTTCAGTGACTTGAAATATGCTATAAAATCAAGTAACTGCTGTTTGCAGAATCACTGATTTGACACTGTAAATCATCAGTGATTATAATTGTGTAGGGTGACACCACAAACACATTTTCAATCACCATTCAATCACCTTTCTAAATTAGCTGTAAATAACCATAAGAACAGTGCAGTAATTTCAAAAGTTACGAGTGAACTCAATAGTGAAAAAGACTGAAACATGGACTAAACTGATTTAAAACAAAAAAAACCCTTACAGTAAAATATAGACAACTATTATTTAAACACATCCCCTTTCACATCATTTCTTTTATAAGAACTTTGATACTTTCATACTTTGATGCTTTCATACTTTGGCTTCTTACAGAGAAAATAAGGAGGAAATGGCCCTGTGCTTGAAGTTGTGTCAACCTTTTCTTTCACACTAGCCTTTGTTTTTGTATATCAGGATGTTTTGTTATGTATCATTGCTTATTGCTCTCGTTTTTCACCTTTGATCCAGGTGTGAATATCAATTTAACTTTTGATGAAGGACCGAGTGCAATCTATTGTGACCGAGGAACAAGTAAGTAGCTCTGTCTCGTGACTTTTAAAGGTTTTTTTTTTTTTGCAGGAAATTTTATATTTCACATATTGAGATTTCAGGCAGGAGGGACTAAGTAGGACAACCTCCTCAAACCAAACCTCAGTTGTCTGATTACCAATAGTCCAAAGTGATGACTGTCTCTGCTTTCAGCTTCAGTTGGGGAGATCAGCATCCTTCATGTGCAGTCACATGAACAGCAGTAAGTGCCTCTGGTTTTCTCATTGATGTGTTGGAATGAGTGCTGCTATCGGTTTTCTGCCAAAAGAACAATGAAGTGCGTCATCTGTAACTTTAGTTCTGTAATTTTTGGTTTTAATTTCAGGCAGATTATGTTCTACTTCAGGCAATTTGCACATAATTTTAAGCAGTGTCACAATAAAGTTGTTAAAGCTACTTTCTTAAACTATACTGACATTTGGGTGTGCTTTCACAGGCCAAAAACATTTTTTATTACTAGATGATTTTTCATTGTTACCCATATTTAAGATATGAAGCCTTTTAATTTTATCACAGTAACATGGCTTCAAAGTCTCAAGCGAAGTCAAGTTTATTTGTAGCCCAATCACATACAATGATTGAAAGTCTTTACAGACTCACATGTTAACAGTTCCCGACCCAGCCCAAGCTCTCTAAATAGACGAGGAAAAACTCCATTAAAAAACCTTATTATACAAGGAAAAAAAATGAAGAAAAGTGTAATGTTTGTATGGGGGGGAAGGTTTCTGTGTGCTGGAAATCTCAGTTATGTTCTGTGTTTCAGAACTTCTGGAGTGAGGCAGTGGAACGTGCAGTCTCCTCTCCGACTGAGGAAAAAAACAACCAGAGACTAGTTTATGTTACTTGCTTCTGTTTTATGACCTTACCACCTGCTTTTCCTACTAGAGTCTTATTAGAGAATGTTTAATCTGTTTATAATACAATTCCAGATTTCTGCATATATGTAGAATGTTGTACTTTGGTTTTGTTGTAATGTAATTAAGGATCAAACTGGCACTTAATTTCTTAGTGGTACACAGTTCCAGACCACACCAGCTTACTTTAATGTATGAATGTAAATGAATGCCCAATATCGACAATAATGCCTTCTGTATTATCTCCAACAAAATGGTTATATTAACAAAATGGCTTTATTATGGTTATACTAATGGTTATATTAATATTCTCAAATTATTATGTAACAAATCTAGTTTGTTACATAATAATATTGAGAATGAAATGAATAGTGAGATCCAGCATGTATCTAGTGGAAGAATCACTGTACATAACAGATGAAAATAAAAATCTGCACTGACAAAAGCTCTCTACACCAAGAACATAAAAAAGTTTTTTTTTTTTTTTTNTTTTTTTTTTTTTTTTTGTTTGTTTTTTGTAATTGAAGTAGCACTGTCTGTCAGCTCATTTGATTTGGTGGTTTGAAACTGGAACAAAAATAGTTCCTTAAAAGAGGTTTTTAAATTGGTATCAGTATTATGAATATTCTTGAAATGTTGCATGTATTACACCTCCCCCCNCACACACACACACACACACACACATACACCTAATGTATGATAGGTTAAACTTAACTCACCCTTCCCAAACTTGTGATGCCATAGAAACTTTAATAAGTGGGCCTCTTATGCTTGCATTTTAGAGCCCCTGATATACATGTATACTAATATGTCAAATTAATGTTGTCAAGAAAGGAATAAAAATGATCAAATCAAGGCCAGGACACAGACAAATCCCCCAGCATGATGCTGAGTGTGCAGGATATGCCAGAGTTGTACAGTAAAATGGACCGTGAAATAGTGTGCAAAGTGGAACCTTTATTCTTTACAAAAGTAGAAAACTATACTTGTGTGCACCCCAGTTTCATTTTCTGTAATTTCACCATTAGATGGCAGTAAGATCATGTATGCAGTAGAATAGTGGTCCATGAAGATGCAAGAGCCTGCAGGCTTCCATTACAACCTAAGATCCCAACAGGTGATGTCACTGATTAGTTCTTCACAGAGATATGAGGTGTGAATGTTTGATAAAGCTACTACTGCAGAAATGACTCAGTATACAGATAGTTGATTTTGTAATAAAGTTGAATGGAAATCTAAAACCTCTCTCTTGAGAAGCTATAATTAAGTGATCTGATGCTGTTTTTTTGCTTTGTCAAGTCAGGATCATATCTCACAAAGTGTGAGACACCTACAGATCAGCATGGTCAATATGGCACAGTCAGCAGTAACTCGCTGCCTGCAGATTCCCGAAAGCCCTGAGCCGAGCATTACCTCTGATGACTACATACACCTGGCCAGGTAATTATAATCTATTCTATATGGAAAGATACTTAATTTAATATCATGGTCATGCTTGTGACTGCCAAAGAGCTTCTTGACTGCATTAGTCTTATTACTGCAATATATGTAGTAATTCTACACAAAAGCAATGATGTGTCCTACTACAGATGCACATCAAAATGCTTGAGATGCAGACAACCAAGAAAAATTTATGACACACTAAAATATTTCCACCCATGTTTTGGTTCTTGTGAACACAGTAACTCATCAACAATACATGTTAGAAACTTCCCACCTTCTTGTACAGTAGATGATCTGATTTATTTTCTAGCACCTTCATACTACATTCATTTGCATAATAATACTGAAAAATATATTATTTAAATGAATTAAGCTAGGAAAGTAGACTGACACAAACATGTGCCAAGTAATGCATAAGTTGTCTAAACATAACTATCATTGCAGGTTATGGCATACATCATGTATCCTAATGTTACATCATTCATATTAAGTTTAATTGCACAATACGGACTTTCAATCCAGAAGTCACCGTTATTCCCTTAATTTCTTTCCATATTATTTAGTTAATTTCCCTTTCCTCCCATTGTTTCAGCCAAAGCATTTAACCAATCAGTTTGTTTTCCCCTCTCTCTGAAGCAACACCCAAAACAAGTTGGCCACTAAAGAAGTGTAAAAGATGCCCAGCAGCACTGCAACAGTACTTCCATTAAAAAAAGACATGCAGTGAATGAAATCATGTAGGCTATATAATAATAAAATAGATTTGTTGTCTTCAGAAACATTGACAGTCAAGAATGATCATTTATATATTTACAGGTAATTCATTTAATCAAAAATATATTCGCCAGTGTCTTGCTACAAATAAATGTTTGTAGTCTCATGTTAGTCTCACGTTGTACTGAATGTTTGCTTTAATTACTGGAGATCAGAGATTGCCTTTGTTTTAAAAAAAAATAATTCATCAATAAAATAAGATCTAATATTAAATTATCACAGTTTATCAGCAGCAGTTCATTTTACCAGAATTGAATGTGAAGAGATCACTGGGCCCAACTCGACTTTTCATCATTCTGCCTTAAAGTGCACATGCTTGATGACCTTTGAATACTACTAGTACTGCTTTGAGGGATTGAGAGTGACAAGGAGATAATGTCTACATAAACAAAAAACAATAATTAAACCAGTAATTTTTGTTTGGCAGAGCTAAGAGAAGCACTTTCCCCTTGTTTGTAGTGCTTGGCTAAACACATACCACATCATTTTTTTGTAGTGATGACAACACAAAGATGAAATTGGCATCAATTTTCTCTTACAACTTTGCCTAAGATGGCAAAGATCCTTATTTTCTAGAATGTACCAAGTACTGTTCCTTAATGATGTATTGAATATTTTTTTTAGATGGGGGAAAAAAGCTAATTAAGTGCTAAAATTTCACATTAAGTCATAGTTTTCGTATTATTACAGTAAAAATCTCCCATTCTTCATTTCTGTTGTTGTCATCAGTGGGGCTGAACAACAAGACAACAGTACAAAAGTACACATGAAGGGACTTGTCTGGCTCTTTGCGGTGAACACATGAAACCTGTCTGCTTGGGCCATAAATTTCCAGGCTAAGACATGCTGCTGCCACACACACTTCTGTTAAGTATAGGCTTACACACTGTCTGAGACTAGACAAGCTGCAATGACAGAACAGAGAGTTCATGTGGCCACGGTTAGGTTAGCATTGTGATGTAGTTTAGTGGAAATGAAAGATAAAATCTTCCACAGAAGACTTGTTGAAAAAACAAAATGAATATTAAGAATCCCAATCATTTCGCAAGAGCAGATATTTCTTATGTTTGAATATCACTTACCAAAGTGTGAGTCAAAACAGCCAACACATCGGTATTCTCAAAAACTAATGACTGGATTTACATGAAATTTGCTGTGGATATTTATATACTCCCCAGTGGATGAATTCTTCTGGTGACTCTGATCTTTATTGTAGTGACACCATTAGTCTGAATTTTTATCCTGTATACAAGAAATATTAAAATCTACTGTATTTAGCACATTGTCATGAAATATCCACTTATGATTCTGTGAGGAGTAACCCTTTCCATTTGAGACACTCCATTCTTTTCTCTAGTACCCAAAAAGTCAACTTTGAACACATAGAATTTTGTTTACTTGGCAGATCATTAAAGCTTTGCAGCTCCTAGACAGGAAGGACGACTAAAGAAACAAAAAAGAAACATAATGAAGAGGCCAAAGATTGACTCTCCATTAAGTCAAGGAGAGACCAAATTGTCCAGAAATGCCAGATTATACGCTACACTGCACATACTGCAATTACTTTATCAATGTTAAATTCTCTGAGAATTTAACTGACATCCTTATTAACATAAGCATAAGACAAGATTAGGTGAGGAATGTGGAAGGATTTTCTTGCATGAAAACTTTTCCATTTACAGAGCAAGTTAATAAATTACCCTCTTATCAGGTATACCGCATGTGCTATTTAGTTATGCTCCCAAATATGAAATCCAGTTCAACATGTCTCAGAAGTTCATAAAAAGGACACGTGGATCAAAACTTGAACCAATTTCAAGAATCTCAGAGTTTTAACATGGAAAACAGCAAAACCCAAAATCAACACATACAACAGAGCTTAAGATGTCAGAGGTTTGCGTAAATATGAAAACATACAACATTCCACTGGTCAAACTGCTGGATAAAGGAAGAGATGTAAAGTAGGACAGATTGCATCATTATCTAAAATGCCTTTTTCACTGTGAGCAGCATTACCAAACAGTTCAACTGAAAATAAATACTGAAGCTACTTTGCCTGGAGCTTAATAAACAGCTTTTTATACAGGTTATGATAAAAATTAGGTTGTTTTGTGCTGTGGCCTCCAGATGCTGACAGCGACTCATAACCCAAAAATCATATTGCAACTACTAGCAACAAGAGGAGGATATACAATCCCTTTTATTTTTGATGAAGCCAAAATTCCTAATTTAAGTGAAAAACAGAACAAGGACTAACTTTTCCATTTTAGAAAAACTGCTGGCTCTTAGAATAGCAAAGTCATCCCAACAACACTTTTCTAATATGGGATGAAGTGAATATTAGAGTCTTTGCGGGCTGGTTGTGGGGCATTAGATTTTTTAAAAATAATTTCCAAATAATGTTATGGCTGATCCAAATTTAACAGAGAGAGAGAGAGAGAGAGAGATTGTAAAAGTAATTGCATAAGTTAAAAAAAAAACAGTTTTAAGAACAGATGTGAGCATTTCTTTTTTTTTCTTTAGCCCAAGTTAAGTGAAAATTTCAATGATCGGTCCTTCACACACGCCTGGGCTCAAATTATGTCAAATGAAAGCAATGTAAGTATTGAGCTCTTTAGTCATGGAGCTCATGCACACCTGATCTGTATGTTTGCTTAGTCCCAACCCCACTGTTACAAGCACAAGGCAGAAATGTATTAAAAGCAGCCTGAATGTGTTATAATAACAGAGACAATAATTGAGTTACTGAGGTCATTGCACATTTGGAAATAGCTAAGAACTTCCCACCCTAAACCCTCTGCTGACCTAATTCCTTTAAATTCCACACAGACAGACTGAAGTCATGTCAACACCTGAAGAACAGTGCATCATTAGTTTGGACATAAATACAAATTAGCAGCCTTGGATTTGAAGATGACCCTGTAGTCAGAATGAGCTCAGTGTAAACTAGGAGATAAGCAATATTTAGATTTTTTTTAAATGAAAATACATATTGATATTTTTGTATCAACCTGCATGTGTTTTCTGCCTCAATATACAAGAAATTGCTGTTCCCCTCAGTATTTTATCCACGTGAGGGTCAAAAACTCATCAAAAGATCTAAATGGCACAATCAAATTATACTGAAACAAAGGATTAGCAGCTCTTTAAAGGTACACTCAGGGCCCTCAAATCTCAAAGTTTTCTCTCATCTCACTTGTGACATTTGATAGTCAAATTTGAAATTCAATTCCTTAACAGTGACTGCAAAAAACTGGGATTTGAGAGTAATAGGAAAAGAAGGGAATGTACTTTTAAATAGTAAATAAACTGCAGATACAAACATCAGGAACAGAAAATAAATTTCTCTGCCTTCCATCCTCAAAAACTATGAAAAATACTTGGCTCATTTATTATTTTACAAATATTTATTATTTTATAAATAAAGACCTGGGTCAGAAAAGCCCAGTATCAGCCAGTCACATCAGTAAAACCTATCTGTCTACCCAAACTGAGTTGTTTCTTTATGGAAAACCTTTTAAGCAGTGGAAAGAAGCTGGTATTATTGAGCTTGAGTAGAAAATACAAATAAAGTTGTAGGTAAAGATGATAGCTGGTCACAGTGAGGGAGGTGAAAGGGACAAATCAAAACATTTTAACAATCTTACAGTCTGATCCTCCCTCCACCAGTTGTAAATTGCCCTAAATGGGGTTATTCTTAGGCTAGTCAGCTCTTGAAGCCTTTTATGTCCATCCAGTAATTGTCAGAGAGCACTCCCGAGGAAATCACTCTTACTCTACTTGGCAGATAGGATCACGGATGTTGCCTCTTTCCCGTTACCCTCCAAACATGAGAAGGAAACACACTAGCAAAACAAAACGTTAGCCACGATAAAACCCTCAGATGTCTGTGTGTATTTGTGCAGATCACATGGTGTTTGAGAGAATTATGTACAGGGATACTTGGGTGGTGTTTGTGTATGGGGGGATGGATTGTATGATGGTTAGCTGATACATCAGGCAGACACAGGCCTTTTCCACTTTTTGCTTCTTACTGCTTACATTTTGGAGGTGTTCTTTATTTTATGGCTGCTAGTGTAAGGAAAGTGTGTGCTTAATGTGGAGAGGCCTACAACTTTGGATGTTGGATCTGTGGTTGCATTTTACCTTTAAATTTTCATCACTGATTTCTTTGTCCTGATCTTTTCCTGGAAATGTAAGCCAAAGTGGTGAATGTGGGAGGCAAGTTCATAACAAAAAGATAGGGATGCGACCTGAAACTTTTCTTATCCATGCGTTAATATTTATCCACTTTTTAGAAGGAAAAAGAGCCCATGGCATCAGTATTTGAGAAATGACCAAAATGAATGACATGATAAGTCTACTGGGGATAATTGTGTCAAATATGTGGGAATGCCATTTATATTCTCTGATTTATGATTCAGAATGCACCACAAACACAGGTTGCAAAATAAAGTATGCTATAATGTTGTTTCCTGCAATAGAAAGGGGTAGAGATCTAATCCAATCTATTGGAATAAATCGCTTCCCAATCCAACCCAGATGTGCTTTTATTATTTCATCAGCTCCAGAGGTATTAATTCAAGAGAACAGAGGTCATTTGGAGAGACACATGGTTCTCCTTATCCCCAACTCTTCTCCCCAACTGTAATAATTTCATAGATGGGCCAAGACACACAACCTCCAAGTCGTCTCTAAACATGGCAGACTCTAGTGATCTCTCTGAAGTTGAGGTTCTCAGAAACATGATGAACTCTGATAATATTATGGAACCTCTGACTCTCGTTGGCTGTCTCATGACAAGCCAAATGATACATCATTTGACTCCAAACAGCCACCATTTTTTACCTTTGGGCGGGGCTGACTGAAGAGATGGAAATAGACAGGAGAGACAGTTCAAATACAAACTCATTTACAGGGATGGAGTAGATATGTTGGGTTAGTGAGCTCGTTACTCATGCTAATCTTGTACTAAGGTGTTTGGGTCTATAGTTCTGCCATGTTTGCTGCTTTTGTATTTATTTCCCCCTTCCAGAAATCTGTTGTTTTTGGAACTCTTGTTGAAAACAATCTTATGCAGACACCATTTAATAGCAGGCTACTGATTCAAACAAGCTCCAACATGTTGGCAGACCACATGCTTTCCAGCATTGTATTAGTAGTTTGGTTTTTGATGTGCATCATTTTGTCAGAGAGGCCATTAGATTATACATGTTCCAAATTAAAACTTACCAACTGAATCTAGTGGGTGTGTAGCTTTTATTTGGATCCTGTTCTTCAGCTTTCCCTCTGGAACTGAGAAGTGCATGAAATGAACTTCTGAAGTTTTTGGAAAGTCACTGATGTTTTCTACAGTATATTTGGGTTCTTATGGGTGGAAATGTTTTTTTTTTTCTTAAAAGTATTTTCTAGTCTTGTCTGTGTTTCTGTGAAGAGTAACTATAGTTCCTATACTATTTTGTATTTCCTGTTTCTGTGACTGTGTAAGGAAACTGCAGATCTGTGTTTTGAAATACTGAAATGGTTGAGGCAGAGAAGAGGGAAAAAGGGAGACTGGAATATAACTGCAGAGACAAAAGGTTCACTTATAGTTTGTTTACAGTAATATGTTGTGGAGCTCGTATCATATTTGACAGTGCACGTATTTTTCAGTGCTGTAGTAGCTTATCTTTACATGACTTATACAGCTAAATTAGCGGACCTGTATCTGTCTCAGTTAACCGACAGTCAGTATGTTTACATGTATGCTTTAACTTCGATTATACTCAGATTAAGGCAATAAATCACTTTTTTTCCCCAAATGTGAACCACTTTGACAAGGGCGTAAATTGGAGTAAGTTTACTTGGAGTAACAGATCTAGATTATGCGATTGTAATTTGATTTATTCAGGTATGTAAATGTCATAATCGGACTAAGCTGCTTCCACATGCATTTCCTCACCTGGCAGACCCTCTATATACTCTTATTGCACGACACGTGATGTATATTCATCAAACCGTGGAATCCTATTTGTTCCATCCATCCGCTACTCACATTATTGCCTTAAGTGCAGTACAAACCAATACTCGGAGTATAGTGTGCATGGAGCTTCCTGAATCAATAAAAGTTGTCACTTACATTAATTAGTAATGAGGGGAGCAAATATATGAATCTTCTGGAACCTTAAAACAGGGTCCAGTCTCATTTACAGACAGGAAGTCAGTGGTCAAAGGGTTCGGGTATCATACTTGCAAGCTCCTCCTATTTCTACAGTCCCTAGGTTAAACCAGCATTCCTTCTTCCTTTATTAGGTCTACAATAAAAAATAATAATACTCTGTCAAGAGTAACTTTAGAATTTTTATGATTTGGTAACCTCTTGGTTGTCACCTTTGGCTTCTCTTTATTAAGGAAAGTTTAGAAGACAAGAAAACTTTTCAAAAACCTTTTCTGAAAAATGCTTCAAGTTTCAAGAGAATTATTACATATTGCTGAATAAGAGGATGCAGGCTGCAGGATGGTGGTATAGGATTTATTTGCGATAAACTGCGCTTACGTCCTCATTTACCCCAGCTCCTGCTCACTGTCCAGTTTATTTTATCAGTAGCTCACATTGTAGCTCTGACAGGCTGCTGAGATAAGACATGAGCACTCACTAATTCAATGGAAAACAACATGAGACCTTACTGCATTTAGCCATGTGAATTTGTATATTTTCTTGCCATGTTAAAGACAGCAATAAGTTTTATTTAAAATCAGTGAGCAATTAATTTTTATTTATAGGAACGCCATCATAAACATTTAATAAAACTATTACAGACAACTCAGGCGAGTTGTGTGTAGAGAATCACAAATGAAGAAATGCCTCATAGGAGAGGCTGAAACTGAATAGTACCAAATGTAAATGTACATTCTGTTAAATGAAGAAACTAAACTATCAGTACTCAAAAATGTTGTTTATCAAGTACGTTTGACCCATTTTATTGTGACAATTTAAGATTGCCAAGAAATGATCACATTCATGCTGCCCAGAGGATGAACCCTTTTTTTTTTTTTTAAATTACCATATATACTCGAGTATAAGCTGAGTTTTTTATAACCAAATTTCACAAGTAATTCAAATCAGATCCCAGAGAATGCAACTTCCAGGGGTGGAAATATCACCCATTACCACTACACATTTTCCTGAGGATATTCCATGTAAGGGAGTGAACACTTTTTATTTTAATGACACCATGACCTTTCCTGTAGCATCACCCACAGGGTGAAGTTTACATTTTTAGCCCCACTGCAGTAAGGCTCTAAGAATAAACTGTCAGGTATTAATGTGTTTCATCCAATTCTAGGGTCACTTGTGGCCGCTACAGCAGGGCATTAGACATTTGTCCTTTGTTTACTTAAGAGAGTTGTAGAAAACAACTACATCTTTTTTAATTACTCAGGATTGTGCAGATGAATGATAACAAAATTATAGTTTGAAGTGGAAGAAGACTTCTCCACTCTACTTCCATTCCTAATATCACATTTGTTGATTAAAAAAACTTTCAGACAAGAAATATTTTATTCCTGGAGTGTGTTGAGATGAGACCAAGAAGCTTCCAAATGCTACAAAGATGTGGATCTTGGAGTCAGTCATTGCGTTTATTACAAATCATTTCATGCCATACAGCATATATTTTCAACTTTTATGCAAAGATTAGACCTCATTTGGGATTGAGTTCATCTAAAAGTAACTGAGCAAACAGGTTCAAATTTACTGTAGCTGAAACAGAGGAGTACTCTGTACAGTATTTGTTTTTATTACTTGGGATAACATGATCTGTATGATGTAATGGGCTTCAATCAAAATGACTAGAGAGAGGAAACAATGACTACATCTGTCTTCCCTGCTGAAACCTGCAAACTGTCAGTCTCTGCTGTTCTGAATTGTTCTCTATTGCCTTTTGCTGGTGCCACACCTGCATTCTGGCACAATGGTTAATGTTGAGCTACACATGAATACTGTAGCAGAACAACTCAGGTATGAATTGAAACTTGGCCAAGGTTTATTGATCTTGAGCCCGAGGCCCCATCTCAAGAATAAGTTCAACACAGAGAATCTTCGCTATAGCTTGCTAGAAGAAAATAAACGACGGCACTCTTGGTAACTTGACTGACAACATTGGTTATCAACTCTCTGTAATGTTGTTTCAAACTGTGAAACGAGATACCTCTGAGATCATGCAAAATATCCAGAATCCAAGTTATATAACAGGGCAGAGGTCAGTACCTGCAGAGACTGTTCTTATTCACGTCTGAGATGGGGGGGAAAAAAATCATTTGGGAATTGTCTTTGGAGGAACTTCTAAACAAATTTTGTAGCTCACTCTGTATCAGCACACACACTGTTCTTTAGTTTTCCCTTGTAATTGCCCTGAAAACAAAACCTATTTTTGTTGGCACAGGCACTCATATGCATGTTCCATTATCTGTTTTCTGATAACATCCCCAGCATTGACCAGAAAAGTTTTGTGAGTCCATTTTTAACAGGATCACAGAGAATAGATGTCAGGGACATGGGAAATATGAGGCATCTTGGTTGGTCTTATCAGGCTAATTATTCAGGGCAAAATTCTCGTGTGATACACAAAAGCTAGGTACAGGTAAGCAATTACTTATCGATGTTTCAAGTCAAGTTTACAAGTTAAACTTGGAACTGGAATGAATTGAAACCAATGCCAGTATGGAAGGTAGGAAAAACAATTCTAAAATTTACCACTCCAGTAGTATGTTTTGGATAATGGTTGGCAGTAATGTAAATATGTATGTGGGTCATATTTATTGGGCTTAAACATGAAAAATCACTAGTGTGGGACCTTTATTTTAAGGTATAGCTTTCAAGAAGACTTGCTTTTGGCTTTTGATAAAATGATGATAAAAATGATGAGAACTATGAGAGCAAAAACTGCATTATTAAAAGTAACACAGTCACACTGCTACTGTGTAACTGCTGCTTTGTGAATATTGAATGCTTTTAAAATTGTTTTTGAAGTTGTTTGCTTGAACGAGTGTCTAAAACACTGTTATACTAATAAAGTACTGTACCTGAGAGAGAAAGATAGACAAAAAAGTCATGAAGAGTCAGTGAGCTCATTTTGCTTTCATAGTGACCAAGCTGAGAGGAGTGTGTGGGTGTGTCTGAATTCCATTACCTCGCTTTGTTTTTTCAGTTAGCAAAGGAAAACAGGGGAAAGACTGGTTTTTAAAAAAAAGCCAGGCAGGATGATATCCAGTGAAGGGTCAATATTTGGGAGTAATTTGATATTTGAATAATATCAACCATCGCAATATAATACAGTATGAAGAATGGTTTCCAGTGTGTGCTCTTCTAATGCCAACATCATTGCTATGGAAATACTGTATATTCTAAATGTCAGTTTTTATACATCTAAAATCAGAGTCACAGCACTGAAAAATGTGGTTGTCATGAAATCATTATAAAGGCATCTGAGCCATATTTTGGTATTTGCATTAGGGATTTAGTGGATGCAAACCCACCTGAGCATAGTTTTCCATAAAGTTCCCCTATTGATGTAAGTACATTCCAAAGTGACACGAGTGTTTCCTAATCTGTTAGATCTGGGTGAGTTTAATCAACAAAATTTTGAGTACTTAGAAAAGCGCTCTATAAATAAAAATGTATTACTGTATTATAAAATCTACTTGGTTATGGAAATAATAATGAAAGGTCATTTTAGGCAGCTCGCACTGATAATGACGCTAAGATTTTTCTGGCTGAACATGAACTCAAGTCAAATTATGCGCCACACTACATGGCTTCAACCTAATGAAAATTATAAAAGCATTCTTTAAACAAAGAAAGATCAAGGAATTATCATGGTCAGTTGATCTGAACTATAAAAATAAGAAGAACTAACTTTACAAAGTGCTTTGTGATATTTTTTCTACCCTGCTGAGACTAATGTTTGCTAGATTTTCATAATCATGCAGTGAAATTGAAGTTTAAATTATATTTACCCCAGATCATTGCTACAACCATAATAATGTTGTTGAAAGGTCTTTTCTTATTTTTCATTCATACACAGCAGGCATATGTCATATTCTTTATTTTATTAAGTATGAAATGGAGTGAAAATGGTCTTTTTTTTTTTTACTTTACAGGTCACCATTTATCCACTGCTTTGCTTTATGCTACATTACATTACTGATTCCTGCCTTATCTGACTATCAACCTCCCTCCTTTATTGTTTATCTCTCACTATCTTCCAGCTCTTGTTGATCCCTGTTCTTCTCACGTTCACCTTCAGGCTGAATTTAAATCTCAGCCATTCTTTTCTTCTCCTGCCCCTGCCTCCTTCACCTCTATCTGGCTGCTTGCCACTCCTCCTCCTCCTCTTCGGACACCAAATGCTGCAAATGGAGCCCGGCCCCCTTTACTTTCCTCAGCTGGAGGAATGAGAATTCACACACGCTCTGTCTCTCTCTCTCTTGCTTCTCTCAGACTCTCACACCAAGTGCTCAGGCAGCCAGCAGGCGAGAAAACACAGGCATCATGACCCTATTCGAGGACACTGTCTGTGCTGGAACTTCCAACAACTGAACTGTAAAGCTCAACACAAAGTGATGAAGAACCACTGAAGAAGATTTTTTGTTTCCTCCCCCACTAGGGTCACCTTTGAAGTTTTCTCATCAACCTCAGGAATTATTTCCACAACATGAGTGTGAAGAGGAAAAAGGCTGGCCTGGTCATCAGCTGGCAGAAGTCGTTCTCTATCCTGGCTCCTTGGAGGAAAGGTACGGTCATCTTTCCAGTTTAGTTTTCACCTTCTTCTGTCTCTTTTCATGACAGTGTCAGTGTCTCATGCTTCCCGCCGGCATGTAATTGAATTGTCTGGTGTGAGGTGAGAGAGCAGTAATTTCATTCATAAGGTGTGTTTTATTTTAGGTGCACAGTCTTTCCTCAAGTAGACAAATCCTCTCATCAGAGCCTGTGCTGCCTCCATCCACAAACAGACATTTATTTGCTTGGCATCCACAGGACATTTGTCTTAGCAAACAAAGGGATAATTAGCATTCTTTGTGCCTTTTGACAAGTTAACTGAGTAAAAGAAGTATGAGGGTTTACTTAGCTGTGGGTTTACATGCAAATCTAAGCCTTGAATTCACTGTTGTGTTGATCATACGGATCTGGATCATACGACTCAAGATTAATAAGAGTTTAGCTGGATTCCCACACACACAAGATTAAGTTTCATTTTAAAGAGCACTAAAATTAATTTTAAAGAGCTTTCAAGAATCTTTTAAGACCTTCAGCTTCTCTGGCTGCTAATGAGAAAACTTTTCTGCTCTACTATTCATTTTATGAAACAAGTGGATATTTTAATGAAAGCAGAGAGCTGTAAAAGGCTTTGTGTGTTGTGGTTACTCCAACAAAACAGACATTGAGAACACATGTTTTAAACCGCCTCTTCTGTGTGTCTACTGTAGTAAGAGAGCAGGGTATTATACCAGCTTTCAAAGGACAGTTTATACAACAATACAATTCAAGGGTCTGGACTAATTGACAATACTATTCTTTATTTGTGCTTAATGGTAACAGCCAGGAAAGTGTAAGATAACTATAAGTCTTGTGAATGATTGTGAATAGACAAACATCTATGTGAGCTGTTGGAGACATTAGCTGAAAGTACATAACTGTAAATGTAATCAAATGTTGCTCTGTGGTTTGTTTCTAACGGCTTCATAACCACATGAACTATATTTATGCATTTTAAGGGGTATGACTTCAATTATTACAACACTTCTGTAAACGGTTTTATTACGTTTTCACATCCATGTAAGTGCTGTTTTGGCATTTATAGAAGTTACTACACCACCAGGGTTTGTTACTTTTTAAATCGGCAGGATAAATATGAAGCAGCGTAAATCTGTTTGTAGCGTTTGTTTATGTGGGAGAAAACTTTCACACTGTGATTTGAGATGCTCCCAGACAAAAACAAAATCAAAGCTACACACTGAGAGAGTCCTCATTCTCATCCCAATTTCCTTTCTACTCTTGGCTTCAGGTTCCTCTGCATTCCACATATGAGTCTTGCTCAGATATCACTGTCAGCTTATTTACAGTACGACCCTCCACCTGCTGAGCAGCAAATCCTCATGCTGTTGTGTTGTGGGAGAGATGATAAATCTGCTTTTTGTTGCGGTGTGAGGGAGCCTCTAAGCTCTGCTTGACAGCAGTCACATTGTTTGCTGTGATATTTGGAGTAGGAAGAAGAGGTCCATTGTAAAGCCAACACTTACATTGTGTACAGTGTAGCAGGGAGCATCTTTTTATTGGCACTCTCTTGTGTGTCCTTGTTATCATTTGATCACTGTTTAGATTTGAAGGAGAGGGAGATTGTCTGGGGAACTGAGCTGGGATGAAATAACACTGCAATTCTCCTGGTAAATGCAACTAAACATTACTGAAGTCTGATCTTTTTTATTTCAAGAGAGTGCAGAAAACTTTAAAAAAAAAAAAAAAANAAAAAAAAAAACAACTGCAAATGACCCCCCAGCTGCCCCCTCTAATTTCTCTGTTCATCATTTTATGACTAATACCCTGAAATGTGAGATAAATCCAATGTCCTTGTGATAGACATGATTACCATGTGGAGAAGAGCTGGCAGACGTTATTCAGGCTTAAGGAATTTGAGTTTTGTAGTGAGCAAAGCAGTAAATATGTTATGTGTCACACATGTACAAAGAGAAGAAAGCTGACATGACCAGACAAACCTCTGGCCTCAGAGCTTTGCCCAGAAACTATGTTGCTGATGTTTAGTGCTTTCACTGCCCCCTAAATAACATTCAAAAGTGTAACAATGCCATTTTTAATGCCAATGATGCCAGCATTCTCAGAGTGTACTTGTACTTTGTTTATTTTCTAGTCCAAGCCAACTGACTTTTTTTGTTGCCTTTTTATTTTTATTTATTTATTTATTTATTTGCATTTTGTTTGCTTTGGTTTAGCAAACCAAGAATTCTACTGCAAATTCTTGTAGATTTAGCACAGATTATAACAGTGGATACAGGCAAAGTAAATGTATTTCAAGCCTCTGTAACTTTAACGCAGCGTTAGTCTGCACTCCTTGCAATAATTTACCTTTTCTTGTGTTCATGATGACCATCAGTTCAGAGTTCAGCTTTCCCTTTGTTTTTAGCCATAATCCATTTACGTCCATCTCTGTATACCCATAAGCCCTTGTGTTTGTAACACAGGTTTTTCTCTTCAGGTGTCTCAGTGTTGTTATTTACCACTTAAAGTCATGTTGCATTGTTCTCACCTAATGCAATAAACTGAATAAAAGGAGTAAATGCTCCACAGTTCCAGTTAACTGCTCCAAACATGTTAGTGTGAAGGCCCCCAAAATGTTTGGCTATATCCATGCTGTGCGTGTGTCGAGTTGAAAATAACAATAAAGACACAGGCCCTTCAAATCCATATGTCCTGTATTTTGAAGGGGCAGGAAGTCAAACTCCAAACTGTCAAAGGAAATTAGCCCAAAGGAGTCTTGAGTTGAATTACAGCGCTCCTGCACATTCTTGCCTTATCCTAATGGTGTCTGATAGGAGAGAGAGGAGTTGGGAGGCCCCCATTAACTTTGATAAAGGGAGGCAGTCTGGGAAGCATCCTTGGGGTTGATGACGCCATGGTCAAGAAAAAGGTGGAAAACAGAGTAAAAATCCCAGTCAGGCCACGTGTTGAGGGATGAGTTGAGAAGTGTACAGCTTTTCTTGGTTTTAGGGGATGGGTGATAGTTGGGAGATAAATGGAAGGGGTTTGGTAGAGTATCTCACCTCAGCACACGTGGTTTGTGTCTCCGTCCTGGTACCTCAAGGCATGAGAAAACTATACTGCATTTGACTCTTGCATAGCATGTATTTACTATTTGTGCAATGTCATTAAAGTTCTTTTTTTTTTGCAGTGAAACCACTTTTCCTATGAAGGTGAAACTGTTCAAAAACTGAATCAGCTGGTGAAGCTCTGAATCTCTCCTTTTACACTACCAGGACCTTACATCTTCTTATCCATTTAACTTAACTCAAAGCAGGTCAAATTATTTACTGCTCAGCTGAAGCAAAAGACTCATAAATATTTGATCCTCAATCCTCATTCAGAACTTTTTAATTTAGTTCAAAACAAGCTTTTACCAGATTTGTCAAACTAAATAACAAGGCAGACTAGAGTTTAACATAATCTGCCTCGGTATACTGCAGCTAAATTATATTGTTTCAGCAGTCATTATTAAAAAGTCAAAATAATTTTCAGCAGTAATAATTCACTGTGCTCTTAATCAAACAATGGAAACTATCTAATTATATATCACGATCAACTTCTAATTTTTAAGAATGTTTTGTTTGGCAACCCCTCCCCCAAAATAATCACTAACCACCCTTCGGCTCCTGCAGTCACAATTGTTTCCTGTGGCCCCAGAGGACCAGTGGTCAGTCTTGACCACTGACCACCCAGAATGCTAAGAAGGAGCTAACATACCCACAACTTGCTTGGGCAGTAAAAATAGCCGGCTTGTCACAGCCTGTTTATGACCTCTCCCCTGAGGATCTGAGAGACCAACTGAGCCAACAGTTTATCCTGAGGGCTTACACATGCCTTGGCTGCATGCAGCACCTCAGGACCTCCCAAAACCTCAGAAAACCTCCCAAAACCTGTTTCAGGAAAGTCAGGCGGGGCACACCTGCTGTGGAAGGTCATGCCAGTATTGGTATATAAAGGGTCACTGAGAACACACTCCCGAAGGTCATAAGCTCTAGTGTCCAGATAGAAAATCATTTTAGGAGAATGCATACTTTGGCTGAAAAGAGGCGAGTTTTAATTGAAAACTGATGTAACTGGAAGAGTTTTGAAGCCCCAATTATCAGCTCAAAAGCAGTAAAATCTTTACACAGGTGAAATATTAAAATTTATGTTTTTTATTTCCACTTGTGAGTTCACGCTGCTTTTGTATCCACTTATCTTTCATGTTCAACACATAAATCATATTTGCATTGGGAACCCAGCCATGACTGGGAATGCAGGATTGGAATGTGGAGTGAGTCTTCATGATGGCAGCAAAAACCCCTGCGGGAGTTTCTGTGGACAAAGTGCACAAAACGCACCCACACATTTATGGGCACACCTATAATGACACTCATTCACTCGAGAACACTCTTCTTTTTTTTTTTTTTTTTTANTTTTTTTTTTTTTTTTTTAAAGGAACTTCAACAAGCTGCTAGAAATATTTCATTGACATCTTGGTGCACGTCGACTATAAAACATCACTCAGATGCAGCAGATTTTTCTTTGGCACAAAGAAATAAACCACTATTACTTTCCTAAGACAATGGAATGATAATTTGCCAGAAATATTCACTTAACAAAAGCATGAAAAAATAGGTGTTGTCAATACAGGTATTTTCTGTGGAACAAGATTAATGGATGTTCTATGACATCACCAATGTTTGTTGTTTGTCAGTGAAGCAATACAACCCAAAACATGTTTGTCTTTATGAATTCATAGGAGACAATGGCATGGTTTTCAAGTTGGCTATATCATTCCATTTCTCCTTGTCACGTTAATGTTCTCATGTAGACCACCTGGATTTAATATATTTGTTTGATTTTGGATGGTGATACATTGATAAACTTCAGGGTTTTGGCTGAAATCACTGTTCTGTCATCTTTGACATCCCTTAAATGTATTTTATGTGATAAGAGATTGTTTTGAAGTAAATGCAAAGATGGACTTGGATCATGTGCTTGTGATCCAGTCTACCTTGGAGGCATCAATGTACTTATTTGAGGTAATAACATAGAAAATGTTCTACGTGTTCACTGGCCTGTACTTTTTGTTTTGTCTTACATCTTTTGAAATATACTGGAGCCTTCAGGGGATAGATTTCTGCCAAGAAAATAAAAAAGGAAGCGGGTTTGATATCTTCTGCTGTAATTGTCTGTTGAACGTTGTGCTTGCTGCTTCAACAGATTTTGTCATTCCTGTTTGACCTTTCTCAACAGCAATTCTGTCCCTCAGAATTGTTGCAGACTAGGCCTTTAATGTTTAAAGAGGAGAAACACCAGTTGGTCCTGAGATGCTGGAAGTTTTAAAGTGTTATGTCTGACACCAACCATCATGTCACGTTCAAAGTTGCATACATGTTACATTCTAACATTTAGTCCATAAGCAACTGAACCTCTTGACCTTGTTAGTCAGTTGTTAGAAACAAATGAAGAGGTTTAGCTAACACAGTGGCCAGTAAGTGCATAGATGTGTGTGTTTACTCTCGGCTCCCAGCGGCCTCTTAACCTCTGGATGAAGGCTGTGTTTTTCCTCCATGAGGGAGTGACAGCCTTCCAGGCAGCTTAGAGCTTTATTCTTATGGTGCCCAAGGCAACAGGGCAATCCAATGACTTTACTTACCCCCGCAAAGACTGTCTTTAATTATATGTTGTGGGGTTTAGTCAAGCATGGAGACTGGAAATAGGCTGACTCAGCCCATGTAGACAATTACAGGATAGAATATCTGTTTGTGTTGTTTGGCATGGATGAGGACAGCTGGATCAGGGCGACACCTGTATGGTTGATGGTGATTGCATGGAGAGCATTGCAGGTAAGGACGGAGATTGTATCACAATAGCGAGAAGTGAGATTACACAGCTGAGCTGGTGAGGTGACTTCAGCATGTAATTAAAGACAATGTGCTCTCCTTATTGTCTGCTGGCAAATCACACAAGCAGGAGCACAAATAAGGCAACATGGAATGTGTAGAGTAAAAGCTGATGCTTGTTGTTATCATGCTTATGCAAGAACTGATTTGTAATTGAATTTATTTCACAGCCATCATGTTCTCATGCAGCTTTTTTAAATTTCCACATTCCTGGTTTATGGAAACAAATTCTTCGGCTGTTCTGTCACTGAAATAGATCAGATTCCTCTAATGTTTTTTATTAAACTTATTAAGAAAAGATGGCTTGGTCACACACACTGCATAAGACAGCTTTTTTCACAGCAGTGAGGTACTCTGTAGAGAATTTGACCTACTATGAATGATGGATGTTAAATGATGCAAAATTAGTCAGTGACGTTGACAGTTTTAATATCTCATTCCCTGTTGACATGTACCATAAAACATGAAGAATGAATGAATAATGAGAATAATGAAGTGAACAATACCTTTAGTAACACTGATTATTGTCACAATCTTTGGATTTTAGTAAATTGGTATAAATATATGACGCATTACCTCTTATGACGAAGTAAGAATAGGCTGTTTCCAACTTTTAGTCAACCCTGAGTACAGTTATTGTAGGAAAAATAGGTTTATCTGTTTCATATCTGGCTGAGATTGTTACTGACCTACATTCTGTTGTAAAGCACATGCCTGTTATATTCATTCTCCTGGAAAGGTGCTTTTCATTTATTACTGCCTGGAGAGTTACTGTTTGATGTCTTTGGTTAGGGGAGTTTTGAATGGGGTTTAGGATACAGAATATCCCTTATTCATAAACAATCCAGCCAGTAAAAACAGCCAGAATCTAAATACTTAATGGCTAATATCTGAGTCAAGGTAGAACTCTCATTGCAGCTTTAAGTTGACTTGTGTTTTATAGTTGGCAAACTTTAAAGCTCGGGCTGACACCTGGCTGAAACAGCCATAAATAATGTGTCGGGTAATTTTAAAAGTTGCTGCTTGTTAGTACATGCTCTGCTCACTCCATTCTTAAGAACAGCAGGAATCTAGTACAACTTGTCTAACTATAATCTATAACTGGGTTGAACCTTAATGGTCGCAAATTTTGTCAGTGTCTGCCAGATTTCCACAGCCATCATTCTATTGTTGAAGTAAAGATGAATTACTGGCTGGACAAATGGGGCCAATGGCCTCTGACCATGCTGACCTGAAGGTGAGACCATAATGTCAAAGGCCCCTTGGCACAATTGTAAAATGTGTGTAAAAGTGAAGGGAAGCTCAGAAGTGGTGCTTTCATCAGCTAATTTGCTTTTATAACAGCTTGTGGTCTTCTTAAAGGACCATACCTGTGAATTTGCATTTTTAAGCCCAATAATACAACCCGCATGCATGTTACATTACTGACCAATTTCCAAAATATAAAACTGTATTTTAGTTTTTCTTTATTTTTCCAAATCCCCTAATCTTTCAAAATTAAATGTTCAGGCGATGTACCCACCTTAAAGTTTGATGTGCTATGTTTGGATGGCGTATGGAGCATTTATTTTCTCTCGGACCCTACCGCCATGGTAGTTGCTCTGCTGTAGGTTATCAGTATTGTTCTTTTACCCTCTTAATTCTTTTATCTCCAGGCTGTGTGTGAAATACAGCAACTCTCATTACACTGGACTGATAACATAAGTGACTGGATAGTCTTGGTAAAACCAATTATGAGATTATCAGAAGCTGCTGTTGGAGACAGTGGACATGGACATGCAGCCTTTCTATGGCCCTTCATGGTTTAAAGGCTTATCAACATTGTCTGCTTGAATATTCTAAACGAAGTCTTCACACTTAGCATGCTCATACTCTAATATCATTAGTTCACTTCAATAATCTTTGCTACACAGTAGTAACATGAAACATTGCTGATTATAGATTACTTGTCTCCAGAATGCACTAATCAGATGGTTTATTTATGTAGAGCAAAACTGCCTGTAAGAATCATATATCACGTCAAAGCAGAAAAATAGTGAAAAAAAAATAGCTCTAGAAATTCAAAATGAAGGATTTTGTGAATGGATAATGGCCTGATTTGAGCTCCTCACACCTGTGGATTTTGTTTTTCACAAGTATTTTTTGCCTTTCTGATGACTCTTCTGTTCAGGAAAGATATTTACATCATACCGTTTGTGTGGCTTTAGCGGTACTGCTCAAGAGACGGTAAACACTGAATTCCACACTAGTCTTAATTCACTCAATAGTGAGGTCATTGGGGAAAAACAATAGTGGCCTGTTGCTGGAACAACAATGAAAAAAGTTGGATGGACTATACTATTTTCCCAGCATTCAGCAAAAACAGGAAATGGGTTTTCTAGCTTCCACAGAAAAGAATTTGTTTTGAAAAATGACAGGTCAAGCTGAGCCTTTTTGACTTTTTGACCACATTTGTAAGGCTGAAAGAGAATCTAGTGACACAGGTTTTCACATTCAGTTTCTGTACAATAGAATGTGAGACTTAGCTGTACAGTTCATTTAAGTCACAGGGAAACATAAGAAAATAAACAAGAAAAAGCACAGCAGACAACAGCATCAGTGTCCACACTGCTGAAATGTAATTCCCTTCAAAATAAATTTTTCTGCTCTATGAAGTAAAATAAACCACAGAGAATAAAATCTAAACTACATATAAACCGTAAAAAAAATTGTTAAAGTCTTTGTTTCTGCCTTGGATGCCTCTAGGAAAACACAGGCCTTGTTTAAAATGGGAAGCGACCTTTAAAAGCTGATATGGCAAAATCAAACACTGTACTATCAGTGTTTTAGCAGAGCTGCTGTCCTATTCAACAACAGGAACAGTGTTTCTGCTTTTTCTAGTTGGTTTTGGGAACCACAAGAGGATCATATTTGTGATATTGACTGTGAAATCAAATGAAGATCTGAAGAAACTTGCTACACATAAACATACAGTTAAACTTATATTGATTTTATTCAAATGCAGATTTATCAAAAATAGTTACTATTTGCTACGTAATTGTCAAAGACATTTCACACTTTGACATTTTAAAATAGATCAGAACCCATGTGTAAAGTTCAAATTTCTAAAGCCAAACTAAAGAGTTAAAATCCTGTGCAAGTTAATTACTTCAGCGTAATTCATCATTCACTCCAGGCCTCCAAATGCCTCATTTAAACCATATTCAAGCAAATCCACACTGACTGTCCAACACAATGCTGCAACCACAGTTCTTTCACACTGCATTTTCTACTTTTGGTTTGTGCCTGCTATAACTCAGACTTCCATGTCCATGGAAGTTCACACAACATGCATTTCAGAAAAGTCCCCATTCCCCCTTCTCTAAAGTTCCCCTCAGAGGGGATAAAAGCGTCGGATTTACAACTTCAAAGAACTTCTAATCTCATATTTGCCTTGGCAAGATCTTCAATTCACCCTGCAGGAAGTCAGTAAACCTCCGCTATTGTTGAGGTGTGATCGAGCAGTCTGGAATTATATTATTCCAAAAAGGTGTTTAGCTGGGTTTTAATTTTCAGCATTAGGCTCAACAAATACAACAATCCTAAGCTTAATCAGGACCACAGCATTGCTCTGGGAAAAGTGGGAAAGCTTTCTAGAAAAGCTCTGTTTGCTCTTAAAATTCAAAGATTGGAGAGAGAAAGGAATGGTATTTGATTGACAGCGAGACATATCAGATTGCCCACAGTAAGAAAGAGGAGAGGACACATATGACTGCTCCCTGTAATGGTATTATCTGGAGCTCCAGATCAAAGCTGGACAGTCAGGTAGGGGACACTGACAAATTGTTTGGGTCCTGAGGAATTTGAGGTAGAAAATGCAGGATTACATAAATGCCACTCCTCAGGTTTCACTCGTGTATTTTGATGGTGCGTCTGCCAGGCCATGATCAAAAGGAGCAGATATGCAACGAAGAAAGTCAGTACCAGGGAAGTAATGATGACATGGCTGAAATACCCAAGCCGGTTCAGCCTTTTTTGTTCAGTTTTTTTTTTTTTTTTTTTTTTTTTACAACCCTCAAGTTAATGGTTGCTGTGTACACCATCCAAGTATTATATAATATGGCTACCTATGAAATGGCTTCAGGCAAGCAAAGCCTCTCTGGCATCCCTAAGCAACACTTGAACTTTGGCTCAAAATCAGGTATTTCTAGGTCTTTTATTTCATTTGAGGTATTTAGGAGAAAAATTAAATCCAGTATGAACACACTAAAAACTGGCAGCCCAGTAAATGGACACAGATGGGTGTATTAGAGTCAATTTGTATTTGTTTTTCTGCCCTTTACAGGGAAAGGAGACACAGTACTGGACAGTGACATTGTCCTAACAAAAATGAAGCTCTTCAATAACTTTCATGAGAGGCTCCTGATGGCTGACGATTCTGCATCCACCATTTCTGCAGTGTCTGTTTCTGAGCAGGACATCTCTGACCCCAACAAAGCATCTGAAGTGAATTCTCAACTCAGTGACCAAAAGTCTGGACAGCCTCAAATGGAATCAAGCTCAGACTACCTGTCTGCCATTTTCACAGACTCTCAGTTACCGAGGTTGTACAAGTTTGAGTCGGAGGACTCTGGAGTGGAGCTACCCAGTGGAGCCAACTCTCCATCCACCCCTACAGGGTCCGAGCAGAGCTTTGTTGTTCACAGTCGAGAGTCCTCCTGTGACTCCTGTAACTTAAACCCTGACCCTGCCACTCTCCCTGACAAACTGCACACACATGAGCAGAGCTCTGACATGAAAGAGTCAGAGGACTCAGTGGCTAACAACGCGAGTATGGCTGTGGATTTTCAGGAGAATGTGCTTATACCATCAAAGGAACTCAGTTATTCAGCTGAGAGAGTAGAACTGCACATAGGTGAGGACATGGATCAGGACCAATGCAGAGCTTCAGGAAACATTCCTGAAGGAGATGAGGAGATATCTGAACAGCTTGAGGGGAACAATGATGCGACCAAAAGGGCCTATTCAGAGGATACAAGGCTGAGAAACCGATCATCATCCAGCACCTGTGGTGACTTGACAGGCACTGACTTAGAGCCAGAGCCTTTACGGAAGAGTGCTACAAGTGACAGCCTGGAGGAGTACATGGATGAATGCTGCAGACTCAGTGAGGTAAGATGGACATCATCTCTAATCATGTTTTCCCCAAATTCTGATCTCCAACTGTTGTGTGATTTCCAACACATTCAGTTACTTAGATATGACCTTAAATGTTCAGCAGCCTGAAGTATCCAACCTTCTTTGCTTTTTTTCTGTCAAATGATCCTAAACATGAAAATTCACAAAACAGGACATATGAGGGTTTTACCCTGAAAGTAAACTTAATTCTACACTTCTTTACTATTATTACTTTTACATTTGATTCTAAAGTACATTTTACTACTTTTACTAAAGTGAACTGCAGGACTTTTCTTGTAATGATGTATTTTTCTACTGTGGTACCTTTGCTTTGTGTAAATTAAGCATATTTAAGATGCTTGGATCATTGATGTCACTGTACAAAGTGATCTCTTGACAAAATACTTTATGCTATTTAAATTCAGTGACAACAAGACATTACATTTTTACATTTACATTACATTACTTCTGGACATTACATTTTTGTTCAGCAGTGCTTCCAAAATTGTTGAATAAGGACAATTACACAGTTATTTAGGCTTCCTCTAGACTTGAGGAAAATCCCTTAGGGCAGACAACAAAGATATTTTACGTCCTCTGTCATTATCTCTAATTTTAAACCTTTCCCAGCCTCTATGTCACCAGGTAATTGCCTCACTACAACTGGAATAAGCTTCTCTGAGTCAGTATGTTTTCTGTAGTCTAAGCATGATTAGAAATGGAGGTCCTTCAGTTTTTGGGGCAATATCTCAAGTATCTCTAATGTATGTGCTAAGTAAATGTACATAGGGTTCAGCCTGTACCCATGCTTTGGCCTCCTCCTGCCCCAGGTGCATTTACAAATTAGCAACATACTCATTCATAAGGACCTGCAGTGGCACGTTTGCTAATGAAAAGCTTGGCAGTAGGATCGGTGGTTTCATTCATGTTTTAGGAAAAAAAAGTTTCATTTTCCCCTTTGTATCCAAAATGAGATACAAAGTGTGTTCTACAAGGAGAGCACCTGACAGCTGTGGAAGCTGCAAAGTCATAATCACCTGTTTGATGTCCTGAAAACGTTGTAGTCAAGCCGTGAGACCGTCTTTCAGTACCAGCAGCTATTAGAGTGAGAAACTGATAGCTGTAGGTTTGGCCCTGTGAATGTATTCTGTTGTTTTAGATGGTGGTGCGACAAATTCTGAAATTGATATAAGAAAATGTACTAAGATTAATTCCCAAAACGCAAAGCTGAAGCTGAGAATTCACATTTTTGAAACCAGTTTAAAAGAGTGAAAATCAAGTCACCAATGCTGTGTCAGAAAAATTAATCTTTTCATAACAAGGATAAAATTGAACCAGTGTGACGGTCAGTGACTGAATACAAACAAAAAATCATTCCTGAAATGATGACAGTGATCCCCAGCTGTGGTGTATAGATTTGTCTTCATTCTTGCACCGCAGAATCTGAGCCAGTCAAACTCCTTAAGCAAATACAAGGCAGCACTTCAAAGATACAAATGTCTCAACACATCTTTCCCATCTCTTCCTCAAAGACCTTTCAAAATAACGTCAAGTTCAAAGGCCTTGCTGAAGACAAGGCTTTTATTATTGCCGGCAGATCGGGCAAACCAAAGCATGAGAGCCTGCTAACATTCAGGCATAGGCAGTAAAGTGGGGAGGGCATGCGTTACAGTGCACGGCAGGTTTTCATGGACCTGCATGTCATGCAGCACCTGTTCATCTGTGCTGAGAGACTGAAGATTTTCCCGGTGATATAGCCACTGACCACCAGCCCCTCTCTCATCTGGGCTCTCCCTTTTTTTTCCAAGCTCAAAGCTTGGCGGCCTACCTGGATGCATCAACTAGGTGTCAAATATCTCAAATTATTCACATATTTACCCAAATAAAGGCCCTTTGATAGTCCCTGGGGCCCTGTCAAGTAATGGCGGGTGGCAGCAGTTTTTAGGGGCCCACCGTGATGGGCTTTAGGGGTACATTGCTGACAAGCAGTTAGGTGGTAGGGCCCCCACCGTCATCATCATCACTTGTCACCACAGCTAATAATGTAATTCCATTGCCTGCTAGATGGGACTCTGGTCTGGGGTGGAGGGATATTGGAACAGCGTTTTTTCTTGTTTCAAATATGTGAACATAAAAGATTTTCTCTGTTTATCCATATGGACTTTAAGACTCTTTCATTTTTCTGAACATCAGATTACAATTTACAAGATAGGATGGTGAAGGAGGAGCTTTACTTATATTACTATGACAAAAAAAACAAACAAAAAACAAAAAACAAAAAAACAAATACAGTCAGAATATGAAATACTACAAGAATGAATTCTGCAGTTCTCAAGGTGCAGATCTTATCATTGGAAACAGTCATATTTTTAACATAAGATAGTAGCACTGATCATGCATGCTTTTCTGACCTCACACACCATATATGGTGCATATTCCAAAGCATGCTTTCCTCACCCAGTGCTGCAGTGTGAAATATGCCCTGGGTGCTCCTTTAAATCTGTTTACTTGAATTCCTCAACTGCAAATAAGAAGTGAGATCAGCACACATGCACATCTACCAGGATATTTAAAGTGTGTGTGTGTGTGTGTGTGTGTGTGTGTGTGTGTGTGTGTGTGTGTGNTTTTTTTTTTTTTTTTTTTTTAAGTGAAAAGATTTTGTAGACATTAGGCTAAAACAGGCCTGTGCTTGGTTACAATGTGAACATACTGTACATGCAGACTTTTGCAATCAAATAACTATGCACTGCAAAAATCAGCTGAGGGTGTCAACCCTGACTTTCTTTGGAATTTTAATATGCTTGGTGCCACAGGTGGGAAGTAACTAAATACATTTACACACTGAGTGTACCGGTACCAAGCCTGATTTTATGGTACTGATATTTTGCTTTGCTGAGTCTTCCCATTGTGGAGAATTTAAACTTTTACTTAACCTACGTTTCAAATATTGTACTCACTGCAGCTATCTGACAGCTATCATTAAAAGTTACTTTGTAGAATCAGATATTAACTTGAAGATGAGACAAGCTCAAAAATATCGCTGCTGTCAGATAAAAATCTTCAAAATGCCAATTTTTAGGAACTTTAAAAAAAATAAAACAGACTTATTTCAGACATTAACTAGACTTTTTAGAGATTGGAGAATTTTCTCAGCCATGTAATCCTTTAAATATTCATAACAGATATGATCCTCCCCAAATTGGAGCTATGAAGTTTTCACCCAACAATATGACTCATTGTTTATTTACACCGTCAACGTAAGTAGGCACACATACTTTAGACACCTATGTAGATTTTACTTCTGATTCTTGGAAAAATTAAGTGAATAAATATGGCATGTGTGCTAAGTCAGAGGTAGCAGAAAAAGTAGCACAACATGCCTCTACTTTCTGTCACCAGTGACGCATTTCTCTATTCATTCCTCCCTCTAATAAGTACTCTGAAAACAGCTTTTCTGTCATAACGATAGCAAAACAAACTAAATCCAGGTAGGTAGGTTTTCCAGTTCCCACCTGGGTGCTTTATATACTGCAGGGAAGTGAAGTGGGAATACTGTTTTCTCCCCACTTCACAGTGTGTATGTGTGTGTGTGTGTGTTGTAAAAAATAGTTGCCTGGATAGGAAAAACAGCATGTAAGTGAGCTGCTAATACCTTCTCTCTATCTGAATGCTCAGCACACATCTGGTGCATCATTCCTTTCCAACCCTGTCATGTTTAGGAAAGTATTCTGGATGAACAGAGGTCATGGAAACATCTAAAAGTGATGGCTTCAGCTTCCACAGTGATCTTGGATGTTATTGTGCTATTATGCTCATATTTTAAGTGGAAAGATAAACCATGGTAACAGTGAAGGACCTTCCTACTGTTTATGAAATTGTCCAATTTTTCATGGCTATTTATAGTATTTTTAAAAGAAAGTCTCAATAAATCCAGTTTAAATTAAAGACTCATTATTTTAAGACGCTTTTCTTTCATACCAACACATTTCACAGGAGAGTATATGGTATGGCTGCTTTTTAAATAGTAAGAACATAAGTCCTCCATATGCACAGGAGGGTGACACAGGAATGAAAGTTTCTTTTTCTCACCCCCCTGACAATCCCATCCTGTCCTGATCTTGTGATGATCCCTTTTCATGAATAATTTCCCAGGTTGAGTATTATGAGTTGAGTTGAGTATTATTATTAGAGCTTGTACCCAAAGAACATGGATGATTTTTCTGTCAAAGATCAGAAATAAGCCATTTTGTTCAAGTAAAAAAAAAAAAAAAANAAAAAAAAAAAAAAAAATCAACCAATATTAAACAGTTTAAATTAAACAGTTAAATTAAATTAAACAGTTTCAAAAAGTAAGAAAGACTGAATATGAGATAAGATGATGGATGTTTTTAGGAGTGTCAGACATTGCTGCCCATTGACTCATGGAATCAGAGGAAACACTGAGGAAGAGGAGCAGGGTGTATGTGTTTGTTTGCATGTGTTTGTCCATTTTAAGTGGGTTTGTGCACGCAAAAGGAGGCATTTCTGGATCCCACTCTCTCTTCCCGTTTCTGGATCCCTCATTGTAGAGGGGCTGGGGATAAGATCAGCCTCTGCTCTCCTAATTACTGACCCCCCTCCTCCTTGACTCCCACTGAGGAAGTGAGGGCAATCTCCTCGAAGGAGTACCAGTCCTTATCTTAAGTAGCCACCAATAAACTATGACTGATCTGCTAACCTGAATATAGGAAAGAACTCCTGAGGACTGATGGTCCACTAGATGTAGAAATCCACCTGCTAAAAACTTTGCTTAAGCTGAGATATCACATTAAAAGAACATGCCGGCGATTGTGCATGTTACAGTCCAATATATACAATCGTATACACTTTATATTGCTGACAACCATTTCCCAAAATATACTATTTAGGTTACTGAATTTTTTTCTACCTTCCAGACTTGCAGACAATGGTTTCAGTTCATTCCAGTACACTGTTAAAATCATCTTATAGAGACTTGAAACACACTCTAGATACATAATCCATCACAGCAAACACACTTTTGTAACTTTATTTACCCGATCCAACACAGAGCTGGAAGGAAAATGATGTACGTCTCCGCCAGGAATATATCCCAGAAGTAGACGGCTTTTACAGAGAAATTAAAACACCTACAGTCTCTACAATCACGCATATGTTAGCAGGCAAAACACTGAAATTTCATGTGAGTGTTTCAGCTGAACATTCGATTTTGAAAGGTTAGGGGATTTGGAAAAATAACAGGAAAAAATGAAATATGGTTTTATGTTTTGGAAATTGGCTGTCAGTAACATAACATGTGTGCGAGTTGTATATATCGGGTCCAAACACAATCGCTGGTATGGTCCTTTAAGGATATATAGCACTGCTATTGGAATTGAATTAAAAACCAGTTTCATACCAGTCAGTGTTGTTGTATAATGGGTTTATTTTATTACTTGTTTGCCCGTTAAGAAATTTTATATTGGCATAAAATATCTAACCAGTAATACCTTTAATCCAGAACTGTTGGAATCAGCCAGTTGAAAAAAAAAGTCAGCCAAGCCCTATCAGAGACATTAAATGAAGCTCCAGCTTTAGAGATGGAGCTTTAGGGACTTCTTTTGTCAATAAAAAAGTTAGACATTACTAAGCACAAATGCCCACTTGGATACTGTATCCTGTATCATGATGAACCTGTCAAGAATCAGTGGTTGTGTGAAACAAAGTTCAAGGCAATAAAAAGTATCCCACATATCTGCCTGATGGGAAGTGGTTCAGGATCAAGAGCATGTGTGATGAGCAGAGGGTTTCTCTATCAGAGGAAATGACTGTTGTCAGTCCTCAGGCGCTTATGGCTGCTGTCCCATTGTTTGACCAGTGTTTCCATGTCAGCTCCCAGTTCCCTGACTGGAGTTTTAGCATCAGCAAAACGGGAAAAGGGCTTCAGAGGAGGTGGCAAAGACCCCGTCCTGAGCTCACATCCTGCTTTTGTTGGGACACATTTGGGAATGTTGGTGATTGCATAAATATTTACTCAAAATTTCCTTTTTGTATTGCTGAAAAACGTGAACATCTGCGCTTCACATGTAAGCAAATACATAAACAATACAGGTTTTCATCCTTTTTTGTTGGTGATGCAGTTAATCATGTTTAAACTCAAACAGTGGTGACTTTAGTACTGCATCACCCATCCAAACTCCTCTTCAGTTTGGTTGAAATTAATATCATCACTGACCATCAAAGTTTCATGTTTTGACTAACTAATATGATGACCTTTAAACTCTACAGTACCCAGTTTAAAGGTCTTGAAGAGCTTGTATCATTTGAAAGCTAATTCAAGCAATGACAGTTTTTTTTGCGCTTGTTACTGTAGACCTCTTGATGTCTAGTGTGTTGCTAACTTGTACACCTTCTGGTTTTTGCAGGCACAGAAGACCAGCTCCAGCCCTCTGGGTTCAGGCCTGGGCTACTTGGAGCACATCTGCCAACTCCTCGAGAAGATTGGCCAGCTTCAGGAAACCAACCTCCGACTACAGAGGCAGATCTGTGGCCTGCAGAAAGATGGCAGAATGACCAAGGCCAAAGAGGTGTGTGTTTGTCAAAACAGCATTGCTTTTCTTCTTCTATTTGTTTATCAGCTCTATGGTCGTGCATATACGTAATGTTTAGAGCAACTGGAGGCACTTAACTTCCTGCTGCATGTTATTAGCAACAGTAAACATGGAGGGCAGATATGAATATGTTCAAGACATGGTAAATCACCAGATCCCTATTTTGAAAACTCCATCTCGGTATTTCCTGTTGAGTCCTCTTTTGTTATTTTGTACTTTCTACTACTTTTTTACTCTGTTATTCTTATTCATTGCAATTTTCCTTTACAAAAAAAAAACCTCTCTCTCTCTCTCTCTCTCTCTCTATATATATATATATATATATAATTTAATCAATTTCATACAATTTAATACAACATATACAGCACACAATTTAATATCACAACAAACAGATTGTATTTTTGTGTGCTTGTGCAAATTTTTTATTTTTTTCCCTGAGATCACTATCAAAGAGTGTGGTTTGTTTTATTAGTCTGTTGTCCTTTTCAGGACAAAAGATAGTATTTTAACATGTTTAAAAACATGAAAAATGTTTGGTTAATGGCTACATCAAAAGACAAAGTTCAATTCCAAAGACAAACCATTTCGAATCCAATTCTGGATTTCATGTCTGAGAATCTGTGATCAGTGCTGCCTGTTTTGCATTTTGTTCCCATGCTTCATCACTCTAGTGACACAGGGATGTCTAAAGTAGAGGAATGTTGCTTTCTTGTTTGAGGCCTTGGCACAATACAGAAGGAGGGAGTTCAGAAAGCCAGCACTGAAATGACCATTGTCAGCTTGGGCTCAGAGACCGGAAAAGCTTTTCCACTGGAGCAATGCACAAACCCAGCAGGGAGTCCAGCACTCCAAAGGTATCAAAGACAAGCTTAGAAAAAAGGCATACGAAAATGAGATGGAAGAAAGAAAAGCCTTTAGTTTATTAATACTTAAAAGCCGTCTTTCAGAAGTTTAGAAATTCCCAAACCTGAACATTGTGAAGGAGTGTTTTTACACTCACTTCAAGCATGAAATATATGAATTTTGACTCCTGAGAGATGGACCACACCGGCTGCCCTCCCAAACCTTTTCTTCTGATTCCCTGCTGCGATGTTCTCAATGACAAAGCCACGGGTACAGACAAAGATGACACATCCAAAGGACAGCAGGCCAGCTGGGAAAATGTCTGAGGTGTCTGAATGGACAGTTACTGACTGCTCTGTGTCTGTAACAGCAATGCTCCACTGCTCACATCAGCAGAAGCACCGGGACATTTCATCTCAGGTGCCACCTACCATGGATAAGCAGGGGTACACTGACATTTTATCTCTTTTCTCTCAACTTTTGTCTGGCTCACAGAGCAGTCCATATCACTGCTAACTTCTTTGTTGGTTTTGAAAGGGTGTAGACAGCCATGTACTTTGTACATGACACATGGTGTCACCTGATGCTTCTTTTTACATGCTGCAATTGAGTTTTACTGGGACAGCATAAGGTCTGGGAGGGCATACTATCCCTCCCAGATCCTGTCCCCCATGGTGCAGGTGCCCCAACCAACAACTGCAGTGCAAGGACAAGAGACCTTGCCAGCTTCACAGATGTAGCAAAACATAGCTATTTACCATTTACCAAGATGGGGTTAGTGATGCAAAATTTTGATTCCAAACAAATATATGTGAAAACGTAACTTCAACATTAAATTGCACATGTATTGATGTTGGCAGGTCTGATTTAAAAGGTCATTAAGTCAGCAGTCAGGACTATGTTGTGCAGATTATAAAATTCCAAACCTTAATTACTAATGCACTAATTAGGAACAAGCCAGTCAAAGTCAGTCATTGTCAGTCCAAAGTCTAGACCTTTAGATGAAATCCATTACAGTGGTAAATGCAATTGCTCCCTGTTCTTGAAACTGATCTTCTTCACAAAGATAATTTCCTAAAACTTCTGATGGCAGTCTCTTCAGCTATTTGGGAACAGGAAGCAATCAGAAAGGACATTCCATAGTGTTGCTTTCCCCCTGACTGACTTCTTGATACGTTTAACAGTCTTATCGTTTGCTGAGGCGTTAAGGGTCATTGATGAACCATGGGTGCCTCCTTTGAACCCTTTAAGATGTGATAAACACCTGTGTGAAGGCTTAATGTACAGATAGGGTGGTCCATAGTGAGATTAAACTCATTCCTACCCACATACTAATATGTTAGAAAAAAATGGACTATTACTGAAGAGAGTTCAACAGTGTGTAAACTTTAGGTACTAACATGGAGCTGGTCACTATGAAGCTCTGCAATATATATATTAAACTTTTAGATATTTTAACGTAGTCTAGACTGACTGTATGCTTAGGTGATGCTACAGTGACATGATGTTTACAATCACACAACATGTTATGGTCACAAGGAAAATAATCTACCAGCAGCTTGTTTGGTTTCTCAGTTCTTGTTGTATAGTAGCAATAGTTGACTTTGTATAACTATATAAATTTTGTATAACTGTTTAGCCATCAAACCACTCATCCAGTCATCTACTTTCTAAATATGTTTTTGAGAGACTTTGCTTGCTCTGTTTTGTTTTAATTTTTTTTGGGAAATATAATTATAGAACTTTACTTACTTTTTTTTTAACTGACCAAACTATTGTGTGCAAACCCTGGTTTTTATAAAGGATTATAAATAATGTTTAAAAAAAACAAAATGATGAGGCATGACTGCAACACTCTTTCATCTACTTCCTAACTTTCCAAGAATATAAATGGCAAGTGTTGTGCAATAGAGATTTGGGAGATATTGGATAAGAAAGTACGTGTGTGTATGTGTAAGTGTGTGTTTTTTTTAGAGGTCCATTTGAACCTTGCTTCCACAATAGGTGAAAGGTAACTCCAGAGCAGGGAAAGAAATTATTTGGCAAAAAATCAGGAAATGACTTCACCTAATGAGCCACGTGGGCTACATGTTGAGCTCAATGCAGGTGTGTGTGTGTGTGTGTGTGTGTGTGTGTGTGTGTGTACTTCAATACCCTCTTGAAGGTGATGAAAACTCCTTTTTTCGGGCAAGACTGTAAACATGATTCCAGACAATGCAGCAGGAAAAAACACATCCCCCAGCTTTAATCTCCCCGTCATTACACTGCTGTTTTATGCTGCATTTGCGTAGTTTGAACTGTTTTGGGATTTTACATGGAAGTGATGCCATAGTTCTCTTTCAGCTAACATGGAAGGATGTGAATCAATCAGACCATTGCTCTGGGATGACTCAGCCATGCTTATTGTCTCCCATGTTTTACTCTGAAATCAGTTACATAAAGAGACAAAGAGTGAATTCTGGCCACATACACACATATGGTACTGTCACGCACACATGATATAAATTCTGTAAGGATCTTAACAAACACAGTTTAGCTTAGCTTACTTTATGAAATGACCTGAAGAGAGTACAGTAAGTGCTCGACAAAGACTCTTTAATTGTAGACTCAGTACATTTATGTGCACACTATGTTTTGATTTGTGTCTGTACTGAGTAAGGATTAAATGTGGAGTAAATCATATAAATGGATGGATTTTGTTGTTATCCTAATATACATGACTCGTTGTTTAATTGGCTTACAATTGGAAGCCTGCCATGTGGAATGTATGTGCAGAATGGTTACACCAATTGCAAGCACAATAAATCGACGTGCAATTGTATAGTCCCACTCAGAGTGATTTATTGACTTAATCAGATTAGAATCAAAGTTTTACATATTAATGCTTCAATTTAAAGCTATTCATACGTGTTTTATTTACATTTAACAACAGTTGGTGATAGTTATGTCGAAACATTCCACCGTTTTTTTTTTTTTTTTTTNTTTTTTTTTTTTTTTTGGTTTTTTTTTGGTTTTTTTTGCTGTTTTGCCCTAATCCATTTTTGTTAAAAGTTCATAACACTTTGATTACTTTACAGCTATACAAATGCAACACTTTAATGACTAAAAAAACCATCAAAATAAACTGATGCTGATTCAGAATATTAATCCCTTTCTGTCCTTTATCTGTGTTTTTTCTATCAGGATTTTTTCCGGCAGCACTGCAGCTGTGGTGCAGCCAGTCTGGCCTTCCAGGATGTTCAGAAAAGACACTCCAGAAGTGAATTTTTGTCATCCAGTGGAACCACGTCTGACCTGTCCACCATCCCTGAGGTCATCCGACGTCCACTCATTTCAACAAGAAGAGGTAACGCTTCCATATATTGTATTTGCTGGTGGAAGGACATGCAATTTTTCTAAAGCTGAGTGTCTGCTGATGTGGCAGGCCTGTGATGTCCTGCCTGACATAAGGCAAACCTCTAGTGCTATGAAGATATCGGACTTATATGCTTAAAGGAGCATAGCGGTGATTTTTCCATGTTTGAGCCCAATAAATACAATCCGCATACATGTTACATTACTGCCAACCATTTTCCAAAACAGATTTCTGGAGCAATACAATTTAGATTTGTTTTTCCTTCCTTCCAGCCATTGGTTTCAGTTCATTTCGGCACGCTATTAAAATTAATTACTAGAGACTGGAAACATACTTGAGATCAGTAATTCATCACAGCAAACAAAACATCTATTACATTTTTTTGTCAAAGTTACATAATGTAACCGGTCCAACATAGAGCTACAAGGAAGAAGATTTGTCTCCACCAGGGAATGTTGTCTCAGGAGAAGACAACTGTTACTAAAGAAATTTAATCGACCATGCCTTCTACATTTGGATGTATGTCAGGTTAACATTGAATTATAAGGTGGGTGTATCACCTGAATATTTGATTTTGAAAGATGAAGAGATTTAGAAAAATAACCAAACTAAAATACGGTTTTATCTTTTGGAATATGGTTGGCAGTAATGCAACATGCAGGCAGTATTTATTGGGCTCAACCATACAAAATCACTGGTATGTCCTTTAATAGGGCAAGATTCTGATTTTTTTGTGGATTTTTCAAACCCACTACAGTTGCATACTCTGTTCCTATTAGGAGAGTAGCTGAAACCTTATTAACCTTCCCATTTAATTACTAGTGGGATCAACATTAATAACCTGCTCCAGTGGGATGTATCAACACACACTGCACACAAACCCACATATTAATGTTTTAATTTCCATGTTTGTCTGACACTTTCCTGAAATGGATCTAATGGGTTTGTTTAAAAAGCTTTAGTTATACTTAAGTTTCACAACCTGACCCTGCAGCAACCCTCTGTGTTTTTCAGCCTCAGTGTTTACTTTGTCATCATACTCCAACTGCAGGTGATGTTAGTCATTTGGGAGCACAGTCATCTCCCTAAATGTTATTATTACGGTTGTGTTTTTGGAGAGGCTCACGTTGCCGGAGGCCTTAGTGGCTGACAGCTCGGTGGTCCCGCGGGGAAGATGAAATTATAACTCGAGCGGGACATGGGCGGAATTCCTGGCATCCTGCTCATGACGGGAACATATAATGTCCCGTGGACTCTGGAATGCCTTGGACCTTCCTCTGATGCAGGAAACTGGATCTGGAGAAGAGGTTGAGAAGTCAGGAGAGATAGGGGGGCCCAGCTGAGGTGTAGTAAATGGGAGTGGACAGTTCTTCTTATGCCAAACTTTATTTAAGAGTATAGAGTCAAGCTTTATTATCATATATGGACCTCAGATTTTTTTTATTATGAGGTTTTTGCATGTGGAAGTTTTTGCTTGCACATTTTTTTCTGATGTGGGAGCTTGCTTTCAATGTAAAGGACAAAGTAATACAAGAATTCACAAAAACCATTAAAAACACTCTATTAATTGACGTTAATGTGCCCAAAAGACCAAATAACGATCTCCATAATTGCTGAATTAAAGGTGAAGCTGCATGGTTGATTTTTATACTCAAGAGAAACTGAGCTCATATGATAAGTTGAATAAGCTAAAATTGTTAAAACTGAATTGATATGCACGCTGAAGAGATGGAGGTGAGGAGGCAAAGAAAAAAAAAAACGCCTGTGCTAATTTACATCACCATTTGTCATAACAGTTATCACTCCCATCTCACACACAAGCCTTCTAAGAGTTGAAACACACTTTATCTCTCAAACAAAACACTCACACAGTAAGTTTGCATTTGAAAAGCTGCACTACACAACTTTTCATATTGAAATTAAAATAAACAAAAAGATATTTAATATCATTTTAGATCCCACCCGTGCATGACCATTTACAGTTTATATGCATACATTTCCCACTTTATCTGAAACTGGCTTTACAGTAATGATCTTCAACAGGACCGGCACAATTTTTTTTTGGGGGGGGGGNGGGGGGGGGGGCTGTAAGCTTCAACCCCCTCCCCAATGAATAAGTACATTTATATTTTAATTTTCACATTTGGCTGCTCCCTTTTGGCCGTTGGGTCCTAAGATTTGCTTTTGCTCATGCTTCAGCCCAGCTGTATTTAATGTTGGATGGCTTCATAAGTGAAGGTTACATAAACCTCTAGCTGGGTGCTGTTTCAGTGTCGACTAGTCATCAAGATGAGTGACAGTTGTGAGGGTGGAAACCATGTGAGGTGCAGATATAGAGGAGGGTGGGACAAACAATAAACTTTCCATTAGAACAGGAATGAAAAGCTTCACATGAGCACAGTTTTATTTCCAAACACCATACTTTTTTTTTTTTACTCTTCCTAAGCAAACACACACTGTATCTACTGCTTTGTATTTCAGATATGAGCAGCGATGGTTTGGCACCCGTACCACTGTGGAGGCGAGGGCTAAACCGGAGGAGTTACACTGAGGGGGAGGTCCGCCTCCTTGGTGACAGCACGGAAGGGATCTCCATGCCCCAGCGGAGGGTGAGTCATGTTGATATATTAAAGGCCCACTAGAACAACAATCAGTCAGCAATCTTTTGATATTGTTCTTCAAAGGAACTTTTCATCTTAAGTCAAATTAGCCAGAATACCACTAGTATTGTGGAAATTTGATAAATCATCTTAAAATTACTCTCCCTTCAAATATAAGCAAAAAACAGTTTTATCAGTTTTATTGGTTATTTTACTGCTTAGCTTTAACAATGTGAAATAAATACATTTTTCTTTGGAAATTGATACATAGGATCTAAAATATTTCACCATCTCCATTTAAGAATTTATTTGAACACTTGTTGTAGTGAGACCATCGGATACCTTAGAAATCCCCACCTCCCCACACCTGCCAACATGCACTGACTCACTTAAGACTCACTGTGTTTCTGGTAAAACTGCGGGAGCTGATAACTCTCAGAGTGATGACACATGATGAATTAGATACTTGCTTGGGCCCCAAAGGAGAGATCCTCCTTCAGCAAGGGCCTCAACAGGGGCACATTCAGTGATGAAAGTGGCATGTTGCTGCTCCAAACTGAACATTTCAGGAAATAAGAAACCACCATGTATATCATTACGAGTGGTTAATTTGTTGAGTCAGTAAGCTTTATATACTTATGATTTAAAATGTGCGGTAAATGGTTTTTTAGCTTTATGTACGTCTTTATTTTAAAGGTGCAAGGAGATAAGCCTGTACATTTCCTGAAAATTTCCTGAAATCACATTCCTTCATAGGTCCAGTTGGTATTAGTACATGAAAATCACTTGAATCAAACTGGAATTGGGAAGTTTTAATAACAGAATATTGTGAAGTAGCATCAATAGAATCAATATAATCATCAAGGGGAGGTGCCTAAAATACTGAACATTTACATTCTAGATGTTCTATAATATAATATAATATAATATAATATAATAATATATTGATAAGACATTGAAGTCAATAATCTTATCGATTTAAGGACTCAGTGTGGGCTCAGTGTTGCTTTTGCCCCACTAGTGGTAAGGCTTAAGGATGATGATGTCAGTCAGTTGTTGGTTTGTCAGTTGCTTGGTTCATCTAACACAAGTACTGCCCAGATTGTCTTGATGACTGGTATACTGACATTCATGGTTGATTCTGAAGGATATCGGTGACCTCCTGATTGTGTTAATTTCGTCAGCTGTTTTTGGATTTAGTCTTAGTCCTGAGATTCAAAGTCCTGTGAGTTTTAGTTTTAAATGTTCATGGTTCTTGTTGACTAAGATGAGACTAAAATGTCCAGAGTTCTCGCTGACTAAAATTCGACTAAAACTACAAGGGATGAAGTTGACTAAATCTGGCTAAAACTCACAGGACTTTGAATCTCCGGACTAAGACTAAGACTAAATCTAAAAATAGCTGACGAAATTAACACTACTACCAGATCAAATTGTTACCTTGACCAAAGCTTTGATTCATCACCTACTGGCTAGAATCCCATGAAATGTGTATGAATATTCATGGGTCTGTAGAAGATCCAACCTAATGATTTTGGTTATTGAATGGTGGTTGTTGGTGTTTTTGTGGACAGCTGAGTGAGAACTACACGTGGGGTCGGGTCAAAGACCTGGTGAGGAAGACTAAGCTGAGGAACCAGAGCAGGCTGGGCCTGACCTCCACCTCGCTGAAGATGTCCTGTCCACAACTCTACAGGTAAGGAAACGGTGCTGTGGAGGCCTATTTGGAAATACTATCAGCAAATATAAAACAACAACAAAAAAGACAGATTTAGGACTGCATCAGAACTAATTTCTTTCCCACTTTTTTAAGATTGCAAGAAAGTTGCTATCATTCTGACATATGATAATATTTCATGTTACAATATACAGTATTAATACAAATATATATTATTTGATAAAACAGCATATTGCTCAATATAAAGAAGCTGGCTGTTACAGCTTCTCTTTATCGTGATTTTTCTTTTAGGGTTTGCCCAACTAGTGTGAAGAAAATAGTTGAAAAATCCTAAATCTATCCCCAAACTAAATGAAATTAAGTAACTTTATTTTCTTTGTTTTTGTGGTGGAAGTTGGTGTCTGGCTCTTTTGGACTGACATGGCACAAGCTCAACACCATTGAAAAAGAAGTCTGCTTGCCTCCCTTATTTGTTGAACAAAACAAAAAAACTTGTTTGAAGGAGAAGGAATGTGAGTTATTTTACTTTAATGAATAGAAGCCAGCATGAGGGGAAAAAAAGGATTATTTTGGGGTAGAAAAGTGGTGACGATGTCTGTGACTTTGGGTATGAAAAAACTGACGCAGGTTTCTGGCAAATGAAAATAAAAGCAGCATTTGCCTTCATTTTCATCTGGGCAGAAATCTGTCAGTGGGTGAACTGTGGTATTCCTTTATTTGAGAAGTTATACAGTAGAAGACAGGAATCTGGTGGGAGGTGGAGGACTGCCTTTCCACCTATTCCTCCATCCTGACTGGGGCTTGGCATGGACCCAGATGGGGGGGGGNGGTTTAGAGTGTCAGGCCTGAGGTATGCCTGGAGGAGTGGGAGAATTCCCCTGTGGATTTAAACTGAGGCATGGTGAGATATGGCTGCAGTCCAGGATTCATTAGAAAGAACACTGCCCTCCTACGGAGAGATGCACGTCGGCCTGCTGTAATGCTGATGTCCATTTGAGCCTAATGGAGAATAAATGTTCTTTCACACTCAGCCGGCAGCTGCAGGAGTGTCCCAGTTCTCTGCAGACACGCTGCAAAAGGCCAGTGGCTCTTAGCAATAACAGTGTTTTATCTTTTATAGGCCTGATCTTGGACCTGTCGAACTTCCTGGCAGAAACAGAAACAGAAATTCCATGATTGCCTTGGGCCAGCAGAGCAAATTGGACTTTCCGTGGCTACAATAAGCATACAGGTAATAGATACTAAGTCTCACCTTTGCTGACCAGTGCCTGTGCTTAAATGAAATTGTTTCTACTCAGATATTACTGTATATCCCCATGCACACAAAAATTATGAAGATACTGTTCACTGATGTTTACAGTAAATAAGGTCATCTGGCAGTGGGGACAGCTCAGAATATGCTTCTGGTATCTTAAACTTCAGGGAAAATGCAGATGAAATGCTAATTTATTGATAGAGTTCATACAGTTCATCTGTGTAAGTAAATAATAAACAACACAAAATGTTATTTTTAGTCTGATTTTTAACTCAACTTTTTATATTTTGGATTTTTATTTCATCCAAATTTCACCCCATTTTTTTTTTTAAATATTCAATATAAGCAGAAAATTGTATTGATGTTTGAAAATGAAAACCAAATATTATGAGTCCTTCCTTCCATATGCATTCACATCAGGAGTTTGTGGTTTCATGATGGCAGACTTTTCACAAATTCAACCAATTCCCACAGCATTCGAAAGAACATGCAATTCAGTGGTCAAATCAGATTAATTAAACAAATTTCAGAAATCATTACTTTTTTCCATGTAAAATTATTGATTTCAGGACCCCTGTTACAAGCCAGAGCAAATGCCATTAAACCTCAGCCACAACAAACCATCTTTCTTGCAAAAATGAAGTTGTATTGTCAGGGAAAGGTTAATACAGACAGTGTGTCCTTGTTGAAGGCAAATGCTTACACACACATCCACCGCCTCGACTCCCACACCCACTCTGCACGAAAGGAACACCACACTACTTGATATACTGGCACTGAATGCAGCCTTATTAATGAAGAATAGCTGCATATGCATACAATTCATAGGAGACTGTGTTTTAAATTTTGTTTAAAAGCTTCACCACCTCATCCCAAGTTAAGCTGCTGTTCGCAAAACACAGCAGACAGACATACATGCAGGTATTAACCGAAATATAGAACTTTCACAGTAGAGACGGAGAACATTTCACTGCTGTGCACGTTCCTGTTCATGCATTTCCTGGAGTTCCTCACAGAGGTGAAGAGCCAACATGTTTCTATACTCTGCCCTTCATGAGAACCTTTGTCTCCTACCCAGATATGAACCAGATGGCTTCAAGTGGAAAAAGGAGGACACCATGAAGTTGCACAGAAAGATGATTCAGGACTGGAAAATAAACTGGAGATGAGAGTGAAGGGAACAAAGAAAATGAGACATATGGTATGAGGAATGATAATGCTGCACGTAAGGGAAAATCGGTGTGTTTATTCACTGGCTGTATATTGCAGGGTGCATAGACCTGGGACATATTTTAAAGTGTATTACACATAGCCTTTCTCAGTTGCTGATGCTATTTAGTACAGGTTTCCATTACAGTGCAGCAAAGCAAATATAAACTGTAACAATCCAACTAATGTGAACCTGTGGCTTTTTTATTTTGTACGATGTAAATATGTTACAGACAAATGGCAGCCTGCACTGTATAAGCTGAATATGTGTTATGTGTTTGGTGCTGGATAACTTGAGTGTGTGTGGAGTTCATGCAGAGATAAACTGTATGAAGAGTGCAGGAGATGATGCCTGCTTAGTTCTAGTTCTGTGGACAATACATCATGTTAACGAATGAGTTAAAGATAACGTTTTTGGTAAAAACCACTGCAGCCTGACATAGGATCTTATGTAACATTTATGAAACGTTAAGTCTGTTTTCACTTTTCGCCACAGATGAAAATTCTCTTCCATCAAACAGCAGGCTGCTGAAACATTTACTTTTTAAATTTTCCACCCATAAACATTAATGGTAGGAGGTTGCAGAAAAGCATCAATCTCTTGATATTACTGGAATATATATTACTGGTATATTTCATGTCATGTGCTTTTATGTGGACATACAAGGCAAAGATTATGTTTGACAAGTTAAGCGCTGTGATTTATGTTCTTGTTGCATCACTGACGTTCTCTTGTCTTGTTCCAGAGAAGAGAACTTAGAAAAATCTAAGGTCAAACAATAATCTTGTATTACTTGGTCTCAGCATGTAATCCCTCAGTAATATTGTTCTTGTAATATGATTACAAGAGATACTTGTACATTTTACTCTAAAAATAATAAAATCAATATACTTATACAGTGCTATATTGTAATCCTCTTACTGCCTCAATAGTCAGTAAAATAAGTAGTATATGATCATTTTTTTAAGGCTACAAGAACTGTTTGTATATAAATAATATCTGATGTTTATCAGTTTGAGGCAACTGCATCTGTATATGTATTGTATGTATCACTATGCACATTGTATCAATATTCAAATTTATTTTTCAAAATAAAGTTAAATCAATTTAAGATATTTTCTGACTTACGACTTTGTTAATAGTATAAACACACAGTGAACTTCTACAAAAATCCAGCAGAGGGCAGCAGCAAGTCACCTAGAAGACACACATCTGGGCATAAACCAGCTTTCAACATTTCCTAATTCAGCACTGGATCTCTGTTTCATCGTGTGTCAGTTAGCAGTTCTGTTAAACCAAAAACTGCAGCGAACACACCATTATCATCAAACTCTGTTTTATAACCATCAAAATCATAGATTACATTAATACATGACTTTCCGTGTAATAGATTAAGTACAGAGTAATACGTTATATTTTGAGTATGTGTTTCAAAGTAATAGATTACCTAGAGTAATAGAGCCCTATTGAAGTGATACAGAGTAATTGAGTATTTTCAAAATAATAGATTGACTTGAGAAAAGTAAGTTACTTTTTGAGTACAGATTATATTTAGTGTAATAGATTTGAAAGTATTACATTCAATGTAATGGGTTGCTTTTAGTGTACTGTTAGAGTAACAGATGACTTTTATATTAATAGATTATTATCAGAGTACTATGAGTAATATGTTACTCTTTGAGAGTAGATACTTTCAAACCAATACAATACTTTAAGATTACTTTCAGAGTGATAATGTAATTTTAAGATATTAGGGTACATTTAGACTTTTGGTCACTTTTTGAGTATAGATTGCTTTCAAAGTAATTGATTACATTACGATAACAGAAATTCAACTTTGACCAGACTGGACTTTCAAATTTTCCTTTGAGAGGAAAACAGTGAGAAGATTGTTTTTCAGAATCCACCTCCAGAGGAATTCAGGAACAAATGAATGAAGTGCATGGAAATTTGAACAAATCATTTGTTCACCCACTGAGCGATTTCACCCACTACAGCAAAGAACGTGGCAAGCTGTGCTGGGCTAAGGAATAAAAGGTTCATTCAATAACAAAAATGTAATGTTTCTTCATGCAGAATCATTCCTACAAAATCCGATGAAAGCAGAAATGCAATTACATTTAGTGTTACATGCAAAATATAAAAAGTCAGATGTAAATGCAAAAGTTAATTGCAGAAAAGCTATTACAACTGTATCATAATGTGACCTGTTTGCAGACTACTACCCTCCCTCTGTGTAAAGTGCTGTGTCTGACAGTTGCTTGGACAGCCACAGGGGGGCACCATTGCTCTCTGCAAAACATCACATAAAGAGATTGATTATAACAGCTGTACCTGTTAATATGGACTAATATCTATCACAGAGTGAATCTCAGCTATCTGATTATCGGTGCCAAATGTTCTTTTATTCAGCAATACATCAAAAAAATATCAAATGAAACTTCAAAGAAAATGGATAACATTGCATTTGAATACTTATAATCAAATGATTATACAGATCACAAACAAGAAACAGTTATGTTTGAAAGGCAATTACCTACACCAAGGAGGACATGTTTTAGTTTCATCAGTGTGATTGTAAAGTAATGTATATTGGAACAGTGTTTCCAAAACACTATTGGTTCTATGGGAGAAAAGTGATTTGATGTTTCTGTTTTTCAGAATGATTATCAAACTATGATTATCAAATTATGCATCGAGTGGAGATGAGCACAAATGATTAAAACATTCACTTCTATTGCTTATTTAATCGAAACATAAGAAGCATACAGTTTGCTGGAGAAAGATGACGTTTACAGCAGCTGTTACACTTCAGATTTGCTACCATTTTGTCAGGACAACATGTGACTTATGTAAAGCTTAAGTATGTTAATGTTCGCATTTGGCACTTAAAGTCAATCCATGCTGATGAAAGTCACAAATGTTTCCAGGCAACAGTAGATGGAGTAGCTCTTGACTTAAAACTGCAGGATGGTGACAGATATAAAAGCAAGTACTGTAAAGAAGGGATATATATATATATATACACACACACACACACACACACACACACACACACACACACATGCACGCACACACACAAGGAGCTAAATTTGAATGACTTGCATAATCAGCGATTCATTTTGAAATTTTCAACTTAAAGATTCTGTATAATGTGCAATTGCATAATATACATTCCATAACAAATGATTGATCAGAATTACTTAGTAAAAAGTCAGTATAAATCTTTGTAAGGTTCAGCTAATTTGAAATGTTTTATGCAGCAAGTGACTGTTTATTTTCTTTCAGTCACAGTTGAATAGGGACTTTGTTGGTTTTGAACACCCCACCATAAATGCTTAGTGTTTGATTTGGCACTATTCTTGCACTAACTTCTCTCATGACTGACAGGAAAACGTAACACTTCATTTCACTGTTTCCCATCATTTCACAATCGTTTGTTTGTCTTGAAGTTGATTGTTTAAAATGAAAGTTGACTTACAAAAGGGTCTTATGGTGGCCCTGAAGTGCCAGACACAACAACATTAAGAAAACACAACGACATTAAGAAAACACAACAACATTAACAAAACACATCAACATTACAAAAACACAACATTAGCAAAACGCAAAAACATTTCAAAAATGCAACAACATTAAGAAAGCAGTGTTTTCCTAATGCTTTTGTGTTTTCTCAATGTTGTTGCATTTTTGTAATGTTTGTAATGTAATGTCTGGCGTCATCGGAGAAATGTCACCGTCAGAGGACAGACAGGGTTGAAACTGGTTCGGTCTGATGTCTGTCCACTTTCTGCTTCTCTCTCCTCCAACTCAGACGGAGACGAGCAGTAACCACAGCTGTAATTCGTCAGAGTTGGCAGCATTTTGTTAATGTTGATGTGTTTTGTTAATGTTGTTGTGTTTTCTTAATGTTGTTGTGTCTGGCACTTCAGGGCCACCATAGGGTCTGGACCTGACAGCCTGAACATCACACTCCCAACTGCTGGTTATGTGCTCAGCCTCAGTTTCCATGGTGATGTGGACTACTTGAAACTGAGAACAAAAAACCACATTTATTTCACTAACCCACTTTTGCCTCATGAGTCGGACCCTTTCTTGAAGAACTGCAAAATTAGCCGGAAGATTCCATGTCCTCAGAAATCTTTATCCCATCCAGACAGCTCATCAGGAGGCTCCTCTGTGTCAGGAGGAAACATGTCAAAGTGGCTGTGATCCATTGGCCCCTTTACCTACAATAGCAATTACAATTAATCACAAATGTTACTACTAGTGTTAGGTGATTGATACATTACTAAATTTTGTCAGCATGTCATAATTCACAACTTCCACATTCAACTTCCAAGTCCAAGTCGACTTCACCTCTCTCCTCAGTGATGACAGGAGCTTACGTCGCCTCAAACCCTCCCAGTTGAAACCCTGGAACCACCTACAAGGAATCACATGTTCTGACTTGGCTTAAAACTACAACTGTCATTATACTCTGTAAAAATGACCATCCAGATTACCATCCAGAGTTCTGGACTGGTTCCATACATTTTCTCAACTGAGAAACAATGCAATCCCTTGGCTTCCATGATTAAAATACTGAAAAATCAGCTACAGCTAATGCATGAATGACTTATGACTCCACTTTCCATTTCCACACTGGAACTATTCTAGATTGCACAGGAAACTTTGAACATGAAGAAAAATTGTTTATATGCTGTCTGATTTTTTGTAATTTTAACCTCAAACATAAATTGCCTCAAACATTTGGTTTGACTGACTGATGGTAGATGGATGTCATTTGCAGAGAAAACTCTACTTGTGTTTCTTTATGTCGATGATGCCATTCTTTTTATTTCCAAGCCTCTCCACAGGGTTGAGCCTGAGGAGGAAGAGAGAGAGAGAGAGAGAGAGAGAGAGAGAGAGAGAGAGATGTCAGTGTTGTTTTGATGTCAGTTTTAATAACACTGTTGATACAATAAAAACAGGAGCAGCCAGGAAGCCTGACCAGCACACAGATATTATTGAATTAGTCTAGCACATGACTAAAGCAAATGCAGCATCAGATAGGGTAAACGCAGATGGTGTCACATCACTGCAAGATAATCATCCAGTAACTACTGTAAACTAGAAATGCATTTCCTGAGGGAAATGTACCTGTGATTACAACTTGCCAAAGCCATTGCTGAAATAGAAGCTGAAAAACTGAAAGACTGAAAATTGAAATTTTCCTACGTTTTGGTGTATTAATTGTTTATGAAGAGTGAGAACTGTTTAAGACATTGTGGTAAAGTGTTGAATCCAACCATGAAAGATTTATTAACGACTTATGTAAATTTCAATTTTAGGGCTGATCAAAAATGAGAAATTTGCCAATCGCTTGTCAAGGGACTTTGGAAATTACTTACTCCAAAATGCCCCAGTAAGTGTGTGGGCTTAGTTAGGTGCCAAAAAATGGCAGCGAGAAGTGGGATCCAGAAAAATGAAGGATAATACTCTGTGATTGCCCACAGCCAATAAAGAGTGAGAAGAACATGGCAATGACCCTGCCTGGCTTCACCATAGGACCAATTACAAAGTGATTCAGTGAGCTGCCCTGATTAGCTCTGTTTAAAAAAACAGCTGGGCTGGGCTATATTTTCCTCATATTTGAAATTCAGCATACTTGCAGAGTCTCCTGATGAGGTCATCTGGACGCTTGCTTATTCGTTTCGGGAAGTCCACCTTCTCAATTCCGTGGAGGACCATGGTGTAAATCTTTATGGGGTCTGATCCGGTAAAGGGTGGGCTATAGAGATAAAAAAATAAATAAATAAATAAAAAAAGGGCTTTATTTTTGCTGCTCTTTCCAAAAGAAAAGAAAAGAAAAAAAATCTAAACTTTGCTGTATAAAAACACAAGGTTAATTCATTGAAATCATTCAAAATTATAATCCAAACCTTAACCTAAGCTTAAAATGTCTTAACAATGCACTCACTGAGCGTCTTCTCAGTACCCACAATCCCCACATTTCCCACCAGTTTCTTGTTGATATTTTGAAAGTCAACTGGGAATTGTATTTAAAACATCGACTTAGCTCGAGGGAAAGGGGATACAAAGTGTAAATTTAGAGATATATATCTTTATTATCTAATAAAAACAAAGTTAAAACATTTAATTGAAATTACAAAAACACCCAAAATGGTTAAAAAAAAATTCCCAACTAGACATCCCAAATGGATAATAATTTTCCCAAATGGAACCCCAAATAGACCAAAAAAAATCCCAAAAGGACACCCAAAATTGATTTAAAAAAATCTAAAATGGGTATTTGAAGTGGATAAAAAATGTTCCCGAATAGACACTCCAAATTTACAAAAAAATTCCCAAAGAGATAAACATTTTCCCAAATAGACACCCCAAATAGGCTAAATATTTTTCCAAATGGACATGCCTATTGTCTATACCTAAATCTTTCTGGCTGTGATCAAACATTTGAACAGAAGGTTCCAGTAAGTATTAATCACTGACAGCTGCTGATATTTGGAGTTTTTCATGAAGATGCTTAATGTAAATCACAACAAAGTTATTCCACTTTATTGACTTACTTGCCAGTGAGGAGCTCAAAGATGAGGATGCCCAAGGACCAGCAATCAGCTCCAAAGTCATGGCCTTTGTTCATGATGACCTCTGGGGCCACGTACTCTGGGGTGCCACAGAATGTCCAGGTCTTCTTTCCCAGGCCAATCTTTTTAGCAAAGCCAAAGTCTGCCTTAGGAAACATAAAAGGAATAATAATAATAATAGATTATTGCACAATAATGCAAATAAAGGATTATTAGGAAGATACTTAAATTTCACATGAAACCATAAAATGTTTAAATGAGCCCCTTACTATTTTGACATAACCCTCAGTATCAAGTAGAAGGTTTTCAGGTTTCAGGTCTCTGTAGATGATGCACCTGGTGTGGAGGTAATCAAAGGCTTCTAAAACACAGCCAGTACAAAACCTGGCTGTGGGCTCGTCAAAAAAACTCCTGGTCAGCAAGGAAAAGATTAATAAATTAAAGCATATATTCAAGAAGGCACTCCAAGAGTGCATACCTCTGCCAAGGCCAACATAATCACCACCAAAATGTTGAAAAATGAGCCATCATGCTAAATTTAATTGAAATCGGCATTATAGGTTAAAACCTCTGTTGGATCCTGGCTCACTTCTTCCTCTTGATATAAATATCCGTCCCCAAATTCCATCCAAATCTGCCCCAAAACTTTTCAAGATAAGCTGATAACAGCAGACAGACAAACACTGGTGATCACACAACCTGCTTTGCGGAGATAATAATATAACCTATGAACATAAACAGTACACCAGCTGATCTCAACAAAGGAGACATGTTTTTTTTTACAGGATGTCTGTGTCTTCTGTCTGTTTTTGTAATAATGACACTATCATAAACGGGGATATAAACAGGGAAAATGGCAAACAGTTTCACTTCTTTGAGGTATTCAAAAGGCAACGCAGAGTTTTAAGTGTAGACACAGTGACAGAAAGAAAAAAAGAGAGCCAGAGACAGATTAAAAAACTTATTTTCCCACCTCATCACACCTGGCCAATTGCTGCATGAGGTCAGTGTGCATGTCAGATTGGCAATTTTTGGAAAGCTACTAATTTTGTTTGCTGCAGCCTTCCCAATTTGACCTTCAGAAAGAAGGTTTCTGACATGATCCAACAGGCACTAGTTAGAGAATCTATTTCTGCAGATAAAGCTCAGCACTGAGAAAATGTGTATTTTGTCCACAAAAAGGTCCATATTTAATTTATTTGTTTGTTTGTTTCAGCTGCTATGTGAAAGAAAAAGGACCTACACTCACATGTCCCGCAGCACAGTCCACAGTTCTCCACCAAGGCACACTTCTAGAAGCATGTAGACAAACTTGTTATCTCGAAATGTTCTGAATAGCCTGAAACACAAACATGGATCATTAAAATTTTGCTTGTAATAATTGGACTCCTTGTGTTACATTACAAACAGACCATAATTCCATTGAACAGCCATTCTTCCAGTCATCAGACACTCATTGTCCTGTCATTAACCAGAGTTTGCTTAAGCATTTGGAAAATGTTTTTTCTTTCATACTTTGATTAATAATTGTCATGTCAATACAGAAAAAGTTTGTATCATGCACTTATATTGTCTATGTTGCTTTATAAGAACCACTTAAACTCTTAAACTGAAAGTTCAGAATTACAATTTTACACAGAAGCAATCTTGGTGCAGAAGCAATCTTACAGTTCATGAAAACATTAAGCTACAAAACATTAGCTTTGTTTTTACAAAACCTGAGATTCCATAAAAACTTGTCATAGGAAGAGTGCAGTATTAGTAAAAGAAACAAGAGAATGAACATCACATTTTGGCTGCACTTCTGACTTGAATGACAGTCAACAGCACTGCTTGTCTGTGGCCTTTGTTTTTGAAAGTCGCAGGCCAGATAAATCTCCTCTGGAGTGGTGGAACCCAAACAGCAGCATATTCTCCACACACGTTCCTTAGCAACTCCACTGGGAAACTCAACACACACGGTCCACAGGGCCCACTCTCTCTGCCCCTTAAAGTCTGTCCCATGTCCAAACTACTGTATAAAAGGCTTATTTTTGTCAGTGTAGTTAAATTACAAAAAGGGAAAGTCTGCTTCCCAGCTCAATACCTAAGAGCACTGAAGCATAAAAATGGGAACACAGATGGTAAACATCCTTCAAATATGATAGATGCCTGGGAAAAACAAGAGAGCTGGTATGATGTGCCTGAGATTATTTTAATTGTATGGTTAATAATTATTTACTAGGAAACAAATTTTTGAAGCACTCAAGGTTAATTGTAACATGGCTTGAGTAAATTGTGAAGGTTAAACTACTTCTACATTTTATCTCATCACAGATTACATTCCTCTTTGAGATCACTGAGCTGGTGCATAGTTCTGTGGGGCCCAAGGCCAGATCTTGAAAATGGGTCCCACCAACATACAACGAGACTAAAATGTTAGTGAACCCATTGTAACAATCTGGATTTCTGTATCAAATGTGTTTGTTTAAAAGGACAATACAGTATCAGTTCTGTCTCATTGATGTGTGCTCTCTTTCATCCTGTGGAAACAATGAGAGGGCTCACTCTGCCTAAATTTGCAGATATAGTTCATTTAGCATTCTCTTGCATAATCTTGAATTAACAATTAGGATGCAGCATATGCTGGATTCATAATTATTTGTCAGAGAATTGTATTGTGTTTCTCTCAAGGTAATTGTGGAAGCTAATGCTGCGATTTCATGATAACTGGTGTGTATTTTATAATCTCCACCACTGCCTGCTGTTGCCTTGATCATCTCACATCCCAGAATGTACAATGACTGAAAATTACACAAAGGTACAGAACGAGGAAAAACCTCCTTTGGATTCTGATTGCAACATGACGTCACATTAGTCATATTTTAATTCTTCCATTCAGCTATTTAGAACCTCCCAGTTTTTGGGACTTGTGTGACTGATTGTGATTTTGTGATGTGTTGTATTACAGTTTTTAATTCTTCTTTTTCATTGTTTATCTCTCCTTTAGTCTTTCATTTCCAACATTTTCCAGGATGCATTTTGACATCATAAGAGGAAGCAGAAAAATATTGATAATGGAGCCAGATAATCACATACAAAATTAAACATTTCTCACATTCATCCCAGTTGAGGCATAGGAATCATATAAATTTTTATATGATTCCTATTTAATAGAATGGTGGCTGTAGAAAATCTGAGGGATGAAAACCTGAATGTTTTGCTGTTGTCCTGCTCTCACCTAATTATGAACTGTGAGTTTGCTTGCTGAAGGATGTTCTTCTCAGAGTAGATGTGTTCCTGCTGTCTAGTATCTACAATGTGTTTCTTCTTAATGCATTTCAGAGCGAATGTGATGTCCTCATTCTTCAGTTTCACCTGACAAATGGAAGAGAAGAGTAAGGCACTAACAAACAATGAGACATGCTCAATTTGTCACAATACAAGCCATTATAAACATGAATTAAATGTGATTGATGTGGCATTATAGCATTGCTTCTGGGTTTCAAGTATTTCCCACCAGCTCCACTCGTCCAAATCCTCCCATGCCCAGTGTGGCAATGACCTCAAGCTCTTGGAAAGGTTGTTGGGGATGAAGGAGAGCGATCCTCTCCCTCAGCTTTCTCAGCTGTTGAGCATCTGCAGAGTCAATCTGAGGTGAATGAGGCCTAAGAAAGAGAAAGAAACAGGACAGGATATACAGAAAGGGGATGCATTTAATTTTGAGCTCTTCACTGATACCTATAGTGATACCCACAGACCCACCATGATGCCCAGATTGAAAAATGTGTATTAATTCAAAATTTATATTAAAGATTAAACTGTATCATACAAAGTCCCTGTATGTTGTGTATCATTTGCCACAGTAAATGTTTAGTAGATGTTTGTCACTCACAGGGCATTTCTCCTCTCATCACTTCGGGAAAGCTCTTCCACATATTCCTTCAGGTAAGCCTGAAGCTCCTCGTATGTTCCAACCATCTGGTTAAAGTTTCTGGAGAGAGGAAGGGGCAATATCAAAGAACAATTGTCATTTCATTCTTCACAGTAGGTCATGTCAGCAGGTCAGCATTAATAGAGTGTTACATCTTACTCCATCACAGCAGTCTATGAGTGAGATACACACTGACACACACTGCTCCTGATAGTTCATAAATAGTTCATAAATGTAAGCATCATGCAGCGACTCACTCTCTGTCCACCACCAGGCACTGTGTGTCATTCTCATTGCAGATGATGTTGGCTGAACGTACATCCTCACTGTAAACATACATAAACAGATCAGTTACATAAATGTTCTAGTGAAACCAACACAAAGCCACATACACAGCAATTTGTTCTGGCACAATGCGATGAACATGTCTTTGTCAGCCAACAGATGTTTAAGACTGGAATCTCACAAACTGGGTATGTTTGTATCTCAGACAACTGTAGCATAAATTATTTCAGCTGTTTGCTTTCATGTAGGCTGAAGGACAGTATGTTCTGATTGTGCTGAGAGATCGTCATCCCTTTGTCTCATGAATGAATAGCCTAACATGTTCACACTTACAGGAACATTTATCTTCTGTGTTTTAACCTTAAAAATGAAGATCATTCATGATCATTCAGTCATATTGTATCAGATTCATTTGTCTTTTTTCATCATACGACTATACAAGAAATACAGGAAAGTTTGTCCCTATTAGTTGTCCAAAATAAATGAGTAATTACCTATTAGTAAATACTAATCACAGAGTGAACTCAGGCATTTATTGTCATCTCATGAAGTCAAATATTTCTGCGTTTACCACCTGAAAGCTGCCCTCCAAATGGCAGACTAAATATCATCCTTGCTGGACTGTGTGAGTTCCTGAGGCTTCAAATGAAATTTACTACAGAGAAAATCAGTTAAACTAACTCTTTTACTTGTGCTGCTATGTATTTTAAAAATGTGATTTTAAAGTCTAATTTTGTGTCCTTATGTGGCCTTTGTGAGTTTGTACCTGATGAGGGCTTTCTCTCCAAAGTAATCTCCTACTCCCAGTGTCTTGATTTCCTGTGGTTCAGCAAAACCATCTGTGGTCTGAGTGACTATTACCTACAGACAAAAGACAAAAGAATGAGGAGCAAAACTCAGTTTCTATTTTTTCATGATGGTGTGTTTTTCAAACTTTCATGGTTTGGTGTTCTCTGACCCACATTTTTTGCCCTTAAAATGTGAAAAGATTCTGCTTCATTTTATTGATATGCGTATGATTAAAATTAATCAAGATTATGATTCATATAGTAGGACAGAGAAAAACAGTGCAGACATCTCACCTCTCCTTTTGAGATAATAAAGAAGGTGTTCCCTTCTTCACCCTCTCGAATAATATATTCCCCCTTCTCAAAATAATCCTAAAAAGAAAAAAAGCTCATTCTTTTGCTTGTCCATAAAAATGCAAATTAAAATAATTCAAGGAAGTACTGGACAGAATTCTAATTATAAAGGAATATATATATGAAAAAAAAAAAACACGGTGAATTGGTAAAGACTCACAACTTCAAGGCAATCAACGATCTTGGCTAGTTTCTCCTCAGGCAGCTCTCTTAGTAGAGACACACTTGAAGAGACAGAAATACACATATTCTTTAGGGATGTGACAAGGGATAAGAGAGGAGGAGGAGGAGGAGGAGGAAGAAGAAGAAGAAGAAGAAGAAGCAGAAGAAGAAAAAGAAGAAGAAGAAGAAGAAGAAGAAGAAGAAGAAGAAGAAGAAGAAGATGTGTAGCTCACTTGTAGCCAAGAAGAAGAAGAAGAAGAAGAAGAAGAAGAAGAAGAAGAAGAAGAAGAAGAAGAAGAAGAAGAAGAAGAAGATGTGTAGCTCACTTGTAGCCCACCTTGCCTGTAATAGTGACAACATGGGCGAACAGAAAAATTCCCTCTGTGCCATTTGTTTGACGCCAGGAAAATCTTTGTTGTGAGAGACACAAAGTAGACACACAGAGACTCTTTGTGGTGTTTGTACCTGCGCAGGAAGCTGAAGTACTCCTCATGTCTGGCCTGTATGGTTCTCATCATAATTGTCTGAAAGGTCAGACGGTCCAGTGCCCAGATTTGAGACTGGGCCACAGCTAGATAAGAGTGGAACCATTATCATGTCATTATGACCATCAACTTCATCATGTTACCATTACTGTGAAGAATATTTTAAGAGTCCTCTTGAATAAATTGGGCCATTTCAGAGCACTGTGCAAAAAAAAAAAAAAAAAAAANAAAAAAAAAAAAAAAAAAACAAAAAAAACTGTCTGCAGTGCACAAATTATGCTAACATAAAATTAAAAAGAAGTAAGGTATAATTCCACAAGTTACATAACTACAGTAATCATCATCTGTTTGGGATGCAGGTCAGACTTTGTTAGGCCATATCTGTTATGCGCCATGACAGCACGAGCATCTATTTTTTTTTTTTTTTTTACCTTCTACAAAATTTTACTTAAGAAATCATATAATTTGGATACCTGTAATTGTTTGGATATGACACAAAAAAAATTTGAAAGCTAAGATATCTAAATATGATAATGATATGCATATTTCCTAAATGTTTATTACTAAACCTGCCAAACTTCATGTACTTTTTGTGAGGGGCATTAAAGTGTGTCACACCCTGTTTGCTAATGTGGAAAAGCGTCATTGTCCTGACATTGATTGGCAATTTTTAAAAAATATTTTATTCACCATCCACAAGTGTCCATCCATCTTTCAGTCTTCAAACACCTATATTAATGAAACTTTAATGGCTTGTACAAAGCAGTGTTAGCATAAAATATCATGCCAGCCCTTATATGCATGATATGGATGGGTGATTTTTAATATTTAATAGTTCTGTCTGCGAATTGTCATCTGTTCATGTTCTATGCAGCTACCAGATCTGTCCTCTTTGATATGGATATGGTTGTCAAACACATAGAACATGATATGCACTTAATCATCTGAGAGGGTATGCACATATTTCACCAAAGGTAAAATATGAAGAAACATCAAATATGTATAAAAATGTACCTGTCACCCACCTTTAACAGTGGCTGTTCTTTTACAGTTATACAGAATGGCCAGTTCTCCAAAAGCCGTGCCAGGACGCATCTCCCCCAGCAGTTTACCATTCTGAATGACCTCCAGCAAACCCTCTGCAATGTGGAAAACACCAGGAAAACACCATCCAACCTCAATCTGGCTATATGTATGCTAAAGCACTGCAGCCTTAAGATAAGTAAATCTCATGTCAAAGTGGCCATTTACATGATTTTAATTTTTTTTAAATTTGTTTTTAATTTTTTTTTTAATGAACATAACGTATAAACTTTCACAACTGTATAATATGAATCACCAACAAAGAGCATCAAAACAGAAATGTACTGTATTTCAGATTTCCAATATTTTACTTCTAATGTTAAGTAGTGTCAAAGAAAATCAGACCTGCCAGTACGTAGAGGTAGTTTCCAGGTTTGCCCTCCTGGATGACGAGCTTTCCCTCAGTGTAAATCTTCTCATACATACAGTCAACCATCTCCCTCATGTGCTGAGGCTCCAGCTTCTTCAGAAAGTCATTGTTCATGATGGCATCATTGATGAGCTTCTTGGTACTGGAAAAGATGGAAACAAGCAGTGCCAAAAGTCACTTTCTAGGTCAAAGTTTATATGGCTGTTAGTCACAGTTTTACTACAGCAGTAGTTCTAGTGGTGATGGTAGCAGCAGTGGTTCTATCTTAAGCTTCCTGAGAAGTGAAGCTTAAGCCACTGCTTCACTGAGAAGTTTTGGTTTCGAAGGATTTTTCTCTCCTGGCATGTTTTGAGTAGTTCGGAATCACATCAAATCCACAGGCTTAGGTTATGTATTACTTATTTATTTTGTGATGAAAATTTACAAAACCTTCCTGGTTCGTCTTTGTACTGCATATATAGTTCTCACAATGGACCACTTTCTCATCTATTTTGTAATGCAGCACACTTCACTAGTGGATAATGCTAAAAACTGAATTCATTGATTAATTAAGTACAATATTAATCAATATTTTAGGATTCCAGTGGTTTGTTAATGTTACCCTGTGTTTGCTGAGAGTGCATTAGGCATAATAAATTTATACGGTGATAAAATATTGGGATTTTTCATCAATCAGCATGATTTGTTGGTTCTTCTGCCACCTACTGGCAAAAATGCAGCTTTAAAATAGGAGATCGTACAAATTTCATTTTTGACTGTTTCACATGTTGCTGAAGTTTGTATTCAATTGTAAACGTGATCACACAGCACAAAATTAGGTAGCTGTTTCCAACAAAAATACTGCTGTGATTTTTATTAGACATGACTGATAAGCAAATTTTGATCAGTTACATTAATCTCAGTTACAATCGACTCTTCTAGCATCTTTCCCTGAATGTGTGTTTGTGAGTGTGTGTATGTGTGTCTCTGATTACCACATCACAGATGATGTGCCAGTATATTAAGTGGAAAGGATCCTGCTGAATGCATCTGAGTGTTGGGCAAGGGAGGCAGCTTAGGTTGCGTAACTGAAGCCCGTAATGACTAAGGCCATGCATTTAGATCCCATGGTCTTTTGTTTCCCTCTGTGTCTTCCTATTATCCTGCAATGCTAATACAGGCTTTCAGATCTGCAAGCAATGGGAGTGTCATTACAAAAGCTTAGCCTGAGCTGTTGCATCCTGCTGCCAACAATTCTCTTTGGCTTGATCGCTGTTGATATGCAATAAATAAATGACATTTAAATAATTTGAAAAAAAAAAAACCCATAATATTCATGATTGACATTGCTACATATCCTGTAGTGTAATATATATTGTATATGTAACATTTTTATTAATTTTTTACAGCATATTTGATCATAATATCATTGACATCTTTCTTTTGTTCTGGTATAAATGGTGGTTTTATTTAATGTTTTCCTATTGTCAGTATTATTAGCAGTTTGCTCCAGAAATTAGGTGTTTTTCCCAAATATTTTTCTAGGCACTTGCAGCTGACTGGCCAATTACTTTATATTGGACAAATTTGTCACTGAAGTTCAAGTGCAGGAGGTATTTCCGCTTTGTTTCAGTTTGTAGTACTTTGGCTTGAATAGGCATTTGTGTCCCTCTTTGTTTTTCTCGTTCAGACTGAATCCAAAGTAAGGCCAAAGCCGTTAATATTGTGGCATTTCACCTTAATTTGAAAGTTACTGCATTTTTAGATCTGTATTTAATCACAAGACAACTTTTAACAATGCCACACGATTTAACATTTGTCAGAGTTACAATGTTGTGAGATATTGTGTAGAATTACAGTTGAAAATGTGCTGATGAGAAGCTCTGACATCCAAGAATAGAGATTTAGCTGCTGAACAGCACTGAAGTTTTGGTTTTACAGTATGTAATCAGAAGTCACACAGGAAGAGAAAAATGAAAACATGGATGTCTTGAGAAGACAATGTGAATTTGGTGGGCTCTTGTTTTATTAAAGGTCATTGTTAGTATTTGGTTTTCATTTCTCTGATTAGACCTGCATTCTAGTGATCTCTTCAAGTTGATTTTCACCTGAAGTGGAGTGAATAAAAACTACTGGTTACCATGTTTTCATCAGTTTTAAAACCTCTGGTATTGTAATGAAAAGACTAACGTGTGTCAGCATGTTCTTTACAGGTTTTCAGCTAACTTACTGTGAGTCTTTGCGCACAGCCTTTGCTATGGACATGTCTGTGGCTCTGAACCCTCCACAGAAGTTGTGTGAGGTAGGCTCAGCAGAGACGCCCTCTTTGGCTTTGATCCTGCGGTGGACCTCCACAGCCACCCTGTGGAAGCGGCTCGGAGCCTGGTTGATGACACTGAAGCAGCGAGGGCTGTGGCAGGTGAGAGCAGGCGGTGAATGGCCCAAATTTCTGTTGTAGCCAATGGCATCCTGGAGCTTGTCAATCTGGGAGATCTTGGCCTCCAGTTCTCTCTGGAGATTCTGCAATTGAAGCCCCTGGGCTTGAAACTCTCGTTCACGGCATGCCAGCTCCTCCTCAAGGTGGACAATCCGCAACCTGAAGATCAAATCAGTTAAATCATATGCTAAGGTAAACAGCAAAAGCCATCTTGCAGTCCTTAATTTTCAATGCAGAATTCAAGTCTGGAAAACATCGACTGAAAATTGATTAAGCCTGACCAGATACATGTCAGACCAGTCAGAGAACTATGGGCAATATTTAGATGATGAAGTGACACATAATTGTCTAAATTTGCAAATCTAAATTATTTAAACTAGATTATTCCAAGCTATTTTAAATTTATTTTATCTATTTTAATTTATTTTAAATTTAAATTTATTCAGAAACTGTGGTGGAGTAATTTTACATTTTACATGTACAATTTTACAGTTCCATAATGGCTGCCATGTTTTACCTTTGGTTGGTTAGATGTTCGGCAGGATTACTCAAGAACTTCTGAATCGATTTTGATGAGATTTGGTGGCAAGTTTGATGGTGGGGCCAGGGAAGAACCAATCAAATTTTGGTTTCAATCTGGATCTATGGGCGGATCTAGGAATTATTTCAAATGATTTCTTATTATTGCAAGATAGGGCTTTTCCATATTTATGTTATGGTAATTTCTTCAAAAGTAAAAAAAATGTTTGCTCGTTTTCTTGCTTCTTCAGCTCAGTATTTCTGCACAACACTTTTTGTGAACAGTTTCAACACATTTTAGCAACCAAGGTTAAGATTAACTTTAACTTAAAGCAAATTTAGCTGCCTTTCTCCTCTCCACTGCACACATTTGACTTTATTACTGTGTCATTTACCAGCTACCATAAACTGTGTCAGGGAGTTGTCTATATTGTTGTTCATCTTGTTATCAATATTATGGTTGATAATTTTTGATAATATCAAAGCTCTTTAAATGCACAGAAATATGTATTGGTACCAGATACAGAAACAGAAGAATACAAGGAAGTATCAGAAGTATCAGTATGTGTAGGGAAAACAAGCACTTATGATGTGAGACTAGGCTTGCTGTACGTAATACACTGTTCATAGATCATGCTGTTCATCACATCTAACAAAAGATTTTACACACAGTCAACATGTTGATAGGATTGTTTCTGACCTCAGGGTCTTTGTGTCCAGGCTGGGATGGTTTGTGTTGATGGAGGCCAGGCAGCTGTTCTCCTCAGCCTGCGGGGCTTTTATCGAACCATTGCCCATGGCCAGGAGTTGGCTGGACACCATAGGAATGGTCCTCAGGTTAATCTAACCCTGGTGACTGTCTGAGAGAACCTTTGCAGCTCTTAAAGGCTAGAAAACATTGTACACAAAGGAAAGTGAGAAATATCTGTAATATTTGCTTGATTTATTTACTGAATAAGTGAATCAATCAATAACCTGCATTGAACAAATTAGATAATACTATGCAACGAACACTGTAACACCCTTTACCAAATGTTACCAAATAACCATTAGCTCATTAGGAATTACATGAATGCATTACATCTCAAAAGCAGGTTTTTGTACCATGCAGCCTGTTTTACTCAGACTTTTCTTGGTAAATACAGTCCATTTATCCAGAAAGAGATGATATTTGATAATTTACTTACAGAGCAGCTGAGGAAAACATTCAAAATGGTATTGCTGATGTAAGTGAAATGCTGACTATACTTGCTGTTCCATATCCCCTCCAGTCTCACTTGGTTGCTGTCCACAAGCACAATGACACTCATCTCTGCTGGGTGGGCTCATTTACCAACTGTGACATCCAGAAGAGGGTTTGCTGATAAAGTGGAAGTATCTGGCAACCCCTGGTGGCCTTATGGTGTTTACATTTTTCTTTCCTGACAAACTGCATTTTCCTGAGAGAAATAAGGTACGTTTCAATAGTAATAATTTTAATAGCTAGAACAAAATATCTTTTCCGGCTGCCTAGTTTGTTTAAAGAATAAAGTCACACCAAATGAAAAAGAAGTTAAAAATCTAATAAAAACATATTTTTTTTCCATTGTAGCTTGATAATATTGTTGAATGACCTGCAGCGTTTTTCAAAGTTTTGCTTGTTTTTTATACTTGACTAATAGCTTGTAAGTGTGATTTCTAATCAATGCAAGAGTCAAATACAAAAGGATGATTACAAAGAGGAACAAACTGGGATAACACTTGCTTTTCACAAAATGCTAAGACAGTTTGATATAATTCTCCCAGAGACGCATTTCAAAAGAGGTGATGTAAGTTTTATATTATGCATATTTTACGTAACTCACATACATTATAACATTTATTTTTTTCTTTACAAATCAGAAATACGTGCATTATGATCTGTCATAGCAGGGAAAGCACAGGTGTACTAATGTTATTAACAATGGCTCAGTTCCATTTAAGTGTGTCAGGAAGCCATGGCAGCAGACAAAGAGCCTGGTACTGGTACTAAATGGAATGCAGCCTTTATTTATGACAGCATTGCAAATAAATTATGTTGATATCTGTAAGGTTTCTTCCTTTGTGCATGGTACTGCTCAACACCTGCTAATCAGCCAATTACCAATTGGTAGAAGAACAACTGTTTATTACACAAGCTTTGACAAAGACATCACACCAGAATGTCTTAAACTTGTTTTAAATGAAGGATTTCTTTGTGTAAGCTGTTGCAACCATTTCTGATGAATTGCTGCTTTCCCTTTACATATTCGAGATTTTTTTTTTTTAGACAAACTCTCTCTCCTCCCTCCCCCCCACCCACCACCCCAAAAAAGCCATTTGCTGTGCCTTTCTACATGCTTTCTAAGTGCCTTTCTACATATTTGTTAGTTGGCAGATATGACCAAAAGTCAAAACTGTCAAAAATGATTAATTCCACACAACTGAAAATAGTTTCCTTTATTCTGAATCAGTGATAATCGCTTGAAAATTTCACTTGTACTGAACAGTGAATCTGTTGGCAATCAGTGATGAAAAGCTGCCATTATATAGATTATAAAAAGTAAAAATAATCTCTTCTTTTTAGGAAAAACAATGTAATTTATAAATATTTACTTCTGATGCTCCACTCTAAAGACACTCAGCTGTGGATTGCTTTGGATACCTCACGTGAGGATGGAAGTCACATTGAATCTTGGAAAACAAACTTATACATCTCAGTTCAATGTTCTAATAGCACAGAAATCAGCAGCCATGGAGAAAAATGTTAAAGGTCATTGAAATGGCAGATTTCCTTTACTGTGAATAAATCAAATGAATAGGTTACATAACCAATATAGGAAAAAAGTTGATAACAAATAGTGCTTGGTAAAGGCTAAACAATATCAGCATGCAAACGGTTTTATATAATGCCCTCTTATCCATTCTCAGATAGTGTATTAATCTGACAATCACAGATTTTCAAGCAAACAAAAAATCATATACATCTTGATTTCTACTCTGAGCCTATTGAGATAATGCAGGCTAAGTGTGACTATATACAGTTTAATATTATTCTATGAAATGTATTTTCCACATTTTAATCTAAACAATGACCTAAAGAAAAGATGGTACAACTATTAAATACAAAGCAGAGTAACACTTCACTTGAAGAGTACTGTGAGTCTTGAACATTATCAGCAGACATAATGGACTGTAGGCCTTTAGTTAGATTCTTCTCACTGAAATAGTATGAATTTGTACAATAGAATCTAATACATATGAACTGTGGAAATGTAGCTATAAGGTTGCTCTGTGTGTGCTTACTTGCTGTGATACATGTAATGTAACACAGCTTATAATGCCTTAACATTTTTTCCAGTCAAAAGCCTAATCACTTTTTCAAATGACTGCTCTTAATACATTAAAACTACAATGCTAATGATGCCTTAAGGTTTCTGGTGAGATTCACCCAGCCGAGGGTCAAACTGACTACAAACACACTTTGAAAAACATAGCCTCCTTGTTTTTCTCTGGTGAATGGACATGCATGAATGGTATAAATGCAATAATACCCAATGAGGTGTTCCAGTGTAGAAATAATGGACTCCTTGCCTCCTCTTTGTTCATTATTTTCTCATACAGGGACACCTCAGAGGGTATTATTCCTCAAGTGGAGTAAATAATGCGCAGTTCATAGATTGGCTTTAACAATTCGGTCACAATTCCAGCTTTGTAACTGATATGAAAGCAAAAACAAACAGTTTGTAACCCTTTATATAAAATGTGACAACTGAAGACAGTATTAGGATTCAGGTAAATGTGTGTTCAGCTTAGTCTGTCCTCTTAAAGAAGCTACAAACATTTCCTGGTTCAAGTTCAAAAGTCAGATTTATCCCTACGTTAAAACAACTAAACACTCATCCAAAGATTAAAAACAAACCTATATATTACAGGAGTCAAGGCCCCGAATCTGCCATGTGTTAGATGAAGCGTACACTGTGAATGAATACAACCTCTCTTCTGTAAGGTCAAGACACAACTGATGTCACAAATGGAAAATGTATCAAACCAAGTAAATAAAGCAAGTCAACAATTTTCTGTCTTCTTCAAACAAAATGTGGGTTATTTCCATCTTTATGCAAAACAGAAACATGAAAACTATAGCAGAAATTTACTGAAAACTGTACACTCACTGATTAGGTCTTAGCACCCATCAGTGCCTCCAAATTCCAAACAATTCCCAGTTTACTATTGATGTTTTGAAAGTCAGCAGCTTAATGAGTAATTCTGGGAATATGGAGGCACTACCGCATGCTACAACAAAGTTTGTATATCCCAAATTATTCAGAGAATTCTAAACCACTGGATTAGATAACTTCTAACAACACCAAACTCAGATTTAGTGTTTAAATAAAATCATCAGTGGCCATTAATGAAATATGATTATGATCCCTTTTACTTGTAAAATGTTTTTTTTTTTTTTTTTTTTTTTTTTTTTTTTGTAATATACACACTGCATGATTTTCAGGCTGTTCCTATGTTCACATACAACTTTTGTCCAATATTTTTAAAGATGTTTATCAAACTGCAAGGTAAAGGAAAGGGTAGAAATAACAGACCCTTTTGAAAATCCCCCAATAAATAAAAAGAACAGTGACTTAAACTAAAAACAAGCTCAATTACTGGAAAAAAAAAAAAAAAAAAANAAAAAAAAAAAAAAAAAAGAAAAAGAAACAGCACTTTGAGCCAGGTCTGTTTACAAAGCAGCTGTCAATATGACATAAGGAATGCTTCTGTCCATTTGATTTTCAGCGAAACAGGAAAGTTTTTGTGTAACATACTGACAAAGAGCATTGCTTTCTTTTACAAACCTGTACATATTCAATAACAACCACTCAGACTCAGATAAAGACTTTTCAGTCAAAACTCTATCAATATTCAGAGTGATAAATTAATATTATAATTATATTTGAAAATGCCTTAAACTGCTGAAATGACTGTGGGTCAAAAAAATGTGGATGTGCACGAATTATTTCTTATTGCATCTGATATATAGACCGTGACTGAAGCGGAAATTATAAAATCAATCAAAAATCCCAAAACTGACACACTGAATGTGTCTCATTGGATACACAAAAATCTGAGTGTAATCAAAGTATGAACACTGAACACACTTTAACTATTTTGATGCTCATTCTGTACGTAAAATCGCAATTCATGAAAGCATTCTATATACAATAATTGAAAACTTTTATACATACAATCCTTATTCTTATATTGTACAGTACTTACATTACAGCACTGAGTTCTGGTGCCCTCTAACACCTCAATACAAGAAAGTAAATCCCATACAATGAAATGAGACCAGGCATGATGTGAGATGCTGGTTTTGAAATATTTGCTTTACACAATCATTCAAACAAAATGTAATAGCTGCAGGCAAAGGGATTTTTTAAAAGGAAAAGGCAGTGAATCAGATAAAATCAGTAAGGAATCATCAAGAGGGTTTCCCTTTGTTTTGGTTTTTCATGGAAACACTTGGCATCTATCTGTTCTGTGAGCTGCTCTGAATTCTTTATCACAGTTACAGTATCGATGTCAGATCAAAAACACAAAAAGTGGTAAAGTGTCCATGCCTCGCTTTCACTATGAGTTAGATAGATCAAAGTGTAAAGTGTATAAACTCAAAGAAACACATCGGTAGTTTTCTCCTTGTGGCTGCAGTGGTTTTCCTGTTCAAGGAGCCTTCAACGACTAACTAAAGGAGGGCATGAAGCCTCTACTTTCCACTCATGGAAGTAATTTGCTCACCGCTGCCACTGGAGTCTCCAAACTTACTGGCCCTGTGTCCAGCCTCCTGGAAAAACCTTGAAATGGCAACCCCAGGTTTGGGTAAAAACTCAAAGATACCTCCAAAAAATGTCTTCAAGTTTCCTTTCAGCAGCTTTGGGAAAGCATCGTGGAGAGGATCTCTGGTAACCCTACTTCTTCGCCAGCTGGAAAGGATGTTGACCCTTTGAAACACAGATACAAAAACATCACTTTAAATATTATTTATTTAGGTCAGAAGCTTTTAAACTGGAACTTGAAACCAGATCTAGAAATATTGTTATTATAGGTTGAAAGTTTTAACTTTGTTGCACCACTAACTAGTAGCCAAAAACAGCAAGGTGAACACTTTGCCCACTAGAGGTTAGCAAACACAAGATTCTCAGCTAATTGTTAAGTTACTCTTTAAAGGACCAGACCGGCCATTTTGCAAGTTTGGACCTAATACATTCAATTTTTATACACGTAATGTTACTGACAATCATTTCCCAAAGGACACTGAGGGAACGGTGAGTTAAAAAAAAAAAAAATCTTCCTATCTTCCAGACCGCCATTGGTTTCAGTTCATTCTGGTGCTCTATTAAAATCGCTATTAAAATGTTGTCAGTTCTTCAATACAGCACTTGAATGCACAACTAGGAAGCATTTTCAGATCGCTCCACGCTTTTTATTGCGCTTAAACACTAAAATTACATAACTTCGAAAAAAAACCTTGAATACACCTTGTTCGTAATGATGGATTACCTATTCCAAGAACATTGCAAGTATCAACTAGTTGATTTTAATAGCATACCAGAATGAACTGAAACCAATGGTGATCTGGAAGTTTTCAAGTTTTTTTTTTTTTTTTTTTTGTAAATTCACTGTTAAGCATCCAGTAGTATGCTTTGGGAAATCATTCAGTATCGTTACATGTATGAAAATTGAATATATTAGGCTCAAACATGCAAAATGACTGGTATGGCCCTTTAAGTTAGAATTTCCTAGATGTTAGAAATGGGCTTGTTTTGAGGCGAGGCACTTGAATCATATACTGTATATAAGTAGTACTTAGTACAGTGATAATACAGTAGTTCAGGCAGGTCAGGATTATACTTGAAATGAACTGGCAGCCATCTAAATGTTGCTTTCATTTAAAGCGTTGCATGTGCTCATCTTTACTACATAATAGTATGCGTTCACACAATACAAGATATGACAGAAATGTAAACTACTATTTTAAAAGTAATTTAATGCTTGTCTGTGGATCTTTCCTTCAATGTATCTGGTTCTTGTGATCAGTTCTTTCAATCACAAATATCATCTAGAAAATATAAATAGCTCAAAAACACTCACCTCAGGCAGTTCATGCGGTGAGACACACAAAAATTCAACAAATCAAACAGGAGTTAGCCATTTTTGAGAGACAATTAATAAACAGATATGACTAAAAACCCATTCAGACAGGAGTATTAACACAGGGAAGTAGGGTGTAAACATTACTGGAGCATGTTATTGACGTTACTGAAACATTTTACTGCATTAAAATCTTACACACTAGTGTCTATTTACAGTGTTGTAAAATCTATTCCTGCTTTAGCCAAGACCTTTTTTTTTTGGGGGGGGGGGGGGGG
>VXCM01000282.1:521142-532709 GCA_014773175.1 Lucifuga dentata
TCCAATTTTTTTTTTTTTTTTTTAATTATTTTTTGCAAATTGCATTTGTTAGATGATAGGCTGTAATTATGCATACCTACTGCTACTTGATAAGCTTCTCACTTTTTGCTACAAGAACAAAGTGTGTAAAGAACAAAGTCTGTTCCAGCATCTTAACATTCAAGTGTCAACCAAACAGAAATTGTAAATTGTGAGATGGAATATGACACATTATTAAAACTTTTTTACTAATACTTATATTAAATTTTACTTTCCTGCATCAGTTTATTCATTGATTAGATGTATCTACTGAAAAGGTCTATATTCATTTAGTAGTAGTGGTTTAGTGGTAAATATAAAACAGTATTTTTGAGAAGGGAGCCAGAATCTTTACAAATGTAAGTTTATTCTGATTGTCATTTTAAACACAATCCACATTTTGAGGATTTCATAACTTATCTGGACATACGTATGTGTGTTATGATCAACATTACAGCTAAATTACAGCTGGGTAAAGCTTATGTTAATGTGAGGCACTCTGCAGCAAGGGGACACGTTGAAGATTTTATTGATGACAAGACCAACAATCTCTTATGGCAACATCAAATCCAGGCAGAGCAAAACACAAAGAAAGCTTTAGTCAAAGAGCAGCATTAATGGATCAAGCTTCACTCTGGTCAGTCCTCATCCATTTCTTCAACACTGGTTCACTTTGTAAAGTTAATGAGGTTAGCTTAATGAAAAGGGCATATGGGTAACATATTCTGCACTTCTTCATGGTCTGAGCAGTTACAGCATTCTTCATAAACAGATGAGAAAATGTGACTGTTGCAGCAGCATGCCGTAAGGCTGAGCAGCAATATTTCCATCCAACAGGGTTTATGGGTTGTATACTGTGCCTCAGATTAGAAGACAAACAATCAACAAACACTATGGTTAAAGAGAACCTGACAGTCAAAAAGCAGGAGGTGACTTCCCTTAACATCTGGCAAAGCTATTTACAATGAAGTAAAAAACAAATTGAAACCAGAAGGAATAAACTTTACAAGAAGCTGAAAACTAAAGACGTTGCTTTCTGACTGTACAGTTAAACCTTTATTTTTCAGTCACTTTCATGCCTTAATTTTAAAGCTTCAATGTTTAGGCAATCTAGGTTGAGACCCTCCTCCCATGACATCAGTGCTCAGCGTGGAGCTGGAATTGTCTGGAATGCTTGATTCCATGTGAACAATGAAAAGAGACCGAATTCAGGGCTGTCCCCTCATGACTCCTTAATAAATTACATGGCCTTTGAGAATTACATTTCCTTATGAGTTACTGATCTTACAGCTTTACCAGTCACGGGGACGGAGCTTAAAATTGGCTAAATTTTGCTGACAGGTGGCACTAATGGAATGACCTGAGACTCTGTAAATAGAAATGGTTCAAGCTGGGGTGCATGAATGTGCTCTGCAATTTTTATGGTATTATGACTATTACATGTTGATATTTCTTGTGTACAAATCAGAGTTTTGGCCTGATAGTATTGCTGGAGAAAAGGTCAGGGTTCACCAGAGTCATTGTGTTTTATCCATTGTTTGAAAAGATGGACCTGTCAACATCATCATCCTTCAAGTAGCTTGAAGGCCACACATTGTAGGGACAGCCATAAATACAGTTGCATCTCTGAGGTTTGTATGTATTTAACACTTCATTAGTACTTTATGAGCACATGACCAAACTTCAAAGTGCAGACATGAACAGTGCTTCCTGTCACTGTTGAGTGTGTGGCACCAAAATGTTACACTAGCCTGAATTTTAGGCTAGTGTAAATGCAGTTCTTGTGCATGTTTGTGTTTGTTTGTGTTATCACAAAGAGGAGAGTTCAACTAAGAATTTCCAAAGGCAAACATGAATCTTTCTAGCCCCACCAATCAGTGCAGCATGGTCTATAACAACACAACACAACAACATAGTACAATAAGTTAATAAGCAATATCCACTTCACATTATGCACAAATATCATGCATATGTAGCCACATTATATTTTTTCTTTATCCAACCATATTAAAATAATGCATAGATATAAAAATCCAGTACGTAAACAATAACATAAGTATTAAAATAAACAATCTGTACAAAAAAATCTTGCCATATCTTTTTAGGATTTTTAATTTTTTTCCAAGTATAACAGGGCAGGTAAAAAGTAAAAAAATAAATATTCTATTTACAATCACACATGCCATTCCAAAGTTATCGTCACTGCAAGGAGAAAACAAAATACAAAATGTTAGTTTAAGTAATGACCTCAAGGTCAAGTTAGCAAACGTTACCTGCAACAAACACACAGCGTCAAATCCTCACACTTACTTTATTCCAACATCCTGGTACGGGTAAGCCATCGTCTCCCTGGAAGAACACAAATAAGATGTGAAGAGGAGAAACACTGAATGATGAAGAGACTAACAATGTCATGCAAGCGTGAAATGAAACATTTTTTAAAAAAAAGTTCATATCAATATTATCGCATTGCCTTACCTTTATCATAATAATTACCATAAACAAATGAGACCTAAGAAGATTAGCAGCCTCAAAAAATCATTTTGAAGTGTTTACTACTTAAATAATGCCAAATAGTGGCTTCATGTTGATGTTTATTTACAATGTTGCAAGTGGAAATTTCCTAATGGCTTGAAATTATGGAGTTGGAACGTATATGGACATAATTTTTTCTTGTTCCTCATTATGAAGTTGAAGTATTGGGAAAAACAAAAACATTCACAGTTTTAAAGTCAATAAGGTAACATAAGACATCAATTTTATTGTCAACTGGCATCAGTGTAAACCAAGTTAAACTCCAACCATCTCTTGTACGACCATGTTAAGGCAGCAAGATAGTTTTGATTTAAATGGTCTCATTTATTTCTGTAATTATACTGAGATGACACACTTATATTGTCAGACATACGCAGTAGATGTGCTAAAATTCTAGTCTTACCTGTTAACATGAAATTGATATCAGAGAACTTCTTTATTAATTCCTTTCTCCCCCTTAATTAATTATCATCTTCAGTTATTGATCTAACAATCAAAGCTACTTGTATGTACATTCAAATGTCAAATAAAATCGTTTCTATCATCCATTATCATAGCAAAGTCAGGTTTTGCAAGGAGATTTGGAGACGTCCTCTGAGAATCATCTTAGACGCTACATGCGTGTCTAGAAACTTCCTAACCACACAAACAACTATCTGAACTAGGTTGTACAGATATAAAATGAAACATGGTTCTGGAAATGCCTTGACTAACTGTCATGTCTCAAATTCACAAACTGATTTTGGTGGATAGTTTCACAGGAATTCCAGAAGGGGTGCCACGTTTTTCCATTTGAAAACCGGAGGAAAAGACTAATGACAGCCAGCATGTGGTATTTTCCAATCAGGTGCAGGAAGAGCTTGTCCTGTTGTCTGAATGAAGGAGATAATTTTTATCTAAAGTACAGTCAACTTGAAACTTTGTACAAAGTGATCCCTCCCATTTTTACTGCATTTTTTTTCCACAACCTGTGGTATTCCGTTGCTTCGAGAAGTAAGAGAAGGATTGGAAAATTTGGTTTTCCATGCAAGAGAGGAAATAAGGATTATTAAGAAAAGGTTCCAAGTGTACTTGAGTATAGTTTACAAGGATTTTAAACTGGCAGTTGTGTGGTTATGTAACTAGTGATATTAGTCACATCCATAAAGTAGCGTGCAGATTTAATTTATGATTATTATGAATTATGATAAAAAGTTGTGAGTATTTCTTTTTAAAGGATGAGTTCAAATCTTCATTGGCCTTTGATAATTACATTTCCTGATTTTATCTTATTTATGTACTTAAATAATGCTTTATGTTGATGTTTATGCTGCAATGACATACAGGAAACGTCAGAGGGAAAAGTTCTGGGCTTATTACTGGGTGAAACAAACCATTGCTGCAAGATTCATCTTAACATCCATACAAACATGCAAGTTTCTGTCAATCTACAGAGAAATGGATGTGAGTTGACAGTTAGGGGTGTGGTTAGTGATGATGACTACAGGCATGCTGGGAAAAATGAAAGGAGAGATAGAGAGCACCATACCACAGGGCAAGGGGCATCCAGCCCGTCCAGGCCTGGCAAGCCCGGTTCACCTTTCTCCCCTTTAAAGCCTCGGAAACCCTGTTTGTGAAATCAGCCATTTAAATATCTGAACTTTGAACCTCATTAGCGGCAGAGTGGCGTTAGACCTCCACCGCGTGATGTCACGAGGATGGGCACTTCGTTCCCCAATAGACTCGATGCAGGTTTACCTTAACATGCAAGCAACCTGGGACTGACAGGAACAGGGCTTACTAGGATGAGATCAAGTTTTTTCTTGTCAGCAAGTAGCTCTGGGACCATAATTGTTATGGTACTGAGTGGACAAACTGGTTGAGAACAACAAAGATTCCAATGATGAAAACACACTGATATCTGCTGATACTCATCAGCAGTGGCTGCCTATTTCCTGCCGTCTCATTCCTGGGAAAAGAGAATTCTCAGGCAGAGTTTTAAGATCTATGGTCCTTTGTTAGCAGGTCCCCCAACCAAATTTTACTTGACAAAAACAAATTTTCTTTTGAAAAAGGATGAAAAAAACAAAATTCAGATTCTTATCACATAGTGTTTCTCCATGTGTTACTGTGGACACTTGGACCAAACCCTCCCTGAGGTTTATTAGAAAACCAGAGACAAAAGGAAGCTAACTACCGAACAACAAAAGCTTCAGAAAAACTGAAGCATAATTGCATTATGCTGTATGCAAAGATAGTGCCGCTTCCCTTTGCCTCTTGGTTACACATTAGGCTACTGACATACCAATGGACAGGGGGCATCTAATCCAGGTGCTCCTTGGTCTCCCTTATCCCCTTTGGCCCCCCTGTTGCCTTTCTTGCCCCTCTCTCCCTGCAAACAACAGCGCATTAAAAAAAAAAAAAGACAAACTTTAGTCCTCCTCTTTACAGCCATACATTAAGCAAATGCTTGTTTGTTGTAAAACTGCATTGGACCAATGTTCTTATATGTGCAATTAGAAATTCCAAGGAATGAATTGTTTTAATTCACTAATAATGTGTTTTTCAAAAACACAACATGATTTTCTAGTGTAAATTTAGTGAAAAGGGAAGGTAAGTAGAGGGATTTAGGGAAGAGGGATTGAAGCCAGTGTAGTTGGTGAGCGGGTTTTAACAAAGGTCTTAGCAAGGCTGACTACCAGCTTCTGGAACTCTTAGTCAGATATCTGCTGAATATGAATTCATAAATCGTGAACAAATCATCGTGAACATCATGATAATGTCACAACATGAAAGCGACAGGGCAGCAGAGTTATATCAAACAGCCAGGGCTCAGTTACAAACATTATTAAATATCTGTCTCTTGGATATTGCAGCAAACTTGGCCATGGCCTTTACTGATTAAACCATCAATACGCAAATCAGCAACTGTGTTAAAATTCAGCTTCCTGCAAAAAAAAACAAAAAAACAAAAAACAAAAAACTATTTCCCTAACAAGGTTATAAGAGAAGACAACTTTGTCCAGCATTGTATTATTACTGAGCTTACTACTCTGTTGTCTGATCCTCTAATGGTGGTGTGAAATAAGAGCATCCTTTCTGTCTGCTGAGGCTCATGGGTACTGCATTATTTAGTGTAATGAGCAATACCAAACTGATGAAAAAAGATCATGTCTTATGACAACGTATCAAGAGAACACTCGCTCACCAAGATCAAAGGCTTTAAGGGTGTAAGATATAACATTTTTTTTGTAAAGGGAAATGAATAATATGCTGCCTGACTGCAATGTTCTCCCAAAACGGTCTCAGTATCACCTGCATAACTGGAATCTAATATCTCAGTGTGTGATCAGATAAACATCTCTGTCTTCTGCTCAAACATAAAGCTCAGCTATGAATGCTTTTAGTAGCAGAGGCTCATATTCAGACATCAGTGTGTGAAGTGAGAATTTATTTGCACATTGAGCAGACTGTCATTCAATAGCTTTTGCTGTATCACTTAAGCAAAATATTCTCTCAAATTAAGATGTATCTCTGGGATTCTCACACATTGCACATGTTCTTCTCTAACATAATGTCTGTTACTGTATGTAGAAAAGCAGAACAGCTGCAGCGTTGTTAGGATGATACCTGCATTAAACAACCAACTACATTTTATTTATTCAAATGATTCACAGTCAACCTCTTAAAGGACCATACCAGCAATCATGCATGTTTGAGACTAATACCTACAACCCGCATATATGTTACGACAAATATTTTCCAAAACATAAAACCATAGTTTAGTTTTCCAGTTATTTATTCAAATCCCTAATCTTTCAAAATCAAATGTTCAGGTGATACACCCACCTTAAAATTCAATGTTTTGCCTTCTNCTAATCTTTCAAAATCAAATGTTCAGGTGATACACCCACCTTAAAATTCAATGTTTTGCCTTCTAAAAATGTTTGCACAATTGTAGAAGGGACGCTCATTTTAATTTCTCGGTAAAAGCCATCTTCTCCTGGTACTATATTCCCTAGCAGAGGCAAACAGTATTCCCTACCTACAGCTCCATGTTGAATCAGTTAAATAAAGTTACTTAGACAAAAAAAAAAAAAAAAANAAAAAAAAAAAAAAAACCTAATAGACATAATGTTCACTGTGATGAATTACATATCTCAAGCATGTTTCATGTCTCTACAAATTTATTTTAATAGCATACAGCAATGAGTTGAAGCCAGTGGTAGTCTGGAAAGTAGAAAAAAAATTCTAAAATTTGCCATTAAGGTGTTATATTTTGAGAAATGGTTATCAGTAATCTTGTTTCTATTGGGTTCAAACATGCATGATCGCCGGTATGATCCTTTAAACCTCAAGCCATTTCTAAATTATGACTCCTTATATTGACAATAAAAGTCTACAATGATAATAAATTAAAACAAAAAAAAGATGAAGTAATATCTTTTAAAATGATCTGATCTTTATACAGGAAAAAAAAAAAAAAATATATATATATATATATATATATATATATCTATATATATAGATATACATATATATATATATAGATATCTATATATATATTTTAATTCTGAAAATAAACAGCTCCAATTCTTTATGAGAATGTGACTGGTCTCCTTAAAGCTCCAGTCTGCAAAAACAAACTCATGTCAGAAACCTGACAACCCATCAGACAGCTGCTGCAAGGGATTTAATATGATCCTCTTCACTGTCTGCACTGGAGCACATGATGCTGCTGAGGCACCTCAAGTCTGAAAAGGACCACACACTTTTTGTGCTGCTTAAAACATGCAGGTGCATGATTTTAAATAATCTACCTAATTACATTAGCTACATAATCTTACATTACAAACTGGATACAAAAAGACAAAACTGCATTCAGCAGCGCTTTTAATGTATTGATGATTAAAACCCAAAGAATTTTACCTTTACAGAACTATCCACTGACTTCATATTAAGACGCTGCAGATGACACAAAACATTTTGTTGAACTAAACATGGACTGCAGCACAATGTTCACGACTTGCTGTGTGGGATCTTGCATTGCTCTGTCTAACAAATAAAATAAAACAGCCAAGGCGCGTGCAGAATCTTTGGCGTGCTAGAATGTGAGCAGAATGTATGTCAATATTCTGACAGTGCTGGGAGAGCATTGCTTGCCAACTGGGGGTTTGGGGTGGGGGCTGAGGGGATGAAGGGACTACACCAAGGCTTGCAAAGAAGAAGTAATGTAAGTAGGAGTAAGAGCAGTAAAGAGGAGGTGTAAGAGGAGGAAGATTAACCCAGGACTACATTAGAATGCAGGAGGAGGAGGAGCAGGAGGAGGCCAAGGTTTGTGAGAGGGAGAGAGGACAACCCCGGCAATAAAAAGAGCCACGGCCACAGAGCAAGGTGGAGGGAAGGAAAAGGGGATAGGAAGACCTGCGGAAACAAAGGAAGACAGGACAAAGAGTGAAAACACCAACTCTACCCCAGAGCTTAATCTTCATCACCTTCAACTGGAGACTGAGTGAGAAAATTAAGTAGAAATGCAATCGGGTTTATCTGATGACAAAGCCATACTGCACCGTAATAAATATCATCACTTTTGACTTGGAGCCAGTTGAATGTGCTGAGAGACAGCTAATGAGAGGTCAAGACTTATAAGATGGGAGTTGGAATATTAAGAGTCACAGGTTAATGGGAAGGAAACAGACATTCTCTTAGAGGAAGGACATGGACACTGAAAACAGATTCATCAATGCAGCCTGCAGATCAAGCATCATTTTTACACCGACTCATTTTGCAGGGCTGTTTTATCTTTCAGTGCTGATTAACAGCTAAACAGACTAACTGTAATTTTATATCATGATATAGATAGTAAAGCAGGAAAACCCCATGAGGAAAAAACTGCTGTTTCCAAAGACTTTCCATCAAATCATTATTTAGTCTGTTTGATTTAAATTTTTTTCATAAAGTATTATCAAAATTATGCATCAGTTTCTTTTGATATGTTACAGTTTATTCTGAAGTGCCTCTGAGTTTAACACAGCCACTGCAAAACGAACACATTTGCCTTAGAAATGCAAAAGACATCTTGAAGTAAATTATTCACAATCATAAAAAAAAAAAAATCAAAACCAACTATCTGACTCATCTGGCTTTCTTTGCATGCAAGATATCAAAGAGACCAACTGATTTAGCTAGGTCATTGATATTCAGCTTTTTAATTGCAATCTCCTACTTGAGAGTGTCTTTGAACCCACCACAACCCTGATCAAATGACCATTTATGGTCAATAAGGCAGTTGCAACAATTATGGCAGAGTTTAAATCATATCATGGATGCAGCTACCAGCCTGGTGAAAAATGACTCACCGAGACTCATAAAGTGTCTAGTTGAACTGATTAAATTTAATGAGCAGAAACGTTAAAAGCCAGGAGGTGGTCTATGTGTGTCCCACAGACGGTATGCATGTGTGCCTAATAGCCAGAATCACAACTCCTGCTATCTCCATAACAAGCAAAACATTACAGGTATTATCTTACCCTATTCCCTTTGAGTCCTTGTGGTCCTACTAAACCCTGCAAAAAGAAATTATAACATGAATGCCTGTAGAATCATTAGAATGAATTATTGCCATAAAAATATGGTTGAATGGATGCAATTTGAAAGGATGATACTGGTGGTTTTGCATGTTTGAGCCCAATAAATCTAAACTTTACTGCCAACCAAAACATAACGCTGTATTTAATTTTTCGTGTTATTCTTCCAAATCCTCTAATCTTTCAAAATCAAATTTTCAGGTGATACATCCACTTTCAAATTCAATGTTTTACCTGCTAGCACCTACACTCGATTGTAGAAGGCATGGTAATTTTAATTTCTCAGTAAAAGCAGTCTTCGTCTGGGACTATATTCCCTGGAGGAGACATATTTTTTTTTCCATGTAGCTCCATGTTGGATTGGTTAAATTAAGTAACTTCAACAAAAATAATTACATTATGAGGTTCGCTGTAATGGATTACTTATCTCAAGCACTTTACAAGATTGATTTTAATAGCATACTTGAATGAACTGAAACAAATGGCAGACTGGAAAGTAAGAAAAATGATCCTAAAATGTACTGCTCCAGTAGTAAATAGTAGAAAATGGTTGGCAGTAATGTAACATGTATGCAGGTTGTATTTATTGGGCTCAAACATGAAAAATCATGGGTATGCCCCTTTAATAGACATGGCAAGTTACTCCAATTGTTTTCAGTATCCTAACTCATCTTTTCATCTCATCTTTTGGGATTTCAGTTCTGATTCCACACAATCTAGGCATTATAACAGATATAGCTCTCCGTTTTTGTTGTAGGAAAACTGCAGTACTGTACAAAACAGTAATTTGATCATGGGTCCTGTTTGCCAAGTCTAACAGTAATTTCTGTTGCACTGAGGCTGTCAAATCACTGTTTTATACTTGCAAAGACATCTGACAGGATAAACAGGTTGGGGACAATGCTTGTATTGTGTGATGAGCTTCTTTACATTTCAAACATGCTACTTTTACAGTGTGAGACCACTCTGTTCATATTTATCCACTCTGAAGTTCAGTGTGCTTGGAAACTTACAGGGATGCCTTGAGGCCCAATTGGTCCTGGTAAGCCTGCGTCTCCCTTTTCACCCTGTAGTGAAATAAGAGAATCCAAAATGTTTAGGCCTCTAAAGCTATGTATTTATTTTTTGAAACAACAGAAAAATAATCCCACACACACACACACACAAAGTTACTCACTCTCTCCCCTTTTGGTCCTGCTGGCCCTGGTACACCTGCTGGTCCTATTAGACCCTTTAAAAAGGGAAAACAAATACCAGCCAGCATGTGTCATTATACAAACAGAAAGGTACGGGTGGAAACATCATTATAAAACTACTTAAATCAATATATCAACAAGCTGTCTGGTGGGTATGAATAGATGTCACAAAGACAATATATAATTTAGACTTCCAATTGTAATTATTCTTTAAGTTTTGGGGCATGAAAGGTTCAGGATATCATCTTTTGTGACAACACACCAGGCTTATTGAGCTACTGACCAAACTGTTAAAAAGGAGGGAAAATTAATAAAAATAAAGAGTTCAGCTGCAGTTCTCTTTCTGAGTAGCAGTCAGGATTGGAGAGGAGGACCTTGCAGCCATTATGAGAGTGCTGTATGGAATACAACAGGAAACAACCGCACTGTCTATGTACATTGTATGACATGTCAACATGCAGCATGGGTGTCTCTGCATGCTACTTTTGGGTAGTTTTGAGCAATGGCAGCTTGCAGCCCACTGCTGGTACAGGATCACGAGGCAGGAAACTCAGGCAGGATTGAGGATTTGCACTGTCATGGTCTCCAACACGGGACAACATAATATAGACAACCTTACATTCTGCTAGCCCCATTTGGTGGCAGGAGATAAATTATTGCTGGTCTCAGATGTTGTAATATATTTGGGAGTGTGTTAAACATTGTCAAAGTTGCATAATTTGAGGTTGATGCCTGTAGAAATGCATCCATTAAGTCAAACACATAGGTTCTGAACTGCTCTGAAAGTTTCATTTGTTGTTTAGCCTCAATTTGTGAGTTACAATGGCATTGCATGAAAGGTTTTTTTAATTTTTTTTTTTTTTTTTTTTTACATTGCATTCAAAAATCTCATCTAGTTTATTGAATGCTTTAGGGAAATGTGTGTCTATCTTTTAGCCTATAGAAATAGGATAACTATCTAAAGATGGTGGTGGTGGTTTTGGGGGTATGAAAAAAATCTAAATATTTGGGGCATAAGGCTGATCTCACTGTATATTGTACTTTGTTGGTTGCCATGAGGTTTTGAAAACCCAATCAAGCTAAGTTAGAGTCACTTCCTTGATATCAGTGCATCCTCAGAACACAACCTTGAATGGTACTGTCCTCATACAGCTACCATAGGAGAGAAAAAGAGACAAGACAAGCATGGGAGGCAGGAAAGCAAACAGACATGGCTGACAAGCAAGCTGTAGCAGGGGGCGGAGGAAGAGGA